>OX422190.1:8366546-8499046 GCA_949130485.1 Agelas oroides
ATCAATAAACTGATAGCACATGTTGTAATGCAATAACGGCTACAGAAGCAGGCGTTAAGAAATGGTGTGGGCAGGTAATGAGAAACTATTATCCAGCAAATGTTGTGGTCTACTCAGTACACATGGCGAAGGCCTAGGAATGAGGCTAGCACACACACACACGATACACTGTGCTTAGCTTTATTTGAAGTTCATGTGGGCAGGCAGTTACTAGCACTATAGCATTTATCTGAACAACAACAACAATAACAACAAACCAAAAAAAAACAACAAAAAAGTTAGTAGTTAGCATGTATGTATCCTTACTTCTTCTTCTCTCTGAGGATGACTGAAGGAGAGAACACGACTTCTGGAGTGATCTGGTACACCAGACTCTCATCCACGTCCTGGAGAGAAACATAACGCACCAGAGGAGGTAGCCTCATTTTAGGAACTAGTCTAAGGATATCGTGTACCGCGTACTAGCCTCCCATGCATGTTTGTGGAATGACTGGGGAAGGGAGCAAATTTTGAAGTTTGAAACCAACAAAGTGCTTCTGCAGTGTACTTGGTATGCAGATGAAGGGTGAACAGGAGTGAGCTACATGCAGGCATGTGATAAAGTTTTGAGATACCTGCAGAATCTGGTTTAATCCCCTGAAACAATTGATAGAAAACAAAGGAAAAGCACATATAGGATAGAGATTTTAATCCTGATATTACCTGGGAAGAAAGGAAAATGAAGGAGGCACGATTCCAATTAATGAGCACCAGAGGCTCAGCTATGAGCCAGTTTCAAATTATAGCCAGTTACTGTTCTTAGTCTTAGCAAGATTATAACTAAAATAAAACAAACATGCAAACTGGAAAATACCTCTTTTTTGCTCATTGCGAAGAGATGGTGCTGGGTTGCCTCGAGGCTACTTTCTCGGCTACTTTGCTTTGTTTGAAATTTGTATCCCGCGGGGATTTTACCCATTCCAAGTTACATTGGAACGAGACTATACCGCATCCGCCTGCGCGCGCCGCGACAGTATGTACGAACCGCACCTCCAAAATAGGCTGTCACCCACTGACTCTGTCACAGTGTGCAGGACGCGTTTCGGCCAATACCAGGCCTCATCAGCTGCGCTGGGGTGACATATGTGCTATGGCTCTACTCAGCTCTACTAGTACTAGTCTCCAAAGGACTGTGCTATGGCTCTAATCAGCTCTACTAGGCCGAGTCCAAAGGACAGTGCTATGGCTCTACTCAGCTCTACTAGGCTCCAAAGGACTGTGTTATGGCTCTACTCAGCTCTACTAGGCTCCACATGCAGGACTGTGCTATGGCTCTACTCAGCTCTATTAGGCTCCAAAGGCCAGTGCTATGGGTCTACGAGTCAGCTCTACTAAACTGCACAGGACTGTGCTATGGGTCTACTCAGCTCTACTAGGCTCCAAAGGACTGTGTTATGGCTCTACTCAGCTCTACTAGACTGCACAGGACTGTGCTATGGCTCTACTCAGCTCTACTAGGCTCCAAAGGACTGTGTTATGGCTCTACTCAGCTCTACTAGGTCCATCAGAGATTAAATGAACACAATTTGACAAGCACTGTCAGGAGGTCATGTAATGGCACATATGTAATGATACAGAATTCTTGTGAAAAAAATTCTTACAAAATATCACTATGTGTAGTTCATTCAGTTGGTGATTCCTATAGAGACTTGGGCTTGTTATCTAGCTAGCTAGCTAGCAGCATTAATAGTGTTCTCATCAGCTAATTCATTCACAGAGGTGACACAAGTACTGTTGCTAGCCAGGACCTCAAGATATTCAGAATGAGATACGGTATCAGATGATTCACATGCTCTTCTTGTCCTCGGTACTAAGTTCAAATTTGGTGCTTGTATTTCAGACTCGAGGAGATACGTCATGGGAAGGCCATCAACACCGGCATCCATTGTACTGGACCTGGATAAATCTGAAATTGTTTCATAAATTGCTTCATTTTCTTTCAAAGTTTGTCCACGATTGCAAGGCAGTGAAATGGCAGCATTTCTGTCACACCCATAAGCAGCATTCATGTTGACACTGGTAACTTGTGGTGAACTTGAGTTTGAATTCATTTCCAGGTTTGAACTGCTGCCGGCACCTCCTTGCATGGAGTTGGAGCACTTGCAGACTGGACGGCTGTATGGTCTCAGTCTCCACATGGACAAAATGAATATGAGAGAGCCAAACAGAAAGCCAAGGATGAGGGTAGAGGCAATTGCAACCAGCATGAGTGTGAAAGAAGTGTTCCCTATGAGTATGCAAGAAAAATATGCTTATGATAGCTTGTAGGTAACAGATTTGTAGGTTGATAAGCTCTTTTCCTCCCATACAAGCTGTAGATAAGGTTGGATACGTATGTATACCATGATAAAATCATCAGTTTTTCACTAGCATACCTCTCACAATGTGCATAATGGGATCAGAGTATGGTCCAGTGTCGCCAGAGCGAAGAATAATTTGTACCTGCACATTACAACAACACATCAAATGTAACAGTTCAGTACAGTGAAGATCACAAATGTGTCAAAGACTCAAAGTACATACTACCTGACGTTCTTTATGTCACCTTGATATTGGTGGTATCTATGCAGGCGCACAGTGAGTAGTTGCAAGGGATTGAACCCAGGAAGTGCTCTGGCTACTTATCAAAAGCATATAGTCTCAGTAACACTGCATGCATTCTATCTCTAGTGACTGCCAGCTTTTTGGTTTTCTCTATATTAGCGTACATAGTCTCAATATAGCTATACCCAATAATCATACTTACTTCAATGTAGTATGTCCCTGCTGCAAGGTGCAAGTTGCTGAGGTTGTATACCCTGCTGGTAACCCACATAGGTGGAGACTCCATTCTGTGTCCTTCCCTGTAGACAAGCACACGGTAGGCAGACACTTGCTCACTGAGCTCGCTGGGCAGCTCCCACTGCAATATCCCATGCTCTATTTCCACATTCACTACACCTGAGGATGTGAGAGAGAGAGAGAGGGGAGACATTCAGCGTGCATGTGAAATTGTTGCAGAGAGAGTGTATAAGCTTGTAGCAGCTAGAGGTGTCTGCAATAATTATTGTGTGTGTGTGTGTGTGTGTGTGTGTGTGTGTGTGTATGGGGGGAGGGGGGCAGTACTCCCAGCATCCCCAGCAACATTCTTATGCTCTGAAAATTGTATGATTCTTGGGCCATTTTTTGACCCAAAATGTCACTACCAGCAGGCCACCTATACATGTGGTGCATGCTTCTCACATTTGCACACAACCTTCATACTAATACTATACTGCATGGTATGTAGCTAACTAACTGGTCACCTTTGAGTCTGAGCTGATACAGTTTGCAATGAGTCAACTTACTATTTGAACTCACAGCACTGCCACCTTCCATGTGCATCATAATCACCCCAATCCAGACAGCAAAGACAGCAGCCCATCCATGTATCATCACCATCTTGCTCAGGAATAGTTCAGCTAGCTGCTAGCTACATAGATCACAAAATAGTGCTGCTATGTGTGTATCATGCACTTGTATAGTTTCTGCATGCAGCGGTGCTGTGTACCACGCACTACTAGATACATTACATTAATGGCACAATGAGTAGTTCTGTTATTGCCATTAGTGACAAACAGGCTGCCTTTTGACATCACCAAGACAGTCCTTTAAGACTTGGCAGAAGTAAAATTGAGAGTCATTAACATCAGCTGAGAACCATTCTGTTACTTGGCAATAGGCTGTAAATATACATCACCTGGTCAAACCAGTGGTCAGCTGATGAGCCCTGATAGCTACACATCTTGTGGAGCTACTCTAATCGCATCTATAGCTATGTCTTTCTCATGAAGATTTAACATGACAGCTTTACTGCATGTGTATCATAAGTCATGGAGCTAATCATATTAAGTGTCCTGATATGTAGCTAGTTATATCTTTAACTCTTAAGAAGTGGATGCTGCATGTGAATATGTCTTGCACAAAGGGTGACTCTGTAATATCTAGGCCTGCCTTTTTCCAGGGAGATATGATTGATTTATTGTTTATATGTACATGATTCCATACTTTACACTGACTCCAAGATCATGAGGATAAACACATACCCGACCAGACTATGGTGTTACCTATAGGCAACACAAGAGTATACAGCCTATACAAACACTTTCTGTCTCAATTTCTTCCTCTGCAGCAAAATTTAGAGTTATCTGAACAAGTAGAGACTGCATGTGTCTTGTATACTTAGTAAGGGTACAGTTAGTCTATCAAGCCAGACACTCTCCAGAAAAGTGAGAGAGGGTCTAGCAGAATCTGATGTTATTAGTATTCATGGATTGCTGACCAATCAGATCTTACTGTTCAATTTTGAGACAGTAGCAACACCTTGGCTTCAGTATGTAACATAATAATACTGGTGCAGTTTTATGTGAACAATGAATACTAATAACATCGCTAGACCTTCTCTCACTTTCTGGGGGCATATGGAAAAAGCGGAAGTGGAAATGAATGGAAACTGGAAACAGAAATGAAAATGCATGCAACCTCTTAGCTGCTGTAGTCCTAGCAAGATTCACGTATTGTTGGCTTTCATTCATAGGCAGCCCAGAGCTTCCCCCATCTTTAGGTTTTGATTGCTTGCTTTGCTAGTCTAGCCTCATTCCCCGGCCTTGTCTGCCCTCAGTATTTCTGTATTGGCAAATATTTTGGGGTGGCAATGGTTGGGACTGAGGCTATTGTACCCAGGCACTTATAAAATAGGGCCTTTGTATCAGGTCTTTTTCCAGGATTTTATAAGGGGGTTTGCATGGATGTCTGATGTGTATGTATATGCATGACAATCAATGAATTACATCTCCCTTAAATAGGCCTAGATGTCATAAGCATGCAAGACTAGGGGGGTCTGGGGGCATGCTCCCCAGGAAATGTTTAGAAATTAGATTGGGACAGAAGCATGCAGAGCCGTAGTAGCTATCGATACATGGCTCGTGGGGTATTGCATCCAATTTTTGGCTGTCCATGTATGCATTTGCTAAGCCAGCTGACCTGGAATTTCCATGAGAGAAGGTACTACGGCTGGCAGAACAGCAGGTGGGGTGAAATCACCAGAAGGACAACTGGTGAACTCTCGAGCGCCTGAAATGGAAATGAGACTACAGTACATTGCGTGCTGCTGCCGAACTGATGGGCCTGACAGGCAGGGCCGTAGGAGCAGGTCCGGCAGGTCCGGCGGCCGCCGGACCAATACTTAGGCCAACCAACCTGCGCAAAAATGCCGTATGAGCTTCGGCGGGTTGTTCGCTAGCAGGGAGCTCGGATGACAGCTGTCATCCACAAGATTTCTGTTGGGGCTGGAGGCAAGCACGCTTTGTCGCCTGAAGAAAGTCCCCATCGAAGCGTAAGTTTTGGGAAACTACGCTCACAATAGATCGCGAATATGCGTGCCATTGCGGCGAAGACAATAAAGAACGCAACCGAATCGTTAGGACTCAGCGACAACGGCTTCAAAACGGCCTAAAAAGTAATTTGAGAGCAGTAACATCCTAGGGGTGGTATATCTGGCCGCCAGTGGGAGGGAGGGGAGGTGGGCGTGCCCCGGAACATTATGCGCGCGCTTTGCGCTGTAATACGGCCGGACCATTTCAAATTTGCTTCCTACGGGCCTGCCTGAGTAGTTTCCAGAAACCTCGGAAACCTCTTAGATATACCACTGGTCCAAATAATTTTTGCAGTAAAATAAGTTCCGGGGGTCCTTATTTATCGAAAAATTGGTTCCTGGGGGAACCAATTTTGGGGGGTCCATTTTTACCATGACAGGTTCTAAGGGGAAGTCCTGGAATGTGCAAATAAGCTAGCTCAGACAGTTCAGACTTCAGTTCACTCCGAGTTTACAACGTTTTTCGATCTTGAAAATGCCTCCCAATGGTCCAGATGAATGGCGTGCTAGAATAGGTCACTGGGAGAACAGAAAGCTGCGGTGGTACCAGGCGCACTGCGGGTCTCGCCCGCGCGTCCCGCTACATCTACATCTGGAGCGGCTGATCTCAGAGGCTCCTCTGTTGTGCGTCCTGCTGGTGCTTTGGCTGTCGGGGAAGGTGGCCACTGGCGTGTGCGGGGCAGGAAATGGTTCTCTGGGCAAGCTAGTCGGCAAAGCCCGGTTCTGTGAGTGTGGTCGACGTGTGAGAGTGTGGGCCACGCCCCTTTTATCTCTTTTTCTGGCGCTGTCTCTGTTGCTGGTGTTAGCAGGTGACGTGGAGACCAATCCGGGACCAATCAGCGGTGAGGGAAAGTTACGGTTGTGAACATGGTATTGCTTGTATTAAGTGAAGAAGTGGTCTCTCCCTAGCCTCGTTCCCAGGCCTTCCCACTGTCCAGTTTTTGATTGCTTGCAGTATGCAAAAACTGTAAGCGATCAAAAACTGGATGGTGGGAAGGCCTGGGAATGAGGCTAGTCTCTCCCATAAGCACATTACTTTAAAAGGTTTGTGATGCAAGGGGGGGTCACTCCCATATGCCCTGTAGTCACAACAGCGACCATGGTCAAGATCTTGACCGTCAAATTTTCACAGTTTGATCGTTGACTGCACAAATTTTTTGAGTTTTGACCGTGACCTTTGACCCCTTCGGTGAATTTCGCGTGCTGTGAACAGGAGGGAACGAGTGAGTTTTGCTCAATGGAGGGCTGTACTGCATGAATAAAATTTTATGACAGAATTTTGGCTAGTTTTATGCACATGCGACTTGTTCGGTTCAACGGTCAAAAGCAGCCTTGTTCCAAGGCCCATGTCTTATTTGTTAGTCAGCCTAAAGGCACGGCAACAATGCAGCGTTGACTGCGCTGGCACGCAACAGACGAAAGCTGGATGGAGGTCTAGGAATGAGGCTAATTTTGACTGTTAAAGCGACAGATTTATGGTACTTCGACCATTGACCAGCCGCTAAAAATCCATCTTGACCATTGACCACACTTTGACCACAGTCGCAGTTGTGACTACAGGGCATATGGGAGTGACCCCCCCCCTTGTGATGCTAAATTTTACTGGACCCTGTGACCACAGTGCTAAATAGCTGCTGTTACCCGGGCAAGTTGAAAACACTGAAATCTGGATAGTGAAGTACGGGAACAAAAGTATGAAAGTGAAAAAAAAACCCGCCTATTTGTGTCTTGTGACCAAAGGGTGACTGTCTGTGAAGGGCCGGATCCTGGAATCTCAGGCTCAAGCGAGCACTAACACTAGTCTCATCCCCAGACAATGTTTGGCTGAGTGGGATAATAGTCTGGTAAACTGCCTATACTGTTTTGGTTCCAATATTTTGAAATCACTGTGATGTTGCGTCAACTGGAATGTGAATTCTCTAGTAAATAGCAAACTCCAAGGGTCATATCTCATCACTGGACTGGACTGCTGGACCAGATTACTGGGCTGACCTTTGAACTTAAGTTATGTGTACTGAATGACCTCCACCCAATCAGATGCGCTGAATTGGGTCACATGTTAGCGGCTAGATTGCCATGAAACAAAGGACAGCATGCAACTGTGGGAGTTTTGTGCCCAAGGAAGCTTGAGAGGTAGGCCTATAGTACAGCAGATAGAGCTGCTTGGTAGGCCAATTGGCATAGTCTATTCCTAGGCCTCTCTCAGACCAAGCATACTTTTACATAGCTACATTCAACCCTGCTAACTATTAACCAGTATGGCATCTTAACCTGACACCAGTGTTTAAACCTATATACCATTGTACAGTAATTCTTTAGTGAAGTGGTGCTCTTGGTTCTCTTTTATGTTTTGATTGCTACAACCAGAGGGTGCTGTGAGCTCACCGTGTGTATACCATGAACTCATGGTAAACTTTCGTCCATGTAGCTTGTGCATTGTGCACTTCTCTACCATGCAATGAGATGATGAAGGGCAGCTTATAACAACATGAGGCAGTTAATGTGACCAAATTCAGCACATCTGATTGGGTAGAGGTCATATGTCATGAACAAATTAAAAAGTAATCCTGTCCAGCAGTCCAGTCCAGCAATCCAGTCCACAATCCAGTCCACTGATTAGACACAACCATCTCCAAGACAACCTACTCGCACTCCTTTCGAAACATAGAATAACCTAGCTTACGTTAGGGTTGCCCATTCAACGTCCATTTTACCAGCAGATAGTTGGCATGCAGTGTGGAATGTAATATTCATTGATGTCAAGCGTTAAATTAGAAAAGAACAATGCACTAGCATTCTGGCGCACTTGAATGAAAATGGAATAGGCAGTTGACCGAACCCCATTTTTCCGGTGGGAGCAAAAAATGCAGTCTGGAAACGGTATAATAGTCCACTAACACTGTCGTTTAGCACAACACAGTGAGTGTAGACTACAGTGAGCATTTAGCTTTTTTTCTGGTATGGTACTATCCAGGGAGTAGTTGTGTAACATGTTAAGGTTACGGGATACGGAAGTGGGCGTGGTCAGCGGTCCAGATGGACCACCTCCCGGTGGCTGCGTACGTTAGGCTACAGCTGCAAAACACGAAGGATGAGTCGAGAGGCACGACACAAACTTCCACAGCGAGAAGCAATGAGAGATCTCTAAGGGTCGGTCGTGCACACGTGGTCAAAGTTCGCGAATTTTCCAGCCAAATTCCGCTTCTGCAAACAACCGGAAGGGAGGAACGGCAACGCAGAGGGACAATTCTTAACATTTTCTAGGTCCAGACGAAGGCATTTTTGAAAAATACCTCTTGCTTTTTAAGAAACAGTCTGTTTTCCGCTGAACTCCACGTACCACACAATTATTAACTTCTGTATACTTACGACAGCTGACGCTATCCCAAAAAACTCTCCGTCCGAACCTGCATTGTCCATTTTTTAGCACTTAGGACGTTAAACCGCTTCATATACATAGCTGCTGAACTCTATATTTGGCTGGAAAAAATACATACCTAGTCGTGGCTGTTTCAAGTGAAAATTGTAACGTGCGTACGTAAATTTAGAATATACAGTAACTACGCGCGCGCGAGCGGTATCCCGTAACCTTAAGCCACTGCAGAAGGTTCTCAGCAAGGAACCACCACACTCGCATCTGTATCACAGTTACAAGAGCGTCAGGAGCATAGAGCCCACATGGTTGGCCCGCTCACTATGGCATCATGCATAAACCCTAGCCTCATGTACTCAGTGCGTGGTACCAGGCTAGCATAACCAATGTCAACATGCTTGCTGGAGACCAATATCCAAAGAACTGGCTCTAACATCGCTGGGAGACAGTCACCCTTTGGCTATGAGTCTTCAACATACACAGTTGTGAGTAGGTAAAGCACTACACACCAAAAGGAGGCAGCTTTTCTTCTCACTTTCGTATTTTCATTTTCGTAATTCGGTTTGCACACTTCAGCATTTTCCACTTGCCCCTAGTAACCCTGTGACTTTGTACAAGGTTTGACATGACTTTGTAGTAGAACACGGAACAATACAATAAGCCACACCTATTTCCTTGGTGTACGAGATCACCAAACCCAGTTGCAAACATAGGTACAGTGCTTATGGGAATGATTACTTCCGTACTTCTGTTTTTGTACTTCTGTTTCTTCACTTTGGTTTCCACACTCTAGCGTTATCCACTTGTATCCAAACAAGTCAGTAACAAAATTAATCTATTGTTGGTGTTGGTTGTGCTCTGTTAAGGATCTTCTCAAACAATTCAATTTTCTGGACCAAACTCCTCCTTAAAGTGAGAATATTTCAGAATGTCAGGAACATTTACATGAGCATTTTCTATAATGACCCAGGGATATGGTAGTGTGTGTAGAAATTTTGAGGTAAATGTTTCTTGTATTTTGTACGAATCACCCTGTACAAATTTGACATATGCTGGTTGAAATTTCTTGACTCAATCATTAAGTAAAGTAAGGTGAATATGCATTGAGTAGATGTTACACTCAATGTCCATCAACTTCAACATGGCTGTCCCATCATTTGATAGATAGAGATAGATATGCCCACCCCTCTTTGAGGAACCCCTTAAGTTAATTATTCTTTTTCCCTGTAGATGAACTGCTTGCTCAGGTTGATGATTCTGAGTTGAGTAAGTGGATGGTCTGTGGACTATTATACCGTAAACTCTGGTTATTAGGCGCACCTTGCTATCAGGTGCATGTTATTTATTAGGCGCATGCTTCCTTCCTCGTACACAGCATCATTTATTAAGCACATGTGCATTAAATAGAGTACACGATGGCGGCGAGAGGTCAAGTGAAAACCATGGTACCATGAGCATGCAGTACACCTGATAGTCATCCTGAAGTCAAAGGAAGAAGAGCTACACAGCTTTTTCCCGCTTCTGGCTAACACAAAGTCACAAGCCACATCCTTTGCGGCTTACGACTGGAATAAATTTCTCCTGTTATACGACGCATAGAGCCCCGCATATCTCCTTGAGTATACAATGGCTGCAAGTCACGGTCTCTTCGAGGAGGATAGAGCCTTCTGATTTCACATTGATACTTGCCAGGTGAATGCATCTGAAGATCTACTGCACATTCAGTCCCCGCCTGTAGGGCATGGCTTTCATTGCATCCCTTATTTACCGCATATCCTCTATTAGGCGAATATTAGCTTACCACTTACAGTTATAAGCGCATGCGCTTATTAACCAGAGTCTACGGTATTTATCTGGTTTGTAGAAATGCAAATGATTTGCAGAAATGTGAATGTCATTCTTGCATGATAATTATGTGTCTGGGTACCTGCTCTTTTTTGTTTTTGCTTTTTTTGCATAATAATCATGTGTCTGAAACCTGTTGTTTTTGCATAATTATGTGTCTGGTAAGATCTTGGAACTTGCTGTAAAGGTTAGTCTGTACCTGTTCAGCCTAGTTAAAGTTGCACATTTGGCTGAGAATCATGAAATGGTCATTTTTTTGGCTTGTTGAATACAATGGAGCCCCTCTAATGCGGGCACCATAGGGACCACCGCTGCATGTTCGGAATGTAGAGGTGTCCATATTTTGGAGGCTTCCAGTATATTCCAGTAGGCGGGCAATGCGTACTTGTGCTGTTGAATGTTACAAATCCGCGTTCCAGAGCTCTCCCTTGCTGTATGCTGGTGAGAAAAGCTAACCAGAGGCTAGTACTGTGCATACTAGTGCTATTATAATGTCCAGTTGTAGAATCAATCAGCGGTGGTGGATAATCATGCGTGAGAGGCATGCAAGCATCTGCATTATCATGAGAATTTAGGTACTAGTGGAACAGAAAACCCTGTCCGTTTTATGGAATGCGGGGTAGCCTCGTTCCCAGGCCTTCCCCTCCGTTTTTATACTGCAAGCGATTAAAACTGGAGCCGGGAACGGCCTGGGAATGAGGCTAAATGCGGGGGGTTCCACATTTCAGGGGTTTCAATTGTACACAAACTTATGTAAAATCATTCGGGTCGAAACGAAGTGTCTGGATTATCATAGATGGCCGCTTTCAGGGGTGTCCGTAGTCTTGGCTCCACTGTAGTAGAATTTCCGCAGAAGATGGATCAAAATTCTAGTCTGTCCCTTGCCTTGTTCCCAGGCTCTCCCCTCGCCGACGAAAATAAAAAGCCTGGGAACGAGGCTGTATTGTCCCACTGAGCAACTAATCTAGTAGTAGTTGTAATGCTACAAACATTGTTGAATATACAAATCAAGCAGCAGGAATACAAAATGTATTGCTACAGAAATGGATGCCTTCCTCATCAAGGCCGATAATATCTGTACCCATTTTGTAAAGTTTGTCATCAAAATCCTCTGTACATGCACTTGGGATTGTCCTACCTGTCCAGTGGACATCCATGGGACATCCATTGGACATCCCACCCTCACTGACCAGGCTTGTCCCACTGTCCTGTCCATTCCACCTGTGAGAATTTTACATGAAAGAGCTAGTGATCTCAGGGGATATAATTTTCTGGGGTGGAAGCCCCCAGACCCCTGTATAATTGGTATGCAAAGCACAACAACACAGGGGAATGCCCTACCCTCGTACAGCAGTGTAAAATGTCATAGCTAGTGCAAGCAATGGACACAGCATGAGACCTGGGAACAAAAGTAGTGCTGAATTCCCATCCCCCCCCCCCCCAAAAAAGAAAATGTAATAGTCAACCTTCTCCCCATCTTGACAAAATTTCTAAATGAAAGCTTGATTTGGCTATTTTTCATTTAGAAAATTTGCCAAATCAAGCTTTCATTTAGAAAATTTGTCAAGATGGGGAGAAGGTTGACTATTACATTTTCTTTTTTTTTGGGGGGGGGGGGGGGGGGGGATGGGAATTCAGCACTACTTTTGTTCCCAGGTCTCATGCTGTGTCCATTGCTTGCACTAGCTGTGACATTTTACACTGCTGTACGAGGGTAGGGCATTCCCCTGTGTTGTTGTGCTTTGCATACCTGTTTCCACACTGACAGTGACACCTACAATAATAATATTACTATCTCCGTGAAATTTTAAACACACTGGCATTAGCTTAGTCATGCATGCAGATTCTTACCAGTCTCTGTTGTGGAGCCTTTCTTCGACTCCAGAGTCGTCATCTCCTGCCTCTGTATCTGACTCTGCTGGTGATTCAGTATAGCTTCAAGCTCAACCCGTGTGATATGGTTCGTCCGTTTCTAGATCACCTTCCTTCCACCTCTGACACTTCTGACTCTTCGCTTTCGACGGAAGAAACTGACAAGACAGGCTAAAATCGCCAGAATCGCTGCTCCTATCGCTCACTATTCTCCATTTAACGCTCGAGGCAAGCGATCAACGTTCCTTTTCTGACGTCACGTGAAACCGCGCCCTCTTTACACCACAACCGGATGGAGCTACAACGCATGCAATTAAGGGTGGAAACTGACCTCGTTTTCTGCAGAAAGTTGTTGAGCAAAAAATCTCAAAAAAACTGTGTGAACATTACTCAACCCAAGGTTCAAGAATAGCCAGTAAAAAATGTTTCATGTCCCCCTCCCTTTAAGGTGGCACGGTCGTCCCTCGGCGGAGGTTAACGAAAACATAAACTTGGGTTACAGTCAGGACCAGGGTTACTCCTAGTTTCAGGGTTAGGGTTTGGTTTAGGGCAATCTTGCTTTGCCTAATTTTAAAAAGGGTTTTAGTAGCTCATTAATATATTCATGAACCCAAAATTGCCACTCGATGGACGCATCTACACACTCACTGTAGGTAGCGTCCCAACCACCAATGTATCTCAAATCAATCTATGCCAGCTTTTGTTCAAAGCTACTCTCAAAGTCAGGCTAGACTCATGTTTGTCACTACTCTTGGAATGGACAACTTTGACTGCACCAAAATGAATGCACATTTCGAAAAATTCACAGCTTGTCTACGGGAGGGGCTCATTCACGAGTGGAAGCAAGCATTACTAGCCCCACCTCTCCCCCTTATGTCGCTAAACAACTCACGGCTCTGTTCCACACACAGCCACCGTTCAGCTCCCTTGTCTGTCAGACTGTAGCACAAACGATAAATTGCGTATTCTAGTTAAAGCCCAGCCCAGCACTCGAAGCACCTGGCCACGGTCACCAACTAGACTAGGCATACGGCCGCGAGACCTGGGCCTACTCAACAAATACAGTCTTGGCCACTGTGGCCTTTCTGCTGCTTCTAGACACAAGCTTGCTTTCACAAGCAGGCATCACGCACTACTCACAGCTACTGACACTACAGCACTCTACTAAACTCCTTCTCTTTTTTTTTTTTTTTTTTTTTTTTTTTTTAAGTCGATCTAAGCTTATCTTCAAAGTTCCGAGCACCACATGAAGGGTGCCGCCAGGCCACATCTTAACTAACTTAATTATAAACTGATTATTGGATGGCAATGCCGACAGGAAATGGGGAAAATCCCCAATTTTACGGACCGTGAACGGTTTGAGACTCTCAAAACGGAATGTGCGCTAAAATTTTAACAAGACAAAGAAGACTATCAACTTGGATTCCAGGTTTGTTGACCTTGAAAATACAGGGTACCGTGCCACCTTAATGTAATGCAGACACAGACCTACAATGTCAAAGGAACAAATTTGCAGTATAAGTTATCACATTGAATCTTGTTACAGTGGCGGATTTAGGGGGGGGAAATTTGCACCCCCCTTTGGCGGCTAGTACTGTATTTTTGCGTACGTAACTGCACGAGTCCATCAAATGATTATGCAGCAGTGGCATGCAGCAACAACAACCAGGCACAGTTACACACTCACGTATCAGTTCCTTACTGATCTCCAGACGTTTGACTAGGCCTAGAGTTGCTTCGAGATATTCAGTTCGGACTTCCAGCTATTTTAAACAAATCACTAGCTAGCTACCAGTCAGCTTCAATACTCGTCATGAATGCATTCACGTGACCAGAAGTGGGCATGGCAACCCCAAAATTTTCACCCGCGCTTCGCGCGCCAGAGACTTAACCCCCCTTTCTAAATTTCTAAATCCGCCACTGTGTTATATATCACTTGGAAACTCATTCTCGAATGTTGTTTTTTGCCTACAAAGTTAGAACTGAACCCAAGCATTGCATGACCAATTGCTTGACAGTGATTGCTAACTAACTCTGTCAAAGTCCTCCGAATTGTGACTAGACAACTAAGTTCATATGTAGCACTACTCTAAGGTCTAGTAAACACTTGGTCTCTGCCTGGCAAAACGATTACCAATTATGTACTATGCAAAGCTAGCATAGCTAGTTGAATAGACTGTGAACTGTTTAGGATGCACAGCCATGCATGTTTGTTGTATACTCAGGTGAGGAGGATACTTATGATGTGTGCTGTGAGGTGATTGATCTAGCTGGGAGATGGTCAAGTATGTGCCTGGCTTTGAGACTACTTCCTTCTGATCGAGAAAAAATTGCAGTTGCTCACCCTGGAAACCCTGATCAATGTCTTCAAGCAGTTGTTGTCCAGTGGCTGCAGAAGGGTTACAACTACCAGAGATTTGGTTCTCCCACCTGGAGGATGCTGGTCAAAGCTGTGGGTGATCCAGCTGGAGGGAATAATACTACTGTAGCAGAGGTCATAGCTAACAAGCATCTGAGACCTGTGCAATCCATCACCACTTTTATTGAAACACAACCCATTAGTGATGAGGAATGGGATTTACCTACTGAATTTGCTGACATGCTCACTAAAGTAACTAAACTCCTCAATAAGTCAGCTGATGTGGAGACACTTAAGTGCTTCTTGACAGCCCTCTGCCATCCCCACACCATACAACGATACATTGATGTCAAGCTTTATGAGCACTGCAGAACCCCTCGAGACATAATTTTGGCGCTTGTTCCACAGTACATCCATTTCATGCATACTCACCTCCTGAGGCAAATTGTGAGGAAGTTTGGAGATAAGGAATCGAAATCTCTCCTGAAACAGTACGAAGAAAACTTTCCCCATAAGAAGCCTCTTGAACACATGCATGACCCAATTCCTGATAAAAAGATAAAAGAATGCATTGGTAGCAAGGGTATGGAAGTGAAGTGTGATGATTCTACTGCTGACCGCACCACAATGGAGGATGTTGAAAAGACCCAGCAAACTATTAGTAGGAATACAGGAATTGATAAGAGTATGATTGTCTATGCCAACCAGAAGCCAGGGAGTGTCATATTCACATTTCTGATCCCAGAAAGTGTGATCTCTGCCTTCATTGATCTGGATGATGACAGTCAGATGGACCTAGCTAATCATGGCATCCTCAAAATTGAGGTGAATGATCTAATAATTGATCTGCAATCTTTACTGCCAGAAATTAATAAGACTGATTCATCACAGATGGACACCACAACTGGCCCTAGTAAAGGACAGGCGAAGGTTGATATAGCCACATACACTACTGATGGAATGAAGCGTGTCCCTTTAACTCATGACTCCCTGAAAGCGACTCACTGGAACTCAGACTTCCAGCAGCTCATTTCTGGAGTAGGGACACTACTTGCAGAGTCTGTAGCAGCTAATGAGCTGAAAGAATTTCTGCAAAGTTTCAATCACATTTTATACCCAGAAGCTCAGTATATTGATTCCAGACTCCTAAAAAATGCAGAGTCCCTCCCCCAAATTTTAACAACATTGCAGCCCCATGTTATAAACTTTCTGAACTGGGGTGTTCTTCAAAGGGCTGCTGATGCTTTTAGCATTAAGGCGATACTAGCAGTTCAGTCATATGCAAGAAGGTTTCCCCCAAACACTAAACTCTCCACTCTCCCAGACCCTCTGTCTGAAGAAGAGATGTCAGATTTCAAAGGATTTCAGAGGCTGCGTGTCACATGTGGTGGCGGTAGTGGAATTGAATTGACACTAGCTGATATACAGGCAGTGAGAGAAGCAGTGGAGAAGGCCACAGGAATTGACCTGGACTTCATCATTTATGCCTACTGGGAAGGAGGATTCACCACACACCAGTTCACATTCCTCATTCCAAAGTCCATCAGTGGAATATTTGGAGAACTGTGGGAGGAGGACCTGACTATCCTAGCTAGAAAAGGTGTCCAAAGGTTAGAGGTTGACTATGACACAGTTGCAGACAACATTTACGTACAACTTTCACAGGTGGTAGAACCTGTTAGAGAAGACAGTAGGATGATGGCAAAGAGGTTTGAACTCAAGGATTTCATTCCTGAAGATGAAGCAGAACGAATGAGTGAAGAAGAGCTTAGTCACTTGAATGCTCTCATTACAAGTATCCCTGCAGACAGGCTCCAAGAGACTTGTTCAGATGACTTCTTGAAAGTATTTGTGAAAAAGATGGGAAACTGGAAAGACTTAGCTCCATATCTTGGGATCAGTGAGTTGGACCTAGAGGATCAAGCACAAACCTATCCAGGAGATGAAGAAGAGCAGAAGTATGTGGCATTGCTCAATTGGAAAAGTATTGATGTAAATTCTGCTACTTATGAGAGGCTTGTGGAGTGCCTGTTGACACATGGACATATTGATGATGCTAAAGAACTACTGCTACAGTTTCAAGGTCAGCAATAGCAGTTTGTGTAAATCATTTTATTCACTGTTTATATAATGTATATGTTCCTTACTTCAGGTACTGAAGTCCAGGAAGCCCAGAATATTTTACAACAAAGGTTCCTGAATGACTCATTCTGCAAGAGGAAGCTATGGTCTGGTGCTCCCAAACTACCAAAGTTTAATCGAAGGTTTGGGATTATTCAAAATGTTCCTCTGTTGTCTGAACTAGATTATACTTCCTGCTATGAGATGATGGAACAATTTCCCTCAGAGATACAGGAACTATCTATGAAGTCCATGCTAAATAAGATAGCACAAAGAGAAAGTCGTGTTTTCCTTTTCAAAGGACCCCCAGGATGTGGTAAAACGGAGGTGATATCCAGAGTATGCAGTTGTTGGGCTAGACATTATGCACTGAGAGAGTTTATTCTAGTGCTGTATGTTAATGTCTGGGATCTTCACCAAGGTTGTTCTTTGGAGGACTTGATTGACAGACAATTTAAAAGGGATACTATATTCAGTGAAAAGATTTGTCGTTGGATTGAAGAACAGAAAGGAGACAGAATTCTTTTCATTCTTGATGGATTTTGCCATGAGTACCTTTGTCGTTCATCACTGAATGAAGTGGATGTCTTGTATGATCTTTTGTCTGACTATGGTGATTACTCCAAATCCACAGTAGTTGTAGCCACCACATGTTCAGACTTTGTTGAACCCGTTTGTCAGAATTACATCCAGTTTGATATTCTCGGGCTGTCAGTTGAACAAATTGGACACCAAGTTATTCAACATTTTGACACAAAGAAAGCAGTTGATTTCTTAAGTTATCTTGCAGAAAACCCAGAAATAAAAGGACTTGTTTCATCACGTAGTTGCCTAATTGGAACCATGTATGTTTTTGCTCACATTTCATATGACGATCTTCCTGCAACATGGACCCAACTGTACACATCACTGGTAGTGTTGGTCAATGAATGGCACAAGAGAGAGCTAGCCCATGACTTTGTTACTGATTCACTGCAGTCTCAGTTCAAAAATGCTTTGCTGGAGAATGGCAGAAAAGTCATTGAGGATTCAGGAGACCTGCCTGCAACAATCAATAGATCATTCATCCAAGACACTGAAGACTATGACCCTGAACTACTAAATCATAATTATGCTGTGCCATATCTGCAACACTTTTTGTTTGCCTTGAACACTATCCTTAATCCTGATCATCAAAAACTTCTAAGGGATGAATATGATGCAGTTACGCATGAAAACACTACAGTTGCAGAAGAAGATGATGCAGTACTGGATGAATATGATACAGCAACAGATGAGGAAGTAACAGATGAAGATGCAGATGATTATAAGAGACTAGACAAGAACAGATTTACTTACTTCTGGTATTTTCTTGCTGGACTTGGAGTTAAAATGGACTGTAAGAAACTGTTAGGACGGTGGAATGTTTTGATGATCCTAAATTGTTTATCTGAAGCTGAATACGTGACAGATGAACAACAGGCAGAGCTTTCATCTCTAAGAGCTGAAGTTGACAGGACAGTTGTTACCACACATGATATTCACAGTATCCTTCACTCTCTTCCATACTTGCAAGATCCACACACAGTGGTGCTAGACAAATGCTTCCTTGGAGCACATGCTGTAAAACAACTCTTAAGATACCTTGCTGTGGACTTTCGGGGTGATGACCACCATGGCATTAGGCATCTCAGGTGAGCTATGTATATAGTTGACCCAATTGCCGGCTTCACAGGATATGCCCTTCTGAGATTAGTGGGATTTAATTAATGGTCACTTCCTACACTGTTTGTTATGGTAAACCTCTACTGACAGTTACACAATTGATGATCATGTGTGCTTGTATGCGCTAAGCCACAAAATGTTAATAATTTTACATGAGTGCAAGGTGTATACATCACATATTGGGTTCGAACCCAATAGCCACAGGCTTAAGGGTGAGTGCCAATATTAACCCTTTAACTACTAATGACGACTATAGTCAGCTGTTGCCTTGCAATTATGAGTTTATTGTGGTCGATGCCAATGTACTGTAGTCTGGCAAAAGAGCACTCACATTCAAAAGAGTGCCCACCTCTTACCTGGTCCCAGTTTTCTGTTTAGAGTCAAAATTTACTGTAATGAGCACCCACCCTGGAGTAAGCTTTGTGTGGCTAATCAGGCATACTCATGCAGTTTTGAGAAGCACAGCCTCAACATATCTGTACTTTACCAAAGTTATTACAAGGTGGCTTTGCATAGGTGGGCGTAGATAATCCTGTCATACTCACTGTGTACCTTGCTCATGGTGGCATGTTGCCGTTCAGAGTGTTTCATGCCATCACTGAGGACTTGACCTTCAAAGACTGGCAGCTCCATTGTATGTTACAGTACTTGCTGTCAACTGATTCAAGGGCATTGAGTCACTGTAAACATGAAATGGGTGCTTTTTCGTGGTTAAATGGGGAACCACTTGAAAGAGTGCCCAGCCCCTACTTTTAAGGTGCTCCACCTATGGTTGCTGTTTTATGAGACTACAGTATATAATTTTTGCACTGTTTTGTGTCAAATGTTGTATCAGCATAGCAGTGCGTTTTGGATAGCATGAACAAATTATGTGCTGTAAGCCCTGGCACCTTTAGTGAGTTTCCTCCAGTGATGTGCTTTAGCAATTGGTACTTGTGAATATATCTCTGCTGTGATATTAATTTCCACTACTATTTTTCACATGAGTGTTATTTTTTACACATTCTGATGGTTCATTCCTTTCTCATAGTTTGGGTGGAATATCAGATGAAGCAGTCAGTGTAATAACTGTGGTCCTGAAGACTAACCATTCACTACAAACACTAAAGTAAGTTTTATGTCTGTGGGCTATCGCAATGCTACAGTGTGTATTTTTATTTTTAGAGAGCATGGGTGGGTGGGAGGGTTGTGGCATGCACCATGTGCCTCCCCTTCAGAATGCTCTTCCTTGGAACCTTGACGTCAAGTGACTCTCAAATTACCTTATCAGAATGTAAAAATTGGTGGAGGAGGTAAACACCTTTGCAAAGGGAAAGATTGCTAAAAAAAAATACCCCAAGTAGAAAGAAAACTTTTTTTTATAGTATAAAAGAGTAAAATCCATGAAAGTGCTCGCATTTTGCCAGTTATTTTGATCTCCATCCTAGCCTAGCAGGACTGCTTTAAGTTTGATAGATGGAAGAAATTGTTAGTCAAAGTATCTTTGTTCCAAGTGCTAACATTGAAAGCTAATTGATGGCGAGTGTACCGGGTCAAACACTTCAATGGGAGTCACAGCCAAGCAGGATTTGCATAGGTCAAGCTTAACTGCCTTATCATAAAGGTATATCTATTTGCTAAATCTAATATTCTATGATTTTTCTTATGGCCAAAAGTGTTGATACTTCAGTTACCACACAAACTTCATCCCAACTTGCAGCTCTAGATATGTAAAGGCTAAGGTAGGTTACACTGTTAACAAGCTACATCTATTAGCTACAAGTTTCTGGTAGCAGATTATCCATCCAGTACAGTCACACTGAGCTACAACTCACTTTGATACTTCCATGAAGTGCATGCTTAGCTATATACTGGCTTGCTGTACTGCAGCACACCGTGTGTGTCCACAGCGCATTTTGATGGCAACGGTGCTTCTTTACAACACTGACCGACGTCTCTGAAAAGGCTACACGTGGTGTTCTTAGCTCCTACACAACCCAGATAGAAATAGCAAAAGCAAGGCCACCTAGCCTCGTTCCCAGGCCTTCCCCGGCTCCAGTATGCAAAAACGGAGGGAGAAGGCCTGGTGAATCTTACCATGTGATCCGCGGCACAGGCGTCACATGTTGTCACGCTTATATGTATAGCATGCTAGGGAGGAGACTGATCTTGCATTCTGTACTAGCTATGAAGATGAGACAAGCGCTGACGGAGAACAATATCAAGCGTAAAAAACTTATCCGAGCTAGAAGGAATAGCTCCAAAAGGTTACCAAACGACATGTGTGAAATATCTGCAGTGACAAAATTTTGCTAACGTAGTGAAAAAGCAGTCGCTTTTGGATTTGCAACGCTTGCAGCAGAATCATCCTTCAGCGGTTCTGCTTCAGACTCAGGTATGTTCTAGAGGTAGGACTTGTCTCTCGGCTGGAACTTGTCTTGTTTCTCTAGCTTCTCTGTAGCTGGAGATATAAATGTGAATATGTCTTCGTGTCTAGAACCTGTGACGTCATGTGTGCCGCGGATCACGTGGTAAGATTCACCAGGCCTTCTCCCTCCATTTTTGCATACTGCAAGCGATCAAAAACTGGAGCCGGGGAAGGCCTGGGAACGAGGCTAAGGCCACCATCTGCCCACCTCGCCCTGTGCTATAACCATATATGGAAATTGGTTGGCTTTGTTTATCCTCTATGTGGCTTCAATTATCCATTTAGCATCCCCACAGGCGTCCAGGTACTATATTGTAGCAAGCCAATTAGCTTCACTTCACTCAGTGGCTATGCTTATGTTAAGAGCTGGATTGTGCACTTAGATCTGATTCCCTTTGTTGATTCTTTCCACTGCATGAACTGCACCACAAAGATGACTCCGTTCTGTAAGTATTGGACTTTGGTTTGTAGGCTAGTATATCCTAGCAGTGTGGCTCAGGTGTATTAAGACATGGGAGATCTGACCAAGATCTTAAAAAAAATATTAAATTGCTCACAGATGTCTAAGGCATGCTACTTTGTGTGTGAAACTTGGTGAGAATGTTTTATCCACCACACTTAAAATCCTTAATGACTTAAAACCATGCCCACACTAATTAGTATTGTGTAAACAACATGTGAGAAAATTTTGGTGACGAAAGGTGGACGACTTCCTACTCATGAAATGATGAACAGCACATATACTAAGAAAAAGGAACTAATCTACTTTCAAATGACTGAAGTGGAAGTTGCTACTGTTTTTACAACAGCTGCCTGAACTATTTTAAGGATAGTTGTGCTCTAAATAGACCTTTTGAGCAAATAAATCGCAGCGTAACATTTGAACCAAGCTATTACTATTATTCCACCTGGCCCAATAGCTGATTCAATGCTTACCTTCACATTTTTAAACGGAGATACATCTAAGGACTGAGTATAAGTCATCCGCTTTGTGAGAAGTTAATTGTTTTCCAACACTTTCAGCTCGTGGACACATTCTCAGATCGCAAATTAGCACCTGAATGGGAATTGAATGTCATATTGCAAACGCAATTGACCAGTCTTCCCGCAAACTGGAATCTAGGCAACTCCATGATTACGGTTAACCACGTATTGGGCGTGGTTTAATGCACGCACAGCGCTGCATACAGCCTTAAATGACCCAAGGGTATTGCCGTGTGTACGTGTGTATGCACTTCCACACGTTAGTATAGCCCACTGGATTCAGAATAGTTGAACGCAGGCTAATGCATGTGTTCCATAGTATGCATTAGCACTTACCATAACCACAGATGACGCCTTTTGGCATCATCTGACTTTGTCCGCATGTTATCAGTTGGTGCAATCCCTTTTGAAGACAGGTTTTGCGCTAGTGAAAAAGGTGAGATAGGGGGAAGTGGGTGGGTTTCAGCGTGCACATGGCAGCTGCCTTGGCTGGCTGTGGAACAACCCTAACCTCATTCCCAGGCTCTCCCCTCCTTAGCAGGGAGAGCCTGGGAACGAGGCTAGAACAGCCCTAGTCGGCACTGGCTGGACCGTTTCCTACCTTGTTATCACAACTGGGTACAGAAACCACTCCTCTCCCATTGTAGGGGCACCATTTCTGCAGTTTTCAGTCAGGCAGAGTGTTTGCTGGTGGGAGAGCCCTGACCATTGAAAGCTTGCTAATGAGTGGGTGTGGTTAAGGTCATGAACCCACAGAGAATGTGTCAAAGTAGCTTTGGCTCAAGTTTCCAGTGCTAGCTCCAAGCAGAAGTGGAAATACGAACCAAATAAGTTATCCATAACTTAAAAAAGACTTCCAGTAAATAGCATACGGTGGTTAAAGAGTTAATAGGTAATTGGTACATTAGTCAAAATTTGTGTTTTTGTTGCTTGCTCCTCTCTTGAAGTAGATATGAACAGCATGCTTGAGATTTGATGGATACATAAATACATATGTAAGGAATCTTCATAGCCTGACCTTGCTCTATATGCAAGGGATGTGTTTAACACCTTTAGGGTCCATAGTGCCAAAAGTTGCACTTCAGCATACTGCTTATGGCCCTCTCTTTGAAATGCCATTCTGGTAGTTTGTTAGTCCAGTTTCCACTCTCTAAGACTAGTAAAATGGGCGGGCTAAGATGCTGAGCATCAGAGTGAGCAGCTGTTTAGACAGGTTGAACAGTACAAGTATACAGGCTTATTTTGCCTTCGTTTTATGCTTACTTAGAGTAAGGCTCCCATTGTGAGTTACTATGGACTCCTTCCTCACCAGCAGCAAAGCAAGTAGCAGCAACCAACCAGACAACAGGAATGGATTATCCACCACCCATTCAATTCCTGTTGCACAAGTGACTCTTTGTACACAATAGCCATCTGCCGCTGACTGACTATACTTAGGTAGTAAGACATGCTGCGCTGTCAACCTGCATTTTAGTCACTGATTTCTATTTCTTTCCACTTGGGGTGCGGTTACAATAACAAAAGACAAAAATAAATAACCAAATCCAAAAGTTTCTTACACACAAAATATTGTTGCATTCCTTTATCTATGGCATATGGCATCTATAATATTTTGTATTGGGACGGCCTCATTTTAGATATTTCCCACTGTGAAGTACCTGGAAGGTGTCTTACATGGTGCATCTTCCCCTCTTATGTTCTTAAATTCACATCTGTTGGTGATTGCCATGAGCCTGAGCAAGCTACACACTACATCACCCACACATTTGTATGCTTGCTACCACTAACCATAAATATAGTAAATTTGGTGTTCAATAGCATGCAATGCAGGCAGGGCTGTCAAAAGACGTCTTCACTATTCATTTTACTTAAACTGTCACTGGCAGAGCTGGCACCATAATAGTGAAAACTGAGCTATGTGGGCTTGTAGAACGCACTCTGTGATGCACCTATATTTAAGCCAATCTTGTGATGTTTGACTGCATAAAGATATGCTCACAAATCTGAACTGTTTTAAAAAAATTGTTACTGTCCCAAGAAGTCAGGCCACACTCTTTTCCCAATACAGCCTCAGACACAATAATCTGACTGCCACTAGAGCCATAGCTTTGGCCAGAGCACTGCAGCATAACAGATCACTGGAAGAAGTGAAGTAAGTTCTAAACTGGATGTGTCTTTTCACCAGTTTCTGGTTGCTATCTGGAAATGGGAGGGTTGAGCCTGCTGCAGTAATATCAGATCCCCCATGCACATTCTTTCACATTCCACTGATCAACTCTTTGAGTTACGTAGATATGTTTGTGGATACATTCTTTGACATACAATGTGATATCTTCAGTATTTGTATTGTTGTTGGTTGGATGCCATGATTGTTTGCTTGGTGTATAGTGAAAATGGTGGAGACTTAATCTCTTAGTAATGATGTTGTTTTGAAAGAGTGAGAAGTATGTGAATCTATGGATTTCAGTTAAGGCCTCTAGGCAATGCTATATGTAGCTTGTCTTCTGCTCCTCTGCATAGGAGTACAAATGCCTTAGTAGTGGTAATAGTGGCTGACTATAGTATTTAGAAAGTCTTGGGATCAAATCCCAGCTGGATCCCAGAATTTTTATTAGTTCTTATTACTCTCTTGGTAATACATCGTTATTCATGACAACCTACTCTTGCCTACAATAACATCAAGCCTCTGAATGAGATTTAGATTTAAGAAAACTGCCTAGACAATGGGTAGTGTTGGATAGGTACTATTTCTTTTACGGCTAGTTTATAAAGTGAGTCTGCAAGCCTGTAGATTAGGTTTAGATCAATGTCAAAATTGTTTGTCTTTACATCACTTAAGTTTGTTTTTAGAAGTCTTAGAAAAATCTGCCAAGAGTTCATTTTAGTGGTCTCATAATGGTAAGCAGCCAGTGCGACAACTTCAATGACAAACTGCCTGTTTAAGCCTGTGTATAGTTTGTTATTTTGATTCAATATTCTTTATCCAGCCTTGATTGCACTGAATGTAAGTGGACTGGAATTGGAGACGAGGAGATTGCTTTACTTGTTAATCAGAGTGTGATCAAGAACATCAAACAACTGAAGTTAGTAACTCCATAGAACCGCATATCTATAGGACCAACAATGCATGGAACCCAATTGGCTTCCCACTTTGTGTGGGGATCTGAATGTAGAATTGTATCCACAATCCACAAAGGGAACCCACAGAAGGAAGAGTTAGCCTCCTTCCCAGGCCTTCCCCGGCTCCAGTTTTTGATCCCTTGCAGTACGCAAAAACGGAGGGAGAAGGCCTGGTGAATCTTTCCATGTGATCCATGGCACAGGCGTCACATGTTGTCACGCTTATATGTATAGCATGCTAGGGAGGAGACTGATCTTGCGTTCTGTACTAGCTATGAAGACGAGACAAGCGCTGACGGAGAACAATATCAAGCGTAAAAAACATATCCGAGCTAGAAGGAATAGCTCTGAAAGGTTACCGAACGACATGTGTGAAATATCTGCAGTGACAAAATTTTGCTAATGTAGCGAAAAAGCAGTCGCTTTTGGATTTGCAACGCTTGCAGCAGAAACATCCTTCAGCGGTTCTGCTTCAGACTCAGGTATGTTCTAGAGGTAGGACTTGTCTCTTGGCTGGAACTTGTCTTGTTTCTCTAGCTTCTCTGTAGCTGGAGATATAAATGTAAATATGTCTTCGTGTCTAGAACCTGTGACGTCATGTGTGCCGTGGATCACGTGGTAAGATTTACCAGGCCTTCTCCCTCCGTTTTTGCATACTGCAAGCGATCAAAAACTGGACGGTGGGAAAGGCCTGGGAACAAGGCTAAGGAAGAGTCTGGTAACTAATGTTTGGCAGTATGGGAAATTCAGTACCAGTATTTTTGCAATTTAAAAATTTTTGGTTGGAAATACCAGCATATTTAGTTTGTCAGGTTTATAAGTTTGATTCTTAGAAACAATATGTCCAGAAGTAGAACTGGATGTACGGATACATATATATCAGCTTAGTGTTTTTTGGGTACCTAAATACCTGGATATTTCACCAGTCAAGTAGCTTAGATTTTGAATGTAACGTAATTATTCGAATACTACGTATGATCCAATTTAACGTAAGAAATTCAATTTCAGGAATTTATCATGAATCTAATGCTTCATAAGCCTGAGTCTTAATTTATTCATGCTAATCCAATTTAGCATAAGATAATTATTGACTGAAGCCAACCTTCAACCTTTGTGGCCTTCCTACCAGTCTCACAAACAGGTGTACTGTCTTCATAGTTCGGCGAAGTCTGTACACAATTCCAGGAAAAACAACTATACACTTATCTAGCTATGCTTGGTGCAACCTTCATTGGTCGCAGAGTTTGGAAAGGCATGTACACAATTCGAGGAAAAGCCAGCTGTACACTTACGTACCTTTCACTAAAGCAACTTCTACACTAGTGGAAATGTACTCACTAATGATACATGGGTTGAAGAAGCATGATACATGGGTTGAAGAAGCTTGCTACATTCTGCAGTCCATGCAATGACATCAGAGTCTGAATACTTGTCTACCAGTAAGGTGACAATGTGGGCCTTGATGTCTTTATTGTCATTCTCCAACTTGTTCAAGACCTTGATTTTAAATATGTCAGGCAAAGTAGTAAGTATGGTCACAAAGTTCGTGATGGCAGCATGTTTATATGAGAGTGGTCCAGGTGCAGCCTAAATGGATTCTAATGTTTTGCCATGTTGGTATTAGATGAACTGTTTTTAGTTGTCACTTAAATAGGTACCTTGCGAATTGCCTTCAGTTACGGCAAGATTAGTGAGTTATTGTTTTGGGGAGATATGCTCAAAAACACTGGTCTTCAGGGGAGTACATCGCATGACCACGAGTTTTGGTCCCTTTGATCTCCCGACCCGTGGCCTACTACACAAAGGGCGAGACCACTCCCTGCCTAAGGCTTGCTTTGAGGAGCCCAGCTCTTGGTTGTCCTATTGCATTGACAGTGCTATGAGATTACTGAGCAGAGATTGAGGGTGGGGCTCAATGGTGGAGTTACCATAATATTAACTAGGGGGATTGGTGAACCAACATACGTACTCTCACTGGCATCTCGTCTTGGTGGCACATCTGTGAGGCTTGTTGTTCGATGGCAGATTTTCATGTACCGAAGGTTCTTTCACTGGCCATTCGGGTCTGTACTACAGCAGCTTTCTTGTGGTGAGTACACTAGTTTGTGTGTCAAAATGCACAAGCATAGCTCAACTGTGGCTCAGTAGTGTAGCTGCTCCTGCAAGAAGCTCAACACTTGATGTTGGTTGCAAAGTTGTTTTGTTTTTTTTTTATTCAATTTGGGATGGCAAAATTCAAGGAGTATGTCTTGGCAGCTCATTCTGAAAATCAAAAGAATAAAATAATAAACAAATAAATCCTTCCTTCTTGACAGAATAAATTGGCATCATGTATTTAGCCTAGCAGTATGTTGTTAGTTAGTTAGCTGCTGCCATTTTTTTTGCTCTTTTGATTGATTCTGGCATGATGCAAGCTGTGTTAGACAAGGGAAGTTGCCTGAAAGAAGCCTTGGCTGTGCCTTTATCCTTGTTTTTATCCTTGCTGCTTGGCTTGCAGTTTGCCTTTACCTTGGAATGTCGTTGGGGATGATGAACTGAAGGTGTGGGAATACGTTCAACCATCTTTTATTGGTACCAGCCACTCTGAGTTGCACTCACAGACCCAGCCATCTTTCACAAAAGCTAAATCAACTGACTCACATGGAATGAAATTCGATGTGTGTGCATTATAGGACACACTGTTCACCGGTATACTAGTACATTGTAAAATAGCAAATGACTATACCGATTGAATCAAATACTATGAATATTTTAATTACCAGTATATTGCCAACATTAGTATCCACTACCCCATAGATTATTTTCTTCCCTTGCACTAATTCTGGTGTACTCTCTTCCACAGCCTTGAATCGAATGAAATTGGAATTAAGGGAGCAACTGCACTAGCTAGTGCTCTGAGGGTGAACCAGAGCTTGAAAACACTAAAGTAAATAAATGTATTACAGAGCTGTAATGTGGGCACATGATACCGTTAGTTCTAGCCTCGTACCCATGAACAGCCTAGGTACAAGGCTAGGTTAGTTCAGGTGACATTGGTCCCTATGTGATTCCTTGGACTAAGGGAGACTGGTGCCAAAATGTTAACTACAGTCATTTTCCTCACAAATGGCAATTGAAATCCATACCAAATCATTGATGGCTAGGAGCCATCATTGCAAACGTGTCTGTGTTCTGGTAGAGATAATCCCATTCTTCTGTTGCTATACTTATATGGCAAGAACAATGCCAGTTGGTGGGCAACTATATACACAGCTGTCACATGTTTGTGTGAAAAATTGGATTTTTTTGAAGCCTGTAACAGTAATGGTGGCACCTATTGCAGTGAAAAGGTTATCATTGCCATTTGTTCATTTATCTCTTTATACCCTACTGCAGCCTTAGACACAATGATCTGACTGCAACTGGAGTCATAGTTCTTGCCAGAGCACTGCAAGATAACAAGACACTGGAAAAATTGTAGTAAGTTTACCAAGTTTTAAACTGAGTGTCTCAGTCTACCAGTTCCTAGTACATGTAGCTAGTGGGACTTATGAGGATTGAACAAACATATATGCATATATTGAAATGGGCCTGCTTCATTCATACTCTCCCATATTCGACTGCCTCTTAGTGATGATATGAAGCTCACTTTGTGGACACATATTTTCACATTTGATGTACTATCCAGATGTCCAGTAGTTGTGTTCATTGTTGGTTGTTTGCTGCAATTGTTTAGAAGTGGGTTCAGAGAATCTCACTTAATTTCTTGGTTTTGCAGTAGCACCAAGTCTTGTGTTTTAGGAATAGTGGGTAAGACAATGGTTAGTATTAGGTATGCACTATCTGTACTTCATTTTACTGCAGCTTATACAGGAAATCAGCTAGTCCACTGATCAGACTTTGATGGGTGCCATTTTAAAGTTTATATTTACACCATTCATAGGACCACTCAGAAATATGTGCTGAGTAAATTAAGTGTACCATTGAAACTTGTATCTTGTGTTACACTAATTTAATATTCCTTTATCTAGTTTTGATTGCGATGAATATAAGTGGACTGGAATCGGAGATGAGGAAGCCATTGCACTTGCTGACCAGAGAGTGATTATGAACTTCAAAAAACTGAAGTAAGAGTTTACCTGCATAGAGTGGTGTCTATTGGAATTGCTATAGCTCAGCTCAATACTTTCTGTGCATGGCTCACTTTAGTACTCAGTTTTGTCTTGGATGTGAAGTGCCTTGCCTTGTTGAAAAATTCAGCTACCGTACAAGGGGCGACAGTGAGCTCCGAAAGACTTTGTGGGCCTGTTATGTTGGCATAATTTTTGGTCTGTAAAAGCATAAAAACATAGTTCAGAAATATTTGGGTATTTTCAGAGGGAGGGGAGGGTAGGGAGGACGGAGTATGTATGTGTGGTTGAGTAAATGGTATTGTTTGATGTGTTTCTGAGGTATGCATGAGTGGTATTGTGCAGAGGTGAGTTTGGCTGGTGATGTCAGAATTCTGAGTAGTGGTGTGAGGATTACTGTTTTTTATTGTACGTACATAGGTAACATTCAACAGAGGTTTGGAGATTATTAGTTTTAATTAGTTTGTAAGCGCGGACTAGTCATTCAATCGGTCAACTCTGGCGGTAGTCTCCTCAGTACCGTGTTATTGCAATGACGAGCTGATATAGCCCGAAGCAAAGCCAACCACAATATTAAAATTGCAATAGTTTTCGAGCAAAGTAACCGCACCCCAAGATGCTCACGGAAGGTTAGTGCTGCAGGTTTACCTTGGCTCGAACACTTTAGAGTTCAGTGCTGTACGTAGGTAAAATCTTTGTTAGTAGGCTTTAGGAGAAAAAGTTCACTGCTACTTAGCTACAAGACCTGAAGTAGAAGGCTTTGTGCTGCAAATTTAGCTGAAGTAGGAAGACTTAGAGTTCAGAGTTTTGTGGCTACTTAAAAAAGCTTTACCCTCAAGGGAGGAGCCAAAGATCAGTTTATCAAATTGTGAATAGCGAGGCACACCTTCACCTGCTTCATACTCGTGCACTACGCGCGTAATATCAGCCCAAAGCACCGTAGCGTGCTCAATACACGCAATGATTTTATACGTAGGTATATTGAACGTGTGACATCACGTAAGCGGAAAAATCGCTTCGGGAGTCGCTCTCGACAGTGGTGTAGCTGGTGAAGGGAGAGTTGTTGGTGTACCAAAGTTTCATTCCTGGGGTAAGTGCACCATGCCATTAACGAATATCAACTCAGATTGGATGTCCAACGCTTCCTCTGGCCTGTGTATTATATTAGTTAGTTATATTATATTATATCGAGCAAAGTAACCGCACCCCAAGATGCTCATAGAAGGTTAGTGCTGCAGGTTTACCTTGGCTCGAACACTGAAGTAATTACTAAATCCCATGGGTGTTAGTAACTCAGAGTCCAGTTATAAACAAGAAAATACTATATGGATATCAAATTTGGCATCAATTATCCTAATGAATATCTTTACTACAAATATGTTTCATTTTAATATACTGACTGTGTGATGTAAAATACACCAATTCGAATCATATACCATAGAAAATATGGGTATATCGTCCAACGTTTAGTATGCACTATCTATAAATTATTTACTCTCATTGCACTAATTTTGAAGTACTCTCTTCCACAGTCTTGGAGAGAATAGAATTGGAGATTCTGGAGCCACTGCACTGGCTAATGCTCTGAGAGTGAACCAGAGCTTGAAAACACTGAAGTAAGTAATTACTAAATCCCATAGGTGTTAGTAACTCAAAGTCCAGTTATAAACAAGAAAATACAATGGAGTTGCAACACGTCATATTTAGCATTAATTTTGGACAATTAATAAATATCTTTACTGCAAATGTCCCAAGGATAGGTTTCATTTTAACATACTGACTGTGTGATGTAAAATGAACGAGCTGACGAGCTGATATAGCCCGAAGCAAAGCCAACCACAATATTAAAATTGCAATAGTTTTCGAGCAAAGTAACCGCACCCCAAGATGCTCACGGAAGGTTAGTGCTGCAGGTTTACCTTGGCTCGAACACTTTAGAGTTCAGTGCTGTACGTAGGTAAAATCTTTGTTAGTAGGCTTTAGGGAAAAAAAAGTTCACTGCTACTTAGCTACAAGACCTGAAGTAAAGATCAGGGTTTTGTGCTGCAAATTTAGCTGAAGTAGGAAGACTTATATAAACACAGCAAAAACACTTGGGTTACTTCAACCACATTTTAGGTTGTCTGAGTTGCATCAGTGTGACCAAGGAATGCTACCAAATATGTTTTCTTGAAAGTTCATTGAGGAGCTTTTTCAGTTTCATTAGTTAGCCTCATCTTTCAGAAGACTTCTTTGGCTACATTCCTGGCATTACTACCACAACCATGCAATCAAGTAACTATCCAGGGGCAGCTGTGTAGGATCAAAGAAAGAAACAACAAACCTCACCAGAAAATTCTGATTTATAGGCTTTCTGAAAGGAGATACTAATTTAACAAATTTATCAAAAGAGGGAAGCTTCTCAACTAAACTCTTTCAAATTGTAAACATTCCTTGAACTTTACGTGTCATGCACACAAAAGGAATGCAACTTAGGTGACCAAAATATGGTTGAAGTAACCTAAACCTTTTTGCAGTGTAGAGTTCAGAGTTTTGTGGCTTTGTAAAAAAAAGCTTTACCCTCAAGGGAGGAGCCAGACATCAGTTTATCAAATCGTGAATAGCGCGGCACCCCTTCACCTGCTTTATACTCGCGCATTACGCGCATAATATCAGCTCGGAGCACCGTAGCGTGCTCAATACACGCAATGATTTTATACGTAGGTATATTGAACGTGTGACGTCACGTAAGCGGAAAAATCGCTTCGTAAGTCGCTGTGAGGGGTGACAGTGGTGTAGCTGGTGAAGGGAGAGTTGTTGGTGTACCAAAGTTTCATTCCTGGGGTAAGTGCACCATGCCATTAACGAATATCAACTCAGATTGGATGTCCAACGCTTCCTCTGGCCTGTGTATTATATTAGTTAATTATATTATTTATGCTGGTCCTTTAAGTTGCATCTTGGGGTGTAACAAGCAAAGTAACCGCACCCCAAGATGCTCACGGAAGGTTAGTGCTGCAGGTTTACCTTGACTCGAACACTTTAGAGTTCAGTGCTGTACACAGGTAAAATCTTTGTTAGTACGCTTTAGGAGAAAAAGTTCACTGCTACTTAGCTACAAGACCTGAAGTAGAAGGCTTAAAAGATCAGGGTTTTGTGCTGCAAATTTAGCTGAAGTAGGAAGACTTAGAGTTCAGAGTTTGTGGCTTCTTAAAAAAAGCTTTACCCTCAAGGGAGGAGCCAGACATCAGTTTATCAATCGTGAATAGTGAGGCACACCTTCACCTGCTTCATACTCGCGCATTACACACGTAATATCAGCCCGAAGCATGGTAGCGCGCTCAATACACGCAATGATTTTATACGTAGGTATATTGAACGTGTGACGTCACGTAAGCGGAAAAATCGCTTCGGGAGTCGCTCTCGACAGTGGTGTAGCTGGTGAAGGGAGAGTTGTTGGTGTACCAAAGTTTCATTCCTGGGGTAAGTGCACCATGCCATTAACGAATATCAACTCAGATTGGATGTCCAACGCTTCCTCTGGCCTGTGTATTATATTAATTATATTAGTTAGTTATTTACACGGGTCCTTTATTTCGCATCTTGGGGTGTAATATGCGGGTCCTTTAAGTTGCATCTTGGGGTGTAATCATGGTATTGAAAATCCCAAATTTGCATTATATTGTCTTACATTATTTGCAGCATTATGGTACCTTTGGATCCTTTTCAAATTCATAAGCCGCTTTGGCATATGTGGCAGTCCCGGATAGAACTCGAATATTATTCCGTCGCGTATTTCAAGCGCATCACTGAGTTTGACGCACGGTAGCACTAAGCTTCTGCTAGAGGTGGGGCTCATGCATGCTTCATAGACGTATCAGATATTCATGCATTTACATAGCTCGTATGAGCCCCACCCTTAGCGGAAGTTCAGCGCTATAGCGTGTCAAACTTGTTGATGCGCTCGAAATATGCGGCGGAATAATATTCGAGTTCTATCCGGGACTGCCACATATGTATATAACAAGAGCAAGATCTTCAAAGCATGCCTACAATGGCCTTCCCTCTGATCATGATCAGTTGGTCCCACAGCAATATGAATGGTTCTTCTAAAAGCCTGGCAGGCATTTGTGTGAAAATTTACACCTACAAAAAATTTCCCATTATATGTCTTTTGCATAGTGCTGAGAGTACTGCTGATTTAGATTTACACATACATGTGTATTTCCTCTCCATTATACTACCTGACCTTGGCTCTTGCAGTCTTCACATAAGTTATACCAGCTGCTGCCTTCATTAAAAGTATGTATAGGTAAACACTCGGAACAAAGTTATTCGATCTCGAAGGGATGATGTACATAATCATCTGCAGAGAACTGACCTTTGCCATTGTGAGTCAACCGAAACCACTGACTCAAATAAACTGGCTGAATGGGTGATGCCCAATGGTGACTTCACAGCAGTACAAGGGGTCATCTCAACAGTGATTTTTCTGCAGCTCATCTACACCACTAGTTGGTGTGAAGACAGTAGAGTTATTGCTGCTACAAGTGTTCCTACTATGTGCATTGGCTAGATAGTATCGCTGCCATGCTCACTGGCTACACTAATTGCTGTCATAGGCATTGCAGTGATACTGCTAGATACAGAAAGGAAGCATCATCAAATTTTCAATATTCATACCTTCCAAGTAGTATTGCTCTTGCATAGTTTCCTGCAATTGTTATTAGTGGCTTAGTAAGACACCTGAAAATGGATTTCTGCACCAGTAGAGACCTCATTAGTATAAAACATATCAAAGGTTATGTTTTCTCCACGCAGCCTCAGAGACAATCACATGACTTCCTCTGGAGCCATAGCTCTGGCCAAAGCACTGCAGCAAAACATGTCACTGGAAGAACTGAAGTGAGTTGCAAACTGAGTGTCTCATTTTACCATTTCTTTAAAAATGTTTAACTTGTGGATTTAAGAACCATACATACACGAAAATGACCCTGCCATATGGTAGGTGGTATTTATTGCAACCAAATCGAAAACTCAAGGAAATGTGTTAGGTATGCACTATCTGTATTTGTGTTACTAGTAGCTTTCACAGGAAATCAGCTAGCTCTTAGATAAGGCTTTTATGGGTGCCATTTATTCTGGGACTACTAAGAAGAATGTTGCTATGTAAGTGTTTATTTTGGTTGTCCCTTGATTGACTTACCGTATTGTCCCAGGCAAGTGCCCGTTTCCATGCAAGCGCCCACCCAATTTTGACAGTTGTATGGTTTTGCAGAGGTCCTCCGAGTAACTGCCTACCATGCAAAATTCTTGCGCAGTGATTGTAGATCTGTTTCACAGATTGTATGTATTGTCATTCAGCTATTGAACATGCGTAGCTGCAATCATTCTGATGCACTCAGGCGCCACAACGTCTGCCTGTGGAGGCTTAATTGGCAATGAGGTCATAGGTCAGTCTGTTTTCTAGCACACTACAGCTATTTCTGCCATTGGGCTGGCCTCGTCTGGCTGAAAACTAAGCATTGGCGAAGCGACGATGTGGGTAGCCTTGCAGCGACTGTGGGCGCTTGCACGGGGATAGTTGAACCATCCAAGCACCTCCTTCGTGCACCTGCCCACCTGCATTTTTTGGTGTTTGAGTTGCAAGTACCCATGGGCGCTTGTCTGGAACAATACGGAATGTTAGTTGGACAGTGCAACAACTTCAATGACAAACAGTGCCCATTGAAGCCTGTATCTTGCATTTTGCTAATTTAGTATTATTTTATTCAGTCTTGAATGGGGTAAATATACATGGACTGGAATTGGAGATGAGGGAGCTATTGCACTGACTGATCAGAGAGTAATGAAGAACATCAGAAAACTGAAGTGAGTATCTCCACTAGACAGTGTGTGCTTTGTTTTTACAATTATGCATTTGTCTATGTGCCGATAGTGGCAGTGGTGTTGTTGTTGGATGAGAGGGTGGGGTGGTGGTGTGCATGCATGTAGGTTGCTGCCAACTTTGCAGGTACCAGTCGGTGCCAGGGTGGGTGTCAGCATTTGATTTAGAATTTTCATATTCTTTCAATCTACCATTTCAAAACATGTAGATTACCAGCACAGGAGTTCCTGAGGCATACACAGAATGAACTAGAATAGTTGTGGGATTGAATCCTGCAGAGGTGCTTGTACGTATTTAGTATATTCCGCACGATGATGATTTGCTGTGTGGCGAAGTAGTTTCTGTTTGGGCTAAAATGAATGTTGTATATATTTGTGAATATGCTGAACTATAGCCAAATGCCCTCTGTAGCGACTGGTTGTTGTAAAAATCCGGTAGCTTTTTTTGTAGGAAATGTTATACAGGCAAGTTTGTGACATACTAATTTTATTCATGAAAAGGTACCCGTAACTTTAAGAGACAACTTTGAACTTGGAATTAGATAGTTTATAAAACACAAACATGGTTGTCTGGTGCCTCTGTGTCTTCTACTTTTCTTAAAAATGAAAAATGTAGAACAAATACTGCACTGCCATTTATAGTGGCTTCTTCAATCTATTACCCTCACTTCATCATTCAAGAAATTTTGCCATGCACATGCTTCTTGCAGCCATCTCACAGTCACAGTATTTACTGTAGTCTCTCAAACTCAGCCAAAGGGGCATGCATACTTTCGCAAACATGCCTTGCATTTCACATGATACACGCACATGCCATAAATTTGTATAGATGACTTTATGTGCCTTGCATGCCTGAACAAAACACCCAGACATTAATTTACTTGCTCTTCTATATCAAGAACAACAATGCCTGGAATCCAACTGGCTGTAGCTAGAAACTTTGTGTGTGAATCTGAATGTAGTCCAAAGCTTGACTTAATTATTGCCTCATGAAACGGTATAATTTTAATTGAAACCCATGCACATCATGGGCTCCTCTGGTAGTGATAAGTGTCATTGCCATAGCCATGGATTGAGTTGTGTTCATGCTCCCATGCAGTCTTCAACACAGTGATCTGACAGACACTGGAGCCATGGCTCTAGCCAGAGCACTGCAACATAACAAGTCACTGGACGAACTAAAGTAGGTTGTAAATTGAGTGACTCATTTCATCATGCAGTTTCTAGTAGCCATTAGAAATGTGAGAATTGAACACTACCTACATACATGCATACTTGTATACCTACACCATCATCTTTAAGTATTCCGTTCCACAGTCTTGAACGGAATAAAATTGAAGATTCTGGGGCCACTGCACTGGCTGATGCTCTGAGAGTGAACCAGAGCTTGAAAGCACTAAAGTACGTTACTATCCTGGCCCCATACAGACCTATAAAGCATGGTATGGTACTGTTGGCCTTCCTGGGCAATATTGGTCACTGTGTTGACTGGTATACTATTGTCACTGTGTAAACAGTTCCAGTGTGGATGGTTTGTTCCTATCTCAACTACAGTCTCTGTCACAATCAATTAACTGACACTGGGGCCATAGCTCTAATTGGGGCACTGCAACAAAACAAGTCACTGGAAAAACTAAAGTAAGTTTAAGCTGAGTGCCTTGCTTACATACTGTATACATGAAAACCATTGGCTGTGGGCTGTGGTAGGTAATGTTATGCATACTCCCTCCAACTCCACTGACTTTCAGTGATAACGTAAACCCATGTTAAGTCAGACTTTGTTGTCCCACTACTGTACTTATTCTGGCGTGCTCTTTTCCACAGTCTGGAATGGATCAAGGGAGCCACTGCACTTATTGATACACTGAGATTGAACCAGAGCTTAAAAACACTGAAGTAAGTAACTGTCCCAGCTCCATACTGATCTAAAAAGAATAAGCACTTGGTACTGTTGACCTGGGCAGCATCGCATGGTACCTGTGTGGACTAGGGAGACAGGTGCTAGTCACTTTCCTCTTAGTACATCACTTTTAGATCACAATATGGATCTAACTCAGGTGTGTTTATGTCTGCACTGCAGCCTTGAATATAATGATCCAACTGACACTGAAAGCATATCTCTGCAACTTAACAAGTCACTGGAAGAACTGAGGTGTGTTGTAAACTAATTGTCTTGTGAGGATACTACTTACTCAATATATACCTGAAAACCTAGTCCGTTGGCTGTGTAATTGTTTCTCCCATGTGTACCCCTTCTGACTGTTAGTGATAAGCCCATGTTAAGTGAGACTTGCCATCCCATTAATATGTTGTCTCCACTTGCACTCATTCTGGAATACTCTTTTCACAGTCTTAAAATTGGATCTGAGGGAGCCTCTGCTCTGGTTAGTGCTCTGAGCGTAAGCCAGAGCTTGAAAACACTGAAGTAAGTAACAATTCTGGTTCCATCCAAACCTAAAAGCCAGGTGTATGCACAAGCTATGTTTATCCTGGGTGACAGTGGACCCTGTCTGGTCTCCTTGGACTAGGAAAAGTTGTGCTAGTTACTGTCACTTTTCTCACATTAGTAATCACCCATACATGTAAGCATCAGTGTTGATAAAGAGTTGTCATGAACAAAAACATGGAATTTTTGACCTACTACGTTGTGGTAATTAAACCTATGTTCTGGCATTACAAATGCCTAGAACCAAGTGGTGTGGAAATTTAAAGGTACAGGCTTGGCATCATGAAATATACATTCTCAGTTGAAAACAATATATACCATGCAATATCTCTAGTGGTGAACATTTTCATTGCCATAGAAGCATGTGATTTGCAGGTCTCACTCATGTCTGCAGTTTCAGAGCCAATGATCCAAGTGACACTGGAGTCATAGCACTGGCCAGAGCACTACAAGATAACAAGTCACTTGAGAAACTGAAGTAAGTTGTATACTGAGTGTGTAGCCTCTAGTACATCAAAAGCAGAAATCCCCTCAAGTGAGCAGTTAACTCTTTACCGACCGTAGCGCGTTATTGCAATATTACGCGGATGACCGTAAAAATCGCGGACGAAGTATTCAAGACGATGTGTTGTGTACTCCGTTTTATATCTCCAGCTGTAAACCAGCTACAAACTTCTAGTAAAAAGCAATGGATAGCCTTAGGATTTGCCTAGCTACGCTGTAGTTTTGAAGCTTACCACTGAAGTACAAGCCTGCAGATAAACGTAAACTTTTCAAACCGGAAGTCGCCGTCTTCGGTATCTTCTGACACTTGTAACTTTGCTGTTACAGCCCTGTTTCCTTTGGAATCTGCAGCGAGGTTAGAGCTTTCTTTTAGCTATTTGTAGCTTTTTGGTTCATCTCTGTAGCTTGTTTACTTCTTGAGATCGGTTTCGATAAAGATCGCGTCTTCGTCTGCGATAGCATCACACGGTTCGCTACGTTGAACTTCCGGCTCATACATACACTATCACACCTCAAGTGCGCCCAATTTAGCTTCCGGTAGGTGTAATGAATACAGTTACGGAAGAAGGAAATCCGTAATTCACCGCTATCTTCGGGAAAAGACTTGAAAACGCAGGTATGTATTCATGACGCTAAAACGCGTCATTGGTCATACAGGAACACTAATTTCATGACGCTAAAACGCGTCATTGGTCGGTAAAGAGTTAACTGATTGCCATGTTTAGCAAGAAATGTTTAACATTGGCTGTGGTATATAAGTAATAATCATTTCTTCCGTGCACATTCCCTCCTGCTCCACTGACTCTTAGTGATGACACACACTGCTCGGTTGGTGGGGTATCATGCCCCAAACTACTAAATTAAAATCCACCATATTCAATTTTTTCCCCTGCTTTGTATATAGCAGTCTTATACCCTGCCATTAATTATTTCCAGCTATACAGTAATTACATCCCCAGTACATAATGGTTACTGCTATACTAAACGAATAAAACTCTCATTCGAAAACAAGTGGGGAGAGGTTGTGCTGGCTACTGGGTGACGAAAACTCTCTTAAACACATATAATAATCTAAGAGCTTATGCTATATAGTGGATAAAGCTTGACAACACTGAAGTAGGTAGTTACTATATCCATAGGTGTTAGTAACTCAAAGTCCATTTACAAACAAGAAAATACAATGGAGTTGCAACACGTCATATTTAGCATTAATTTTGGACAATTATCCCAATAAAAATCTTTACTGCAAATGTCCCAAGGATAGGTTTCATTTTAACATACTGACTGTGTGTTGTAAAATAAACCGATTACCATGAGTAACTAAAAACATCATCCAATGCACTACCCTATAAATTGTTTTTACTCCCCCTGCGCTAATTTTGAAGTACTCTCTTCCACAGTCTTAGAGAGAATAGAATTAAAGATTCTGGGGCCACTGTGGAATGGATCAAGGGGGCCACTGCACTTATTGATACACTGAGATTGAACCAGAGAATAAAAACACTGAAGTAAGTAACTGTCCCAGCTCCATACTGATCTAAAAAGAATAAGCACTTGGTACTGTTGACCTAGGCAGCATTGCATGGTACCTGTGTGGATTTGGGAGACAGGTGCTAGTCACTTTCCTCTTAGTACATCGCTTTTAGATCACAATATGGATCTAACTCAGGTGTGTTTATGTCTGCACTGCAGCCTTGAATACAATGATCCAACTGACACTGAAAGCATATCTCTGCAACTTAACAAGTCACTGGAAGAACTGAGGTGTGTTGTAAACTAATTGTCTTGTGAGGATACTACATACTCAATATATACCTGAAAACCTAGTCCGTTGGCTGTGTAATTGTTTCTCCCATGTGTACCCCTTCTGACTGTTAGTGATAAGCCCATGTTAAGTGAGACTTGCCATCCCATTAATATGTTGTCTCCACTTGCACTCATTCTGGAATACTCTTTTCACAGTCTTAAAATTGGATCTGAGGGAGCCTGTGCTCTGGTTAGTGCTCTGAGCGTAAGCCAGAGCTTGAAAACACTGAAGTAAGTAACAATTCTGGTTCCATCCAAACCTAAAAGCCAGGTGTATGCACAAGCTATGTTTATCCTGGGTGACAGTGGACCCTGTCTGGTCTCCTTGGACTAGGAAAAGTTGTGCTAGTTACTGTAACTTTTCTCACATTAGTAATCACCCATACATGTAAGCATCAGTTGATAAAGAGTTGTCATGAACAAATACATGGAATTTTTTTATCTACTACGTTGTGGTAAACCTATGTTCTGGCATTAAAAATGCCTATAACCAAGTGGTGTGGAAATTTAAAGGTATAGGCTTAATTGGCATCATGAAATATACATTCTCAGTTGAAAACAATATATCCCATGCAATATCTCTAGTGGTGAACATTTTCATTGCCATAGAAGCATGTAATTTGCAGGTCTCACTCATGTCTGCAGTTTCAGAGCCAATGATCCAAGTGACACTGGAGTCATAGCACTGGCCAGAGCACTACAAGATAACAAGTCACTTGAGAAACTGAAGTAAGTTGTATACTGAGTGTGTAGCCTCTAGTACATCAAAAGCAGAAATCCCCTCAAGTGAGCAGTTAACTGATTGCCATGTTTAGCAAGAAATGTTTAACATTGGCTGTGGTATATAAGTAATAATCATTTCTTCCGTGCATACTCCCTCCTACTCCACTGACTCTTAGTGATGACACACACTGCTCGGTTGGTGGGGTATCATGCCCCAAACTACTAAATTAAAATCCACCATATTCAATTTTTTTCCCCTGCTTTGTATATAGCAGTCTTAAACCCTGCCATTAATTATTTCCAGCTATACAGTAATTACATCCCCAGTACATAATGGATACTGCTATACTAAACAAATAAAACTCTCATTCGAAAACAAGTGGGGAGAGGTGGTGCTGGCTACTGGGTGACGAAAACTCTCTTAAACACATAATAATCTAAGAGCTTATTCTATATAGTGGATAAAGCTTGACAACACTGAAGTAGGTAGTTACTATATCCATAGGTGTTAGTAACTCAAAGTCCATTTACAAACAAGAAAATACAATGGAGTTGCAACACGTCAAATTTAGCATTAATTTTGGACAATTATCTTAATAAATATCTTTACTGCAAATGTCCCAAGGATAGGTTTCATTTTAACATACTGACTGTGTGTTGTAAAATAAACCGATCTGAATCACATACCATGAGTAACTAAAAACATCATCCAATGCACTATCCTATAAATTATTTGCTCCCCTTGCGCTAATTTTGAAGTACTCTCTTCCACAGTCTTAGAGAGAATAGAATTGGAGATTCTGGAGCCACTGCACTGGCTGATGCTCTGAGAGTGAACCAGAGCTTGACAACACTGAAGTAAGTAGTTACTATATCCATAGGTGTTAGTAACTCAAAGTCCAGTTACAAACTAGCCTCGTACCCAGGCCACATGGGAGGAGGGAAAAGTGGCCTGGTATCCACTGTTTGCGCATGCACGAACGATTCCGGAAATCTTCCGCGAACAAGTCCGATTATGGACAAGTTACACGTGGTTGTTATGCGGAGAAATAACCAAACTAGATATACGGCTTGCAGTGTGGCAGCTGTGTTTACGCGGCGATGGCCAGCTTCCATTATCAGATACACAAGGGGTGACACGACAAGGACTACGCTACAACCACCGCCGGTTCCACCGTCACTGTGCTTGCAGTTGAAAACAAACGGCAGAGTCTCGTAGCAGATGGACTTACCAAATCCCGTGGGTAGCCACGGGGATACGTCTTTACCATCGCAGATACATTTGATCGCATCCAGCTGTTCTGCTTTCAACGTGAAATCTCCCTTTCCAATACAACAAAGAGCGAACTTGAGCGCTTTATCAAAGTCCTCGCTTTTACCTGCCATGTTCGCGGGATAAGCTCGAGACGGACGTGTTTCGAAGCTATACGGTAAAGATTAACGGTTCGTAAACGATGGTATACGATACCCCATGAAATCATGGGGTTTTTCGTGCATGCGCAAACAGTGGATACCAGGCCACGTTTCCCTCCTCACACATGGCCTGGGTACGAGGCTAGTTACAAGCAAAAAAATACAATGGAGTTGCAACACATCAAATTTAGCATTAATTTTGGACAATTATCCTAATAAATATCTTTACTGCAAATGTCCCAAGGAGAGCTTTCATTTTAACATACTGACTGTGTGATGTAAAATAAACCAATTTGAATCATATGCCATGAGTAACTACAATATATCGTCCAAAGCACTATCCTATAAATTATTTACTCCCCTTGCACTAATTTTGAAGTACTCTCTTCCACAGTCTTGAAAAGAATATAATTGGAGATTCTGGAGCCACTGCACTGGCTGATGCTCTGAGAGTGAACCAGAGCTTGGAAACACTGAAGTAAGTAATTACTAAATCCCATAGGTGTTAGTAACTCAGAGCCTAGTTACAAACAAGAAAATGCAATGGAGTTGCAACGCGTCAAATTTAGCATTAATTTTGGACAATTATCCTATCTTTACTGCAAATGTCCCAAGGATAGGTTTCATTTTAACATACTGACTGTGTGATGTAAAATAAACCAATTTGAATCATATACCATGAGTAACTAACAAATATTGTCCAATGCACTAGCTATCCTATAAATTGTTTGCTCCCCCTGCACTAATTTTGATGTACTCTCTTCCACAGTCTTGAAAGGAATGGAATTGGAGATTCTGGAGCCACTGCACTGGCTGATGCTCTGAGACTGAACCAGAGCTTGGAAACACTGAAGTAATTACTAAATCCCATAGGTGTTAGTAACTCAAATTCTAGTTATAAACAAGAAAATACATTATGGATATCAAATTTGGCATCAATTATCCTAATGAATATCTTTACTACAAATATGTTTCATTTTAACATACTGACTGTGTGATGTAAAATACACCAATTCGAATCATATACCATAGAAAATATGGGTATATCGTCCAACGTTTAGTATGCACTATCCTATAAATTATTTACTCTCATTGCACTAATTTTGAAGTACTCTCTTCCACAGTCTTGGAGAGAATAGAATTGGAGAGAATAGAATTGGAGATTCTGGAGCCACTGTACTGGCTAATGCTCTGAGAGTGAACCAGAGCTTGAAAACACTGAAGTAAGTAATTACTAAATCACATAGGTGTTAGTAACTCAGAGTCCAGTTACAAACAAGGAAATACAATGGAGTTGTAACACATGTCATATTTAGCATTAATAATGGACAATTATCCTAATAAATATCTTTATCCCAAGGATAGGTTTCATTTTAACATACTGACTGTGTGATGTAAAATAAACCAATTTGAATCATATACCATGAGTAACTAACAAATATTGTCCAATGCACTAGCTATCCTATAAATTAGTTACTCTCATTGCACTAATTTGTGACTTGCTAGTGCTCTGAGAGTGAACCAGAGCTTGAAAACTCTAGAGTAACTAATTACTAAATCCCATAGATGTTAGTAACTCAGAGTCCAGTTACAAACAAGGAAATACAATGGAGTTGTAACACGTCATATTTAGCATTAACTCTTTGCACGCGAAGTGCAGATTTATATGCATACGTGATTAATTTAGCCTACGCGAAGTGCACATAAATCTGCACGGGATCTTGGGAAAAGCAGAACCGCGCAATAGTAAAGCCAAACAAGAAGTTAGGGTAAATCCCTGTCTATTGAGTAGTAATAAGTCTAGGCCACACCTTTTGCACTTACGTTGATCTCATAAAAGGCAGGAAGGGGCGGTGCTAGTTCGTGAGTGATCGTGAATTTGACCAAGGGCTGTTAAACACGAAGCTTTCTCTTCAACACGGGGAGCAAACGGCCTCCAGTTTTCACTCAAGGTTGGAGTACTACCTTTAGATAACTTGGAAATCGGCTGAATCTGTCAAGGCTGTAGGTGACAAGTGAGAAAATCGGCGCCGTTTCGAATCGCTGGTCAGCTACGATGTAAAGCCGCAGATAATGGCTTCAAACAAGTACAAATTGCTTACCTAGCACTGATCAGCTATTTAGATAAACTAGTCCAGCCTAGTTACACGCTGTCTATGCAAATCAGCCCACTGGGACTGCCCAGGGCCGTGCTAGGCAACGCTTGCCACTTTGACCTCAGACTGATAACATTAATTTCCGCGTTAATAAACAGTAATGTACAAACCATTTCCGCGTGCAAAGAGTTAATAATGGACAATTATCCTAATAAATATCTTTATCCCAAGGATAGGTTTCATTTTAACATACTGACTGTGTGATGTAAAATAAACCAATTTTAATCATATACCATGAGTAACTATGAGTATCTTTACTTAAGAATACCCCAAGGACAAGTTTCATTTCAACACACTGACTGTGATGTAAATTTAACAGATTTGAATCACACACCATGAATAAAAATATTGGTCCATTGCATTAATTGCACTACTCTATAGATATTGACTCCCCTTGCACTAATTCTGAAGTACTCTCTTCCACAGTCTTGAATGGAATGTAATTGGAGATTCTGGAGCCACTGCACTGGCTGATGCTCTGAGAGTGAACCAGAGCTTGGAAACACTGAAGTAAGTAATTACTAAATCCCATAGATGTTAGTAACTCAGAGTCCAGTTACAAACAAGAAAATACAATGGAGTTGTAACACATGTCATATTTAGCATTAATTTTGGACAATCATCCTATCTTTACTGCAAATGTCCCAAGGATAGGTTTCATTTTAACATACTGACTGTGTGATGTAAAATAAACCAATTTGAATCATATACCATGAGTAACTAACAAATATTGTCCAATGCACTAGCTATCCTATAAATTGTTTGCTCCCCCTGCACTAATTTTGATGTACTCTCTTCCACAGTCTTAAAAGGAATGGAATTGGAGATTCTGGAGCCACTGCACTGGCTGATGCTCTGAGACTGAACCAGAGCTTGGAAACACTGAAGTAATTACTAAATCCCATAGGTGTTAGTAACTCAAATTCTAGTTATAAACAAGAAAATACATTATGGATATCAAATTTGGCATCAATTATCCTAATGAATATCTTTACTACAAATATGTTTCATTTTAACATACTGACTGTGTGATTTAAAATACACCAATTCGAATCATATACCATAGAAAATATGGGTATATCGTCCAACGTTTAGTATGCACTATCTATAAATTATTTACTCTCATTGCACTAATTTTGAAGTACTCTCTTCCACAGTCTTGGAGGGAATATAATTGGAGAGAATATAATTGGAGATTCTGGAGCCACTGCACTGGCTGATGCTCTGAGAGTGAACCAGAGCTTGAAAACACTGAAGTAAGTAATTACTAAATCACATAGGTGTTAGTAACTCAGAGTCCAGTTACAAACAAGGAAATACAATGGAGTTGTAACACATGTCATATTTAGCATTAATAATGGACAATTATCCTAATAAATATCTTTATCCCAAGGATAGGTTTCATTTTAACATACTGACTGTGTGATGTAAAATAAACCAATTTTAATGAGTAAGTATGAGTATCTTTCCTTAAGAATACCCCAAGGACAAGTTTCATTTCAACACACTGACTGTGATGTAAATTTAACAGATTTGAATCACACACCATTAATAAAAATATTGGTCCATTGTTAACATTAATATGCACTACTCTATAGATATTGACTCCCCTTGCACTAATTCTGAAGTACTCTCTTCCACAGTCTTGAATGGAATGGAATTAGAGATTCTGGAGCCAATGCACTTGCTAGTGCTCTGAGAGTGAACCAGAGCTTGAAAACTCTAGAGTAACTAATTACTAAATTCGATAGGTATTAGTAACTCAGAGTCCAGTTACAAACAAGAAGATGCAATAGAGATGTCAAATTTAACCTAATGAATATCTTTACTTATGAATATCCCAATATAGGTTTCATTTTAACATACTGACTGTGATATAAAGTAATCAAGTATTCAACGGCTCTCATTATATATCAGTTGACTAGCAAGACTCACAAGAATACTCTGGCTTATCAAGGTCTCCACTTATATAACTTGAAGGCATGGGGAGGATTAAATTCTCATACATATGATTTTATGTGCAAAGTTAGCAACATACTATGTATATACAAAGTTAGCAACATACTATGTGCAAAGTTAGCAACATACTATGTGCAAAGTTAGCAACATACTATGTGCAAAGTTAGCAACATACTATGTGCAAAGTTAGCAGCATACTATGTGCAAAGTTAGCAACATACTATGTGCAAAGTTAGCAACATACTATGTGCAAAGTTAGCAACATACAATGTGCAAAGTTAGCAACATACAATGTGCAACAACATACTATGTGCAAAGTTAGCAACATACAATGTGCAACAACATACAATGTGCAAAGTTAGCAACATACTATGTATATACAAAGTTAGCAACATACTATGTGCAAAGTTAGCAACATACTATGTGCAAAGTTAGCAACATACTATGTGCAAAGTTAGCAACATACTATGTGCAAAGTTAGCAACATACAATGTGCAACAACATACTATGTACATAATGCCTTCTTGTGGTTCACATCTCCTATTGGCAAAACAAAAAAATGTGATTCTTGAATTCACACCTGCTGACTCTATACTTACATGTACAAGTGTGTTTGTTAGTGTCACCTTAGTAGCATAATAGCATCTATCACTTTTGGAGATAGCAAAAACCACTTAGTAAGGGTGTGGCACTCAATTCTCATGTAAACAACAGAACTGATTGTTGAACTTCTGTATTCTGCATTCTAGACTTGGATATTTGTGGGGGGATCTCAGAGAGCGCACAAGACAACTGCTTAGAGCCAGTGAAAGAATTTTTATAGAATTTTAAGTTTTGCTGAAATCCAAACCCTATTAAGGTAGCTGCATGTAGTTAGCCCTGATGAACTGTCAAATCTGTCATGATCAATGATACAACATCTACACACACAGTCACATACAAACATTGTTTTACTGTATAATTAAGTTTGGTTTTGTATGTACCATGTGCAACCTGCATGAGAAGGAGGTTTTGAATAGTTACAGTACAAACATAAACTCTTAAACACATGTTGGTATTTGATATGTCTGCATCTGGAATCAATCGTTTCCTGGATACATGGCAGTGTGATTATGTAGCATGGGATGAATGGCTGACTCTCCTTTTACATAATATTCATCATTTTACGTAGCATCCTGGATCCAGCAGGGATCAAACAAAAAGTACTGCACAACTCATTTCTGAGGGGAATCCTGCAGGAAGGTCATATAGGGGGACATCAAACAAAGCATAACATTACCACTTTGGCAGTATAGGGGCCAAAGCAATTATTATGTAACTGCTGAATGGTCCTACATATTAGGGGGCCAAATGTGTGCATGACATGAAAATGCAGCACATACTGGCTTCCATGTCTGAACAACAACATTGCTACTAGGACAACTCTTGACAGAAGGATCTGCCTTGCAGAATTATTAAGCCACTATTCATGCCAATTTTACGGAAAAGTGGCTCCTGACACTATAGTGCTATATAGTGTACGTTTCATAGCTTGAGGGTCCTCTGACCTCTTGGGGAACACAAGCATTCTCAGTTATAGGGTGTTGATTTTAGAAACCACTCTCAGCTGTTTTGTCCCATTATGTAACTTCTCCACTTTTGTGATCAAGACATTTCAAGGCACAATGATGAGGGAATTGCACATCAAGACATGGCAACATTACTCCCAGTACACCACTATCTGTAGATTTGTTTCAATTGTACAACTCCTATGATAGCCTGAAAACTTGATATTGTCATTAGACCAGGTCTTTCACATTCTGTTATGCAGATTGTAAGCCATGTTTGAACACTGACCATTAATCTCTAATGTCTAGTAGACCCCTGGGGACCCTAGTGGACTCTCTTAGTCTAAGCTCACCTCACGACAGATAGGTATGGTGCTCAGCTCGATATCCCGTATCCATATCCATGTTAGAGTATTGAAGGAACCTGTAATGCTGTCTGCTATTGTAGTAATTGTGCAGTAAGGTCAGCTTGTTACTTTATGTGATCTCTTGAGTTGAGATTAAAGTGTCTGTTTGTGTATGCTATGTTGCTATTTACACCTGCTTTGCTGTACTTGTGCCTGAATGTTCCTTTTGTGACATGTAAGGCTTTTGTACCTGTGCTCAGTGGCCTGCTCTCTGTGAGGCCTCTTTTACTCTTTGTTCTATCGCTGCTTATATATTTGGCTATTGAGTTGTAACTACAGAGTAGAGTTGAATTCAAGATAAGAAGCTACCAAGAACGAAGTTAAGGGGATTCGTATTCCCCAGCCACCTCAAGACATTACAGCTATCACTTGGCAAAGTGCCATCTGCCTTCTGTTAAGTGCAGCTTCCCTTGTAATTTCTGATGGTGCTCTTTAACTGCTGGATCATGGTCTTGGCTTTCTCCAGGTTAAGTTCTGGGTCCGTTCTGCAGCTGCTCTGATGATGTTAAATCCAACATGGCATTCACCAGTCTCTCCTGAAGCATTTCCTCTTTTAACATAATCACAAAAGTCAAGCCAGTAATGAGGTTCATCCAACATATGACATTTGGAGTGCTATCTCGCAATCTTCATCAGGCATGGGATAAAGATTGCGAGATGTAATAGCAACGCTACATAATAAAATTTGTCCGGTGAATTTCTGTTAAACCTCATTACGTACTTGATCACAACACCAGGAAGATGATCTTCTTAATCAACTTGTAAAGTTTAGTAATGTATTGCTCAGCAGATTCTCTTAACTATTGACCTGGGCACGCTTCTAATTGATCTTCTGCACTGAGCCAAATACAGTGTGGTATCTGTGGTGATGCATGTGTGGTCATAAAATTAGCTGGTACATGTACAGCTACATAAATAATAGCTTGTGCCACACAGTAACTCCTTTCAATTTGCAGAAAGCCTTCATTAGCATACCTGAAAACCGCATGCCAGTGTAGACTACAAGAAAACATAATCTTTGTGTCTGTATTTTGCCAATCACAACACACAACAGAAATTATTAAGAGCTTGTCATCAAGCATGTCTTGAGCCACCATCTTGGTATACAGCATGTACAGTACACGAATATCTATCTGACTCACCCTTTTCGAACTTAGTCTCTGTACGATGTTCATGCTAACAAACTGCGCATGTGTGAGTGGGTGGAGTTAAAGTCCTAAACCCTAAGCTGGTGGGAACACAACAGCGGTGCTCCTGCATGTCCTAGCTAAGGCTGCCAACTCATGAAAACTTTTTCATAAAAAAATATTATGTAATAGAGACATTAGCAAAATGACAGCAAAATATGTAGCATGCATTGTACACTGTTTACACTATATACAAATAAGTTGCAAAACAACAGACTTCACAAGGAAAGGGTGTGATCATGCTGCAACAGACAAGTTGAAGTCCACAAAGATGTATACTATATATGCAGCTACATCTTTTATGTTTTCTTTTTTGCTCCATGATAATGGGTGCAATCTACAAAGAGCATGCATGGATCTGATTGGTCACAGCAAATTCTGCTATGATGATGACTCAACCATTGCAACGTGACTAAACCCTTTTCCATTTTCTGAAGGGTGTGGCATGCAAGACTAACAATTAATATAAGGAGTACACTATTAGCAAATAAATGGCATCCTCATCTGACTTTGCAAATCAGCAACTCTCTGTGAGAATCTAGCAGCAATGTTTGTATAGAGTGGTTCACGATACACCATTCATCTTCACTTCAATCACCTGTGATCTGCAGCTTCACATCTTCAGAATAAAACGACCTTGAGAAGACTTTGAGAAGAAGGGACAATATTCTAATTGTGTGTGTCTCCAAGAGTCAAGAATAAAAGGACAGCAATTTGGTGTGAGAGTAGAACTTGTACAGATTCATATCAGCAAAGTAAGCACACTTTTCCCAGTGAAGTGGACACAATTTAATCTGGAGGTGAAAAGAACGCATGCCATTGCTTATTCTCAGACTTTTTCATCATCTTTGGATATAGCTTTAAAGAGGGAAGTAGACTGGGAGCTTTCACTCCATGAAATGCACCAAGATTCTTCACACCCTCCCCTCTGCCTAGGTTGACATTGGAAGTCAACCTGCTACTCCTGACTACAGGCCAGGAATACAACTCCACCCATTAAAATTTGCGCATGCTCGGTTTGTTAAGCACAAACTTCGTGCGGAGTAAATTCGTGCATAACATGTCTGGCAAACACCACAAGTAGATTTTTATACAGCTGTTCTAAGAAGTATTTGTCCGATTCAGAAGCTGTATATCTCTCCATTCATCATGACTGCCGTATGACTGCATGTGTGGTTACTTGCTACACAGTACACAAAATTGTAAAAGTCGCTGTACATATACTTCTAACTCGAGCTTGCCTGAAACATCTTCCTATTAAATAATATTGACCATGCATAAATAGGCAGCAAACATGGTGATGCAGCTAGCTTTAATCCAAGCGGCTCAGACGTTCGTAACGACGAGGACAGTCCGTTTGCCAACAATATGCACCCTTTAGAACTGCATGACCCTCCCGGCTTTTTTCTGACAAGAGAGATAGCGCGGCTCGTCAGGGGAAGGACTGACTAAACTCGATACACTGCACCTTTTGGAGCTCCACCTTACAGTTGACCTTTCACCTACAATGCGCGCGCAGTGGGGCGTTTAACTTCAGTACTTGCGCGATCTGTAAATTATACCAAACGCACATAAGAGCTCTTACAGATATCTACCCGTTGAAAATAAGGGCCCGTGCAACTACAAACCAACTTCCGCAGTCATTTCCGATGTCATTTCCGTAAGTTTACCACTTCTTCCGGAAACAACCCGCAGTATGAATACGACTACACAGTTGCTACAAAAATATTTATAATCACTCAAAAACTTACTGCTGGAACTAAAAAAAAAACTATTGTGATAAAACTGGAATTGAGAAGTAGAGTGTACTTCAGTTTATGTAACAAGCTAAAAAAAAATCATTGACCTCCTAAAAGATAGATTGCTATAAACAAACAAACAAAAAAAAAGCAACAAAATTGGCATGATTGTATGGAGATAACTTTTTTCATACATAATGTCAAATTTCAATTAATACTTGTCAAAAAGAAGTACAATTATTTGTAAAGAAAAAATATGTTCTCTAGACGTAAAATTCATTTTCTTTAGCTGTCACTCTCCCATCGGCTGGGACCACTGTTTGAGAGGAAATAGAACGCAGGGATGCACTATAGCGGAGCATTGTGGGAGGCTCAGAGGCTTTGTCTTCATACGTAGGGTAGAAGCCACGGCGATTGGCCCGAAGCCGGCAGATAATCACACAGATCAACAACAGGAGAACTATTAGCACGGCTACAGCAGCCCCTCCTGCAGCTATTCCAATGATGGCACCTTGTGGCAATCCAGCTGGCTGTGTTGGTTCAGTGGTGAGCGATGATGATGTAATGGCTGATGTGGGAGGTGTGGTGGGAGGTGTAGTGGGAGGTGGTATGGTTATGGCTGTGTGTGTGTGTGTGTGTGTGTGTGTGTGTGTGTGTGTGTGTGTGTGTGTGTGTGTGTGTGTGTGTGTGTGTGTGTGTGTGTGTGTGTGTGTGTGTGTGTGTGTGTGTGTGTGTGTGAATGAGATAATGACATTCGCAAGTAGCTAGGTGATCTTTACTCTACTTTTGAAAAACTTATTGCTCAAAACTCAACAATTTTCGAAAACAAGAGTAGTTATTCATTTATTTGCGTATTGGAAGAGTAGCGTGTACTAAAGCATGCTTCATAATTTGAAGATGATTGCAGTATGTTACAGTGCCTGTTCCAAGTGCATATTAACAGCTTAAAAGGCAGCTTTTGTGAGCTGAATTGGGAGAGATTGGTACAGTGTATATAAGTAATTGCTTGGCTTTAGAAAGTACTAATGGGTTTGTGATGGGGTGAGACCCCATGTAGGAAGCTGAATGCAAAGATGAGTGTCTGCAATCCCTCCCTCCTCCTCCCCCCTCCCCTCCGCCTTCTTCACCTCCACACCAGAGGTACTTTCTATGGCCCAAGGGAGTAAAAACCAAGACCCTTCTCTTTCATAATCTCCTTCACTACTTCAGCCACTCAAGATTCACTGAGGGACATCTAAAGCTTGATAAATGCAACTTCGATCATCGTATCCCTACTCCATCACTAATACACAAGCAGGACGAAATGTGATCACATAGCAATTTGTGTCATCCAACTGAAATTTCTACCATGTTCAAATTTTTATGCATGCAACTTCAACAGACTATCGCCACATGTGAAAGTGTGGTACTGAGACTACATGTAGAAGGAGCATTAGCAACATTAGCAGTAGTTCTGTCTGGACTAGGTTAAGGACTACTGCCTAACAATATCCTATTACAGACTGGCTGACTGGCTATGGTATTACTAATTATCTGCCTACTGAGCAGTAACAACTATTGTCTGGCCAAAATGTGTAAACACACTGCCATAGCTTCCAAACATGACTAAAAGTATTTCATCTCTTATACAAATGCATGCAGGATAAATGGTATGCATAAATGTCTACTTTTATTGTTTTACATACTTGTGTGAGTAAACAAATGGCAACTTAATGTGGTATCGAACAATTGCCAACCTATATTCAGAACAGCACTAGGCATAGTACATTATGTTCAATTACCATTTTGGTTACCACAATTGTCATTAACGAGCATGGTATAGTTTTGACAGCTACACCAGACAGCCAATGGTAGACCTGCTGTGGTGGTGTACAAATACAAGCCAACAATAACAGTACCTCTTCTTTAGGTAAATAGGAGCTCCATACGTTGAGGCCAAAGCTCCATAGAGATTTGTAAAGCCAACTGGCTGGAACAGCGGTCATTTAAAATATACTGGACATCTGCTGTTGATAATAAGACCAGCATCATATTGCTGTCCTATCGACAACATTTAATCTTTTGAAACTTTAAGTAAAACGGACCTTCTGACTTTGAAGCCAGGCTTATAAAGCCGACCCAGCTGCTACATTGGACATCTGTTGTCAGCAACTAGGTAAATACAGGCATTGTGGGACAAGCCTGAGTGATCAAGCTGCATGTTTGAGTACACATGCCGATAAGACCAGTATCATAGGTGGAGGTTGAATAGACAACATCTAAACACCTGTGAAATGTATGTCTCCACATGTGCCACAGTATCTGATTATACCCATTGCTCTTACAGTATTAACTTGTAACCAGTGTATATTATAGGCCACAAAAAAGTGTGAGGTTTACCACTCACAAATATTTGTAATATTATGCATGACTAGTATTACCACAATTAACCCATAAGGTTCATGCAGTCTCAGTGATGGTTGAGCCCCACTCTTAGTGATATACAGTAATTTGAGTGCAGTGATGCAATCAAAATACACGATAAAATAATGTATTTAATTTCTATCTGAGACTGCCACATACTCATGACTGATATTACCACAATATACACATCACACCTGGATGCACAAGTGTATGCCTCAGTCCTCAATATGAGATATAATTTTGGTTGGTACAACAAATGACTAAAATTAAGTGTGCAACAACTTCATGTCGTGTTACCGCGTGTGCTACAATCTTCAATGAAACACAAGATCTTAATACCGTAAATCGCTTTTTATTCGTCTAGTAAATTTTCGTCAAAAAAATATTCGCGTAAAATAATTTTCGCACAGACCAAATTGGACGAAAATAATTTTACAAGTTGCGTGTGGTGGGCATTAATTGAGGAGATCGCACCACATGCCTGAGATATGGCATGTGAAAAGGAGGTGGCTTGTTGTGTTAGAGGCTACCACGTATACAAGGATATATGGGCAGCAGCAATTGGGGAAGTGCTTGTGTGTAGCAGGGAGCCAACCAACGCGGAAAACTTTTCGTTGCTAAAATTATATTCGCGTAAAATATTTTCGCACGTTTTCTTTGTACGAAAATATTTTTACAACGAAATAAAAGTGAATTACGGTAGTTGGCAAATTTCAAAGTCAATCACACTCTGGTAACCTTCTTCAGAGTGTGATCAAAACATTGCAAATAAAATTTTGTCAACCACCATGAATGTCTAGGACCTATTGTTTCAGTGAAATTTCCCCGATGATCGGTCACCTTCGCACAATATTCGAAACACCTGGAATGCATACACATACATGTATGTGCACATGGCTGGTAACCTTAAAAGTCTGAGGTTTAATGCACCCTGTTCTCACTGAATTCATAAGTGACACCTGCAAATCTGAGGGATGGATGTAGACACACTCGTATACCCATATATGGCTGGTTAAGGCTGGTTAATCAACCTCCTTCAAAGTGTCTGAGGTTAAAACCACAAGCCATCAGCAATAGTAAATACTGGACAGGGGGAAAACTGGACAGTGGGGAGGCCTGGGAGTGAGGCATGTATAGTAAATTATACTGGCAATGGACAGCAAAAGTTGGGTTTCCGGAAAGTTCTTCTTGCAGCCATATATGGGTATACAAGTGTGTCTACATCCATCCCTCATTCGTGACCTAAAAGCTATAAAGTTACAAGCTGGCAACATCCAGCTTTCAGCTAGATACTAAGAAACCTTTTAAGCATTCTCAGCTCCATCACAACAGTCCTAATTAAGGATAAAAATTGTAGCATCATACAAGTGTAGGTAGCCAGCCATAGGACCCAAATAGATACCCTAAGTTGATATGTTACCGCTTTGAGGTGTAGGCTGCAAATAGCACTACAGAGTTTCTCACAGGAAATTGGTCACTTCTCAGAGTTACCACTTCCTAGTTAGAACAGCTGAAGGAAGAACAGTCAAGCTCATGTTGTAATTACACACCTGTACTACGAGCTAAGTAAGCCTCATATAGAGTTGTTTATAGTATATTATCAAGATGAAGAACCTTATATGTTAGATCTTTTTTCACAAGTAGTGAAGCTGCAAGTTGTACGTGCGGAAAAGGGACTCTCATGGAGGGTCTAGGAACTAAGAATCTGTTAACAAGGACACTGGATGAGGGAAGAACAACCTGTTACCACGGTGATAGCTACAAAACAAATAATTTTGTACAGCAAGCCTGAGTCCCTGAAAGTCTCCCTCCCTAAACAAGCCTGAGTGGATTATTCCCAAACTTGTCCTATATCCTGATTCCTGAATATTCCTCCAAGTACACCCCCAACTTCCTTCTACTTTAGATTCCCAAATACTCCAGATAAAATGGTTGACGTGACACCCAATGCAAAACATCTATATAGCAATGGTAAGGGCACATAAGAACGGGCGGCCAGTGAGTCCGTAGTGCGGTCGAAATTATTGAACCGTACTGAAAATAGAACACCCAGTCACGTGCCTAGCAATTATGGCTTCTATTACGCAGCATGTGCAGTATGTGTTACTATCATAGTACTTTTATTGGAGTTACACGCTCTTACTCAATCCACCCATTCTTATGTGCTCTTGCAATGGTTAATGTGTAGCATCAGAAACAGAGCTCCTGACTATCTAAAATCAAACACCAGTTGTTCACTGTAACCTTGAGCCAGAGGAACAAGGTGGGCGGCCATCTTCTTTTACTAATTCACACATTGTATTGCTGCTGCAAGTTCCTGAACAAATGCCCCCTCTTTCTGCACATTACTTTGAGGCAAAAGTGGGGAGGGAGCATTTGCTCAAATATTCAATAGGTCTTGAGCATACGCTCCCTGCATCCTCGCACAAGGTTGACAATCATGACGACTGTTGCGTCTTTCTAGAAGAACAGCAACTCTGCTGAACGTGTACTACGGTGAATCAGCAGTGCCTATGTTGATACTAAGCCAAAAGGCATTGAAGCCACTTGCCTTGTTAGTGGTGACAGGGGACAACCTCTGTGTAAGCTCATACTCGCTCACTACAGGGCAAGCCCTGTAGTGAGCGTCTTCTGGGCATGCTTTTAGTGAGCATTTGGTTTAGCTCCGTTGTCGAGTGACAACGAACTTACACAGAGTTGTTTCCCTTGTAAGGACTTGAGGGGTGTAAAGAGGAGGGATGGAATTTGCTTAAAGGCTTGAAGGGGGTGTATTATTGAAGTTTTCAACATAGCAATTATATGAGCAAATTTACACTGTAGCACACGATGAATGCTGCAATTATCACATTAAATGGTTCAGATAACTGGAACCAATGCAGGAATCATGACCTACCAAGAAAGACACATACCAGACAGATCACAACATATTACCTAGAAAACCATGTACAAGGCACCATGATGCCCTGTACACAGGGTATCATGTGTCATAGGCACCTCTGACAGCATGCTTTGAAGTACACGCTAAGTTCCTATTTCCTAATCCTGATGAAGTACATTGAAAATACTGCAGTGGCAGTTCAATGAAGGAACATTGTTGTGGAGGGAGAATTTTTTAGCAGCTTGCTCGCTATTCCTTTGTAGAACTTGCCTTGACATTTGAAGTTTTGTTCTCCAGTGAGTGTTTCATGCTTTCATTGGCTTCTTTTCTGACAAAGAGCAAACTCTCACTAGAAGACTCTCTTGATTCTCAAGCAGAATAAACCAGCAGCATCATTCTTGAGCAATGTAGTACACCAGTAAAAGTTGAAGAAATATTGACAGAACATATATTAACAGGGTCTTTGTTGATCTGTCAAAACAGCAAAATCAATTCCTGCCAAATTTTCTGGCTATATGAGGCTTTCCTTGTTATTGATACATGTGGGGGGCAATGGCAGCTTGTTAGTCAGTTAATGAACACCAGAATAACGGCTAGCAAACGTGATTGATTTCACAGCTTGTTAGACAAGTGGAGTCGTATCACCTAGGTAACAATAGCTGCATAGTTTCTTTGTTGCCAAGGTATGAAATACTAGATGGGAAGAGAAATCACAAGCTGAATCGGTTCAAAGAAACAGGGTGTAACGAACTTAGTCCATATAGGAATATTGAGGTCAAGACCATTAGATGAAATAAGCCAAGCACTGGACAGAAGTCTGGCGACACAGCAATCAAAATTGAATAAATGATCAATTACTACCAAAGAATACCACAAATCCAAACCTGCTTGGCAGTGGTTGAAACACAAATTCTTGTTACCAAGGTGCCCCCATGGCGAAACTCGTTAAAATGTAACATGAGCTATAGACCCCCCTGTGTCAGGTGTGACTAAGAATTCATAAACATTATGTTGCTATGGTAATGCAAAACTTTTAGATAACACAAGTAACCCAAATCTGAAATATATCATTATTATTAGCCATTGTAGGTAATTATAAATTATTAGACAACTTAAGTATTGAGGTTTGTAGTGGTTGGTATGAACTGTCCCACACGTGTTAAGCAATTGGTTTTGTCTATCTGCCGAGCTGTTATTCAGTGATAAATTATGGGAAGTGATAGTCACTGAATCAAACAAAACGAATTGTGTACCTGAAAGGGACTGAAGCAGTTCCCTTCTATGCATTTTTTACCACTAAAGAGTCCCTGAATATCAGAAGGTAAAAAAAAAAAGAAGGATTTGGTCAATATTAGTTGTAGTTAGGTGCACACTTCAACTGTTGAAATGTTCACTGCCTGGGTGTGAGGTTACAAGTGGAATACATCACGCCATCCTGTGGAGACATAAATACATTTGTTTTAGGGTACAGTTTTAAGAAGAAAGCTCACTTAGAGGCTGGCTCAAAGGCTCTTCAGATACATTAAAGCCTGGTCGACTGATGGTTTGATTGGTCGACTAGTCGACTGATCACTTGATTGCTTGACAGGTCGACTGATGGTATGATTGGTACACTGGTCGACAGATGGTTCGATTGGTCGACTAGTCGACAGATGGTTTGATTGGTCGACTGGTCGACTGATGGTTTGATTGGTCGACTGGTCGACTGAAGGGTCAATTCGTTGAATGGTCGACTGGTCGACTGATGGTTTGATTGGTCAACTGAAGGTTCGATTGGCGGACTGATCAACTAAGTTCAGATAAGTAGCTTTGATAATTACACACATCTTCTCCCGGTATTACCTGGTATATCACTGCTGAGATAGGATTTCAGCTTATATAGTTACAGGTACAACTACCCCCACCTTTCTTCACGTTATATGCTAATAGCTTCTTATTGGCAAAAAGCCTATCTCAAAGGACTCAGGTGACGCTGGTGGGCAGTTAAGGTCACCTGAATTCCTTCAACTTTGGAAGGCTTCAAGCACCCATGCTAGGGCCAGTGAACAATGAGGAAGGAGATTCTCATAGTTCAGTACAAAACCTACAGGAAGGATGGAGGATGATTAGTTCACCACCTTTTCACCCTCCTCGTGTTGCTATCTACCAACAAGAGCAGTAACAACAAGGGTTTACTTCCTCATGTGGTCAGGCAGCCATCCTTCCAGTTGAACTTTTCCTCATGTGATAAATGGCAACAACTTAACCTTTGAACACACAGTAGAGATATTGGCAGGCAGTTAAGATTATTATCATTTCGAATCTGTAAAGTGCACTTCATATGTACACCATAGTGTAACATTATAAAAAGAATTACGTGCCTCTTCCCAGGATTTGGTAGAGTAGTAAATTTGATATCTACTGGTGAGTGTAAAACAGTTATGAGCAATTCAAAAGCATTCTTGAATCCATTCAAAGTAGCAAGGACTTTTGGAATCAACCGCAGACTTATATTCAAGGCAACATGGTTTTTGAATCTGGAGCAGGTTTTTTGAATCCACAACCAGACAGCATTGAATCCATCCAAAGTGGTAGTAATTATCTTTGTTGGCTGAGTGGTAAATTGTTAAGTGGTTTTAGCTATCCTGTTGCTGGTATTGTGGGTTTTCAAGAATGGCCATGCCAAGCCAAAACCACAAGCTACTTATTTCACCTATTGTGTGTGCTTTATGACCACACAAGTTGTTAGCCGCAGCAAAGTGGTCCATTAAGTGTTGCGACAAAACACAGAATCCTTTCATGAAGAGCTGCAGAATAGCTTCATTGATTGGAGACAGTACATGTACATGTACATTGATGGAAGTTTGTCAGACAGTTATCCGCTGTTAGACACAGTGTAGTGTTCCTAATAAACTCAGACATGACACTGAATCGTTTTACATTAGGTTTGACTGGAGAAAAGCATACCACTACATAACATGATTGATTGAAAATGGTAGATTATTGACTGGATTTGTTAGTCGTCAGACTGTTATCGTGAGCCTACTTAGTGGTAACAAATGATTGTTGGTGGACTTTCATTGTGCAAACTGTGTGAGCGCTCACATGTACATACACTGGACACGCTGCTAAGTGAGTCTCTCACATGCAGAACATGCATAGTTTCCGTGAAATCCACAGACTACACATTGTTTGAACTGAGCTGAACATAAATTGTATAACTTCAACACACAAGTCAGAAGTGCAGTATAATAAATGAAAGGTGTTCTGTTACACAAACTTACAATTGCAAAGTTGTTAAAGAAAACAATACTTAAAACCAAGCCAGAGTAAGCCTACAAGAGATCCAGGCTAGAAATTGAATACAGTGGAACCCCACTTGACGGACACCGCTCAACAGCAGAAACCCACAATATAACGGACAATTCCTAAAGTCCCGACTGTCCATCCAGTCACTTCAATCCTTAAGCAACCCTTCATAGTACTAGCCTCTGCTTAGGCTTTCCTGCCAGCGTACAACAAGGGGAAGCTCTAAAAAACACAGCCATATTGTGCTCAACAGCCCGATTACGCAATACCACACCTACCAGAATACACCAGAAGCCCTGAATTAGCAACATGTTGCTATAAGGGACGAAATGTTGGTCCCCAATGGTGTCCACTATAGAAGGGTTCCACTGTATACAGTGAATATAATACCAACAACCAATGCCATGGTTCTAGTGTCTCTGTAGTAAGAGTATACGTATCTGGCTAGCACTCAGAAGCCCCAGATTGGAATCTTGGCTGGATCTCAATTGCATTTCCTACTACAAGACTCTTTACTTTACATAAGAGCATCCCCCTCAAAAAGAAACTTGACAATGACACATCTAACATTTGTTCAGTATTGTTTGTTAATTAAGTATTGTTGCTCAAGTGTTGTTGCTCAAGTATTGTTTGTTAAGCATTGTATAACTATATCAAATGATATACTTCAAATGATATACTTCAAATGATATACTGGAAATTTTTCACTGCATTTCGCAGCGGGGGAGATGGAATATTATAGCATTTCCGCATTATTAAGTTGTAATATGATCCAGCATTCTGCAATGCAAATGAAATAGCTTCATTATCACCTTATCTGTGCAGTGTATATCCCAGTACACTCATGCATGCGCCACACCTGTCTATGGGCAGACATAAAGACGGACAATTAATTTTACCAATTAAAAATCATTACGGTGCAATTAATTAATCAAATGAATTATCAAACTTTTACACCAAATTTGTTTCTTGACCTCAGACATCAGAACCACAACTAAGACTAATCATTTTCGGCTTTCATCCCTAAGAGGACATCACTACAGAGACCATATTACATGTACATGTACCAAGAGCGCATAAGAACGGGCGGCTAGAGGAAGAGCGTGTAACTTTTAGTACGGTTCAATAATTTTGACCAGACTACAGGCTTCTATTTGAGTTACATGCTCTTCCTCTAGCCGCCTGTTCTTATGCGCTCTTGCATGTACTCATAATCAACATACATGTAAGAGGCACACATCTCTCATGCAATGGCCATCAACGTATAATGAGCTAGAATGAAATAACTCCTCAACACTATCTCAAAGACTGTCTTGGTAATTGCATAATGTGCCTAGACAGAAATATTATAGTAGTATCCATTTCCAAAGTGGCCCATTTTGCTCACAAATCCTACACAATGGTGGTCAGAGTACAACTACTACTTAATGGCTACACAGACCAGTGTATAGCTATTACGAAACAAATGGAGTATTGATTAATGAATGAGCTCAATAACACGTTCTCTATCACCTCAAAAACTGTATATGTGACAGACCCGTGTTGAAATCGAAGATTATTCTACTGTGTATTTCGATCGCATCACTGCGTTCAAAGCGCCGTATTGCTGAACCTCCGTTAAGGGTGGGGCTCATCGCACTTCGTAGACTCGTTAGCTATTCATGTATCTACAAAGCGTGTATGAGCCCTGCCCTTAACGGAAGTTCAGCAATACGGCGCTTCAAACACAGCGGTGCGATCGAAATCCGCAACGGAATAATGTTCGATTTCCACACGTGACTGCCACATATGCAGTTGTTGTTGCCAGGGCACACATATTCTTCATAAATTATCTCCCACACAATTTGTTTAAATAATGAACTGCCTAGACAAGACTAATTGATACTTATTAGCTGAATAACTCCTCCACCTGCACCTTTCCAAGGTCCACATTCAAAAATATTATACGCAGGATAGGATATATTGTTTACAGATTTCCTAGGTGGCACATTTTCCTCATTTCTCCCATGCAATGATGGTCAGGGTACAACTAATATGAATGGACTGCAAAAATTGGCTAATTGGCTGAATGCATATATGGACCACACCTGTCTACGTGCAGACGTAAAGACGGACAGTTCTGAATGATCCTCCTCCGTCAACCTTCTGAGGGCTATATTCTCAAATATTTTCCCCACGACAGGAGGTAGCATTATCTGTTCCAAAGAGACACATTTCTCCCATGCAATGGTACTAATGGCTGCACTAATTACTTAATTGGTTACACAACTCCTCCAGATGCCTCCACAGGTCAGAGTACCAGGCATTTTGGCCTTAAAATGTTTTACTTTCACCACAACAGCACATCTGCAGTTTCCACAGTTTTCAATATCCCATAATCTCCAAATATGGTAAATGGTCAGAGTACCATAGATAGACCAAGACTTAAAATTTGATTGTCAACTCAAAGTATGTAACTCTTACAAAATTCCATCTGTTTTGCAAGTTAACTAGTTCCTCCTATGTACATGTAGTTAGGTCAACATCGACCTATAAATCTGATTAATAGAAAGATTTCCATATCCATATAAGTAAATGTGGTCGCTGACTCAGCCCACGCATCTTGGGTAAAGACAGTTTGCTTGCGCACTCACCACCTGGAAGCATACACCCGTAGTGGTTCTGGTTAATGTGTTTTTTTTCTGGGCAGGATGAGAAGGGCTAGCCACCTGCATTCATTGCACAATTTTGTTTCCACTGGGGATGCAATTACCACTTGGTAAGAAGGGAAGAAAAATTTTGGATATGGATATCATTTTCCACATTCAGTAGTCATCACCATGGTAACTTGTTTCTCTTCCATCATTAAGAGTTTACAGCTCATTAGTCAGTTCAATAGGACAGGAGGATACTAAGTATGTTAGACCTTTTATTGCATGCACACTATACTGATCTATATACATGTACCAATCAGATTTATGGATCACAGTTGATATGCTGTAACCTGGTAATAAAACTGGTCAAGTCTTACTTACCCAAACGATACTGCTGTGCGTTGCTCGCTCAAGCTCGCCCTACAACATTCTACATTTACAACAATGTACACTATTAAATGAAGAGGTTATCTGTTACCAACTTGAGCTCAGAAAATAACTTGCCAACGTTTTGACTGAATGCTCCAGTCATCATCAGGGCACCCTCTCTTCATTTATGCAGAAGCCAACTGAGAAGCCACTGAAAATGTACACTATTGGATCACTGTTGATATAGCTATGTGTAATGTAAGTGAGGTATATACAAGTACAACTTTTCTTTCATGTTGGAAACTGATATCTCCATATATGGTAAATGTAGTAATTGAACCATTTCAAGCGAGGGTGGTTGTCATGTTCTTCCCTCATAAGTTCCAGTGTGTCTGACTTGTAGGCTTGCTGCAACCTTACAGGAAACGTGGACCCTGACTTCTACGTACATCAGCATTGTGCATGAGCTAATAACCCCAAAACAAGTGTGGATTTCCTTTCATGGTAACAGCAACTGAAAGCCTATAGTACCCATTGTCATAGCAACAGAACGTGCCCCTTCATTTTAGAGTCAGTAAGAGGGGCTAGGTTATGAAACACAGACAAAGGTCATGGGTGTTGTACCATAGACTACACTGCATTGGTGGCTGTGTCCTTATTGGAGTGAGCCTGAGCGAGCCTCACGCTAGCAGGACTGCATTGGTGGCTGTCATTATTGGGGTGAGCCTGAGCGAGCCTCACGCTAGCAGGACTGCATTGGTGGCTGTGTCCTTATTGGAGTGAGCCTGAGCGAGCCCCACGCTAGCAGGACTGCATTGGTGGCTGTGTCATTATTGGAGTGAGCCTGAGCGAGCCCCACGCTAGCAGGACTGCATTGGTGGCTGTGTCATTATTGGAGTGAGCCTGAGCGAGCCCCACGCTAGCAGGACTGCATTGGTGGCTGTGTCATTATTGGAGTGAGCCTGAGCGAGCCCCACGCTAGCAGGACTGCATTGGTGGCTGTGTCATTATTGGAGTGAGCCTGAGCGAGCCCCACGCTAGCAGGACTGCATTGGTGGCTGTGTCCTTATTGGAGTGAGCCTGAGCGAGCCTCACGCTAGCAGGACTGCATTGGTGGCTGTGTCATTATTGGAGTGAGCCTGAGCGAGCCTCACGCTAGCAGGACTGCATTGGTGGCTGTGTCCTTATTGGAGTGAGCCTGAGCGAGCCCCACGCTAGCAGGACTGCATTGTGCATGCATGTGTGTGTGTACTTGCCGTAAATCTGCAACTCAATGTACACTGTATATATGGCACAAACCCAGGGTATCATTTAGGGGAGGGGGCAAAGGGGGGCATTTGCCACCCCCCCTTTGCAGGATTTTGCCTCTCCTTGGAATATAAGTTGATGTGCAAGCACACCAACTTGGATTGATCCCCCCCAAAGATTTCATTACTCAATTCTTGCCCCCTCCATTAACAAATTTCGAAATGAACTGCAAACCAGATGCACATATTACAGAACAAGGAATGCTATTTCACTGGCATACAGATTTACTCAATCACTTTAGCCAAAAATTTATCTTCTTACTTTAATATTGCCTATAGAATTTAATAGAAAATATAGAATTTAATATTGCCTTATATAGCTTATTGCTACTGCTAAGATCTGGTGATGTCCCTTGAATTACTACAAAATACTCCCTCAAACATGGTTACCTGCTATGGCCTCGCTTGGTGTGGTTTATACAAGTACACACAAGTGTTGTCCCCTGTACTCCCACTTATACCCCAACTGGCCTTCAATAAGCTAAGAAGGACCTTAAATTATGTACGTGGCGAAATACTCCCCCAAACATGGCTATGTGCTCCTGCATGTTATGTATGATCTCACTTGGTGTGGTTTATACAAGTACACACAAGTGTTGTCCCCTGTACTCCAGCTTATACCTCAATGGGTCTTCTTCAATAAGCTAAGAAGGTCCTTAAATTAAGTACGTAGGCGAAATACTCCCCCAAACATGGCTATATATGTGCTCCTGCCTGCTATGATCTTACTTGGTGTGGTTTATACAAGTACACACAAGTGTTGTCCCCTGTACTCCAACATTGGGTCTCCAATAAGCTAAAAAGGTCCTTAAAACTCCCACATCAATCGCTTGGATTAACACGCACAGAAACATCATGCCTTTACAAGTGGATGATATAACCCAGCTGTATACCTTGGTAGCACACAGTTCCATAAACAATGCATACAGCAGATCCATGGAATGTTCAGTGTGTGGAATGTTTATGTCCTTGTTTAGTGTTTAACAGAATATGGTTGATCTTCCTGTAAGTGTTTAACCATGCTGCCTCCCCAATTACCAAATGAAAGCAGCTGGATTAAATCACCAGCTAGTAAAAGGAAGCTATGCACAATGGAGCAGTACATCACAAGGAATCAAGGATATTTGGTACACATATATACATGTACATGTATGCGTACACATTGCTGCATTTGATGTGCCATCGCTGAACTTCTGTATAGGGTCAAACTCACACCTGCTTCATCGATGGTTATCTACCTACAAAGCACACATGAACCTTGTTCTTAATTGACATTTTTGGCCTGACACACCCTTGTGGGAGGATGGACGAATATCCTACCGGCTCCTCATTTGATTGTCTTGTTTGTTTCCTCTTATTCCCAGACGCAGACCACAGACACAGCTCGCGTGCACACACACACACACACACACACACACACACACACACACACACACACACACACACACACACACACACACACGCACACACACACACACACACACAAACACACAAACACACACACACACTCACCTATGCACATGTCACCCTCCTGGTTATAGCCAGCCAGGCAGGTGCACTCTGAACCCCCAATCGGACGCATACTATTGTCAGGACAAGGAACACACTCGTCTCCTTTCAGAGTGTAGTTGGCAATACAGGCTAACAGAGAGACAAAAAGAACTCAGCTTGATCGGTCTGCATTACCTCATGTGAATGTACACTTCTATAGAGATTTTCACTAGCCTTGCTCCCAGACCTCCCCCATTTTCACCTTCCATTTGACTTTGCATAACATCTAGGCCTGTTTTATAAGGGAGATGTGGTTCGTTGATTGTTCATTCATAATAATACACAGAAGCAGAAGAGCAGCGAAAAATGAGTGGATGTGAGATGGACGTAGGGGGGAGGGGCCGATATTCAAATATGTACGCACAAGCTTGAAAGTGGGTTTTTTTTTACCAGTCAAGATGAGTACTTTCAATCAGGATTCCTGAATTGCAGTAGAGTGCTCAAACGGATGATACAGTATATATGTGTGTCGTTTTTGAGGATGGACCCCTCCTACCCACGTCCAAAGCGCCCACTCATGTCCACCTGACGCCATTCACGTGATGAATGAGACTAAGCCTTCCCCATTTTTTGTCACTCTTCAGCTTCTGTGTATTATTGTGAATGCTAACGGAAGGTAAACACGGGGGAGGCCTTGGAATGAGGCTAGTTTTTCATGCAATATCACCACTTCAAACAGCCACATTAATTCCATGGCAACCATAACCAATATCACATACATGTACCGTAGTGTCCCGTTAATAAGCCCCCCCATTTTGTACACTACATCCCGCCTAAAGTGGGGGGGGGGCTTATATTCGAGGATGCAATTAGTCTCGATTATAAGCCCCCCCCCCCCCCCCCCCCCCCCCCCCAAAAGATTTTACGCAAGTGCTATGTACGCAATTAGGACACTTCCAACTAACTATGGCGATGACTTTCAGGATCGAGAGTACTGTTCGCGGACAGCTGCGTGGTCTCCCTACATCGGAGAAGAGCTGCCAGTTCAACGCGAGGTCAATAACATTCACGACGACTTCGCTGTAGCTGTCCTCAAGAACGGCAACACTGTCGGTCATGTACCACGGGAAATTTCCAGAGTCTGCTGGTATTTCTTGCACAAGAGTGGCAGCGAGATGACTTGCATCGTCAATGGTGACAGAAGACGTTCTGAAGTTGATGGGAAAGGACTCGTGGTTCCGTGCGTGTACATCTTCAGAGGGAAACAAAAACACCTCGACAGACTGATAAACCTGTTTGCTAAACTAGCAGCTTAAACTTGGAACATCTAACCGGCTTTTCTAAAAGCCACAAAACTTACACAAGATTCACCGACTACTATAGTCTTACTGAACGCACTTGCAACGTATAGTAAGCATGTGTAGTTTTGATGTTCCAGAAGACGCTCACCGGGGGGCGTTATAACGAGTCAAACTACCATGTGCAGGAACTTTGGCGGAAAAGAGGGGGGGGGGCGGCGTATTTTCGAAGGGGGCGTATTAGCGGGACACTACGGTACATGTACATGCAGGGCTTCATTTAGGGGGAAGGGGGGCATTTGCCTCCTGTTTGTAGGATTTTCCCTCGCTTGGAATTCATAAGTTGATGTGCAAGCACACCAACTTGAATTGTCGCCCCCCAAAGATTTTCAATACTCAATTTTTGTCCCCCCCCCTTAACAAAATTTCTAAAGGAAGCCCTGTACATGCACATGGTGTATATACATGTACACACATGTTGTATACTGCCACTGACATACTATACATACTTTACTCCAAGATGGCGGCTCAAAGATTAGCAAATGAAATACGGAATTAAAACCACCTGAGGAAAATGCCCTATACACATGTGACAGTCCAGCTAGTGTGAATCAAAGATTATTCCACCATGCAATTGGAATGCTGTATCGCTGAACTTTGCTATGGGTAGTACTACATAGAAATATTCAGCCAGCTACCCTGTAGTGTCATGAAAGAGTGCCCCTACTTTTGGCCCGATTTCCTGTGTAGGGTCAGTTTACTCTAATGAGTGCCCGTCCTGAAGCGAACTTCGCATGGCTAATGGAGCACACTCGTGGAGTTCTGAGAAGCACAGCCTCAAGCGACATGCATATCTGAGGTAGAAAAACTTTATCACTAAAGGTTACTACAAGGTGGATTCGCAGAGAGGATGTACATGTACAGTGTAGCTAATGCAGCCACACTCACTAGCTACACCATGCTCACGGCAGTTCAGTGTTGCGTGTTGTCAGGACTTGAGCTTCCAAGACTGGAGGATCTGGTGTATGTTACTGTTCGTCCAATATTTCAGCAAACTTGAGAGCATCAAGTCGCTGTAAACATATACATGCACATGTACATGGGTGCTCTTTCATGGCTATATAAATGTGGAAACACTTGAAAGAGCACCCACCCCCTCTTTGATAAGCGACATGGCACTTCAAACGCAGGGATTAGATCGAAATACAAAACTGAACAGAAACGAGATGGGAACCTACATGTAATTTTGACCACCACTGTACTTCATGTGACCTTTGACCTTGACACATATTAACAGTGTGGAATACATACATGTACAGGCTCACCATTGCACTCCTCTCCAGTGGTTGTTTGGTCCCCAGACGTGGTAGCCCTGTTGTTGTCACACACACAAGACATCTGGTCCATACTGAATGGTCTGCTACTGTTAGCAGGACATGGCTGACATATGCCTGACGTTAGGTAGTAGTTTGTAACACATGCTAAAGACGAGAGAGGGAATGGAGACCGTGTAGATATGTATAGTGTATAGGAGTTACACAGTGTATAGTAGAACCTGAATGACTAAAAGATGCAGTGAAACCTGTCAAACTTGAAGGCAGACAACATAGGGATTCCCGCTGCACATTCACTGTAGGGAGGTGCTTGTATTTTGGGGAGTTCTGTATTTCTGGCAGGCATGATAATGCATACTCAGGCCATAAGGCTACATTATCAGAGCTCTCTCTTGCTGTATGGTGTGTAAACAGGTGAGAAAGACTCGCAAGATTGCTTCTGGATAAAACGAATGGACTGCACTTTATACAGTGTTATTAACGGTGGTCCCTATGGTGTCCGTCTTAGAGAGATTTCACTGGAGACTAAAGTCTAGGGGTACACTGCTCCCCATGCATGCAGTAATACATAGGGGCAAAATAGTGTGGGGTCACCAATTCCTTCCTGACAACTATTCACTAGCCTAAAAATGTACATGTATAGTAGAAGTGCAAAGGTCAAAATATCACGAACACACTGGAGTTGTACTGATGACGTACCATTGCATGGCACCGTAGTGGTCACCGTTGAGTTAGCAGACGTTACATGACCATTATTACACATGCACCCTGTGTCTGTGGGGTTGGTTGACATGCTGTTGACAGGGCAACCCATGCACATGCCACCATCTAGGAAGTAGGTCTCAGCACACCCTGTGCACAGGAAATGATGTAATGATTAGTCACATGCAGCCTCGTTCACAGGCCTTCCCACCCTCCAGTTTTTATGCACAGAAAATGATGCAATTATCAGTCATACACACATCTATATACTAGCTCGATTTCCAGACTCAAAGGAGGAGGAAAGCCTGGTATGGATTTGCATGTTAAACTGCATAACACAAGGTAAAATCATTATGTAACCCGAAACGTTACTAATGTGAAGACTGCAAAGTACACCCTCGGGCCATGAATTTGACAGAGTAGCAACACTAACTGACTAAGAAGAAAAATGGAGCACCACAACTATAAAATAGACAACGTCTTGTCTACATACCCAAGAGCTCATGATGATGTCATTTTATTGCGGAGGCAAGAGAACACGCGTGTAACTGTCAAATACTCATAACAGGCCAGAATCCCCCGCATGCATTAAAAATAGAGCATACCTGTGTGCACAACTTTGCAGTTCCACAATCTAAGAAGTATAGCACCCAAAGCTTACCTGCCGAGTTTTGCCTACATGGGAAGAAAAGGTCTCAGCCCTTCCCTACACGAGAAACTTAGCACAAGCTACAACTCGACTGGATGAACTATGTATAGTAAAGTCACAAAAAAGTTTTCTGAATGAAAACAAGTGCATGTAGGGATGGAACCCTCAAAAACCAACCAAACTAGATGGGAATGACACCACAACAATTTCACACCATCCCTACATCTTGTGCCATTTTGCCAACTATACTTTGTGTTTGTTAGTTGTGTTCATAGGAGGGTTGTTGAAGGCAGTGGGATGGGTAGTGCTGGGTGTGGAGTGCATGTTGATGTGCATGGGGGGTGAGTTATGTTGTGGGTGGCTGTGATGTAGTTGCTATGCTGAGGATGGCAGGTATGGTCTGTCTTGAATTAGTCTTGCAAGCCAGACCCTTTCTGCGCAGCACCAATCGCGTTCAGTATGCGGCACACAGAGGGAAGAAGTTTGATGTTTGGATTTACAATTTCACTTCAAAGCATTTATGACGATTCTTAGTGCCTTCCTCTGCGTGCCAATACTGAAAGCGATCTGCACTGTGGAACGGAAAGGGTCTGGCTTGTGAGACTAGTCTTGAATGCAGAAACTGTCAAGTGCATGAGCTGGGTCTGTTGGAGTAAGTGATGTTGTGAAATTTTATTGCTGCTGAACATGGCAGATATGGATTGTCTTTATGTAAAAGGCTGTGGAGTGAGCAGCGCTAACTACAGCTAGTATTCATTTAGTGGGTGTGAATAGACTAGAGAGTTTACTGGTGTGCATAGTTGGCAAAATGGCACAAGATGTAGGGATGGTGTGAAATTGTTGTGGTGTCATTCCCATCTAGTTTGGTTGGTTTTTGAGGGTTCCATCCCCACATGCACTTGTTTTCATTCAGAAAACTTTTTTGTGACTTGTTCCTGCTCTTTTTTTTTTGTATTGCTTTTTAGGAATGGTAAGAGAGAAGTGACATGGGAGGGTAGGCCGAGGGGAAGATGCATGGTGTGTACAGTATGATAGTAGAAAGAGCTAAGAATTGTCATAAATTCAAACGCTTTGAAGTGAAATCGTCAATCCAAACATCAAACTTCGGGGGGTTTAGAAGTACAGTCCAAGCAAAGCCTCATACAAACCAAGTGAAAAGCAGATGAGTTTAATAAGGCTTTGCATGCAAGCTTATAAATCCTGTGCTCATTTCACGTGGACTACTAATGGGTTCACCGAAAAACTCTCCATAGACTGTCACCAGAGTATTGAGTCGTAAGACCCCATTACAGAACTGTTTGATGGTGAGTAGCTATAGTCTAAATCGGTTTGAAACGAACGCATAGGGGTCTGTGGAGCTGAACAACCGCCAGTTCTGTGGCCACCTCTATAGTGCAGAAGTTTGGAATGAAGCCATGCACTGTTGACTCGGTGCTACTAGAGTTTGAGTATACCAAGCTACCAATAGGCTGCCACTTGCTTCGTTGGAGGAATATGAAGACTCAGGCACAACACAAAAGGAGGATGTTAAGAAGACACCAGCCAAAGTGCTACCATCAACTCGCAGTAAACATTGTATGTGTACTATATGCATGTAAATGACTATAACAAGCAAATTTGAAATGTGAAAGTTGACAATAAAACTTGAAATTGAATATCAGTGGCTAGTGTTCTAAGTCATATGAAGTACTTGATGGTTAAAACACTAGCTGGCATAGTACCGTCTATACCACTTGAGCTTGGCTTTTGCAGCCTTCAAATTAGTCATACGAGCTGCTGCCCTTTTTTTGTCAGGGTTCCTCCAATAACTACTATGGGAGGATACGCAGGAAGCTGCCCTTCCTTTCTCAGGGTCCTCCCAATAGCGGGTATGGGAGGATACGCGGGAAGCTGCCCTTCCTTTCTCAGGGTCCTCCCAATAACGGGTATGGGAGGATGCCCTGGAAGATGCCCTTTTGGTCTCAGGGTCCTCCCAATAACGGGTATGGGAGGACGCCCTTTTCGTCTCAGGGTCCTTCCAATAACAGGCATGGGAGGACGCCCGGGAAGATGCCCTATGTTTCTCCGGGTCCTTCCAGTAATTATTACGGGACGCTTGCCTTTTTTTCCCCTTAGTTTCGCAGGTAGTTCTGCTTGTCCTGCGCTCGTTTCTTGCGGATATTACGCATATTGCGTTCGATGTAAAGTGCAGCACAACCACGTCAACTGATCCACGAAATCAGATTTGCAAACTGCAACGCTCAATCACAATTCTCACCTTCTCGATCTACGAAGTACTGAACCACGTGCTCAGTTGAACCCTGGTGACGTAATTATGAGTCATATTTAATTCGAGCAAAATGGCGTGTGTGAGATTACCTGAGAATCGCCGACAAGTTTGAGTTCTTTCTTTTAGACCGATAAGTGGCAGGTGCAATACCTAGTGATTTATCCTGTTGTTTTGCGTTTGAATCGTTGTAAAAGCTCCAGCCGTTATCGTGCTATCGCGGTGAGAGGAAGAAGAAGAAGAAGTCAGAAGATAGACGATTTGTCCGTTTTGGCGACTTGCCGGTCTGGTGCTTAGCGATACTTTCCAGCAAACTTAACAGTCTTTTTGCTCATGAAAACACTCGATAATGCCTGATATGGCTCATACAGGCCTTTGACTAATCTAACGAAGACATTTCGAGCGTGTTACTTGTGCACTTTTAATGTGGCGGCCATTTTTTTTCGGGGTCATCCCTACATATGGCGTACTACCGTACGCCATGATAGTATAGTACACACGGGAGATTCTGCTTTCACCACAGCAAGGATAGGAAGTTACACATTCTTCCTCTCTCCGCTGCAATAAAAAAGAATGTCATCATGTGCTCTTGACACACCAGGTACTGTTCTGCCGTTGTCGTTGTTTGAGCCATGCCGAGATCTTACAGATACAGTAACAGCTCACTTTCATCAGTTGATCAGCTTTGTCATCATGAGCTTACATCGCAACCTTTGCTGTGACATCATGTTTTTGATCGCTTACAGTACGCAAAGGGGGAAGGCCTGGTCCATTTTATCATGTGGATTACATTAATGTCTACCTAGGTAGACAGAGGGGGGGAGGGGTCTCCGACCAAAAGAACAAGCTGAAAGCCTTTCCTTGTAGCCTCTATCCAAGTGCTTGAGTTCCAAACGTTCGCAATGTGGAAAACTTGCCGTTGTTGTTTGGGACAATGAACACGTGTGCAAAATGTGTTCTTTCGGTTGGGGACCCCCTCTGTCTACATACATGTAGGTAGACACTGACGTAATTCGCATGATAAAATGAACCCCTCTTTTGCCTCCATTTTTGCAAACTGTAAGCGATCAAAAACTGGATGGTGGGAACGAGGGTGATCCCTACATTCCATCAGGGCACAGGGGAGAGCTTGGAGATAAGATGTTTACACACAAGCATAAGCTTACCATTACAAGCTGCATCAGTGGTTATTTCACTCCCACTTGCAGTCACACGATTGCCTTCACACGTACAAAATGTCTCATTCTGGTTTGATGTTCTGTTGCTGTTATCAGGACACCGCTGACATGTCCCACCTGATGCTTGGTAGTAGTTTGCAACACATTCTGTTGGTACGGAAGACAACATGTGGTCAGTGCAAAATGCTCACACATGAATCAATATCTAAATACTCTCTCTTTCCGATCATCATTATATCTGTGATCCACAATCATATCACCACCACCATGAAACTTAGAACTATGCAATTAAATTCTAGCCGCAATACCTTCTACCATACATGAACGTACATGTACACTAGCTGTACTTGCAATCTACTTTAGGGTGCACAGTCCTATACACTGTACATGCATATACAAGTACCCCATACCAGTAGATATTCAAGCAGCCTGTGAGCATGATAAAGTGATACTACATGTAGTTGCCTCCATTGCTCACACCTGCATAAACTATGTGGGCAGATATTTCATCATCACTAACCCTAGTCTTGTTTCAGGAAAACAATAATTACAAGGCCTCTCTTTTATTAGCAGCAAGGATCTAGGAATGAGGCTATAGGAACATGTCTGGTTCTGTAGCCCTTTGGCAAGGCTGCACAAAACCTTCACTGGTGCTTCAGCATACAATGAATTAGATCATGCTTACATGCATATACAATGTAGTCTCGTTCCCAAACCGTATTTTTCGCGCCCACCGGAAAAATAGGTCTGGTCAACTGCCTATTCCATTTTCGTTCAAGTGCACCGGAATGCTGGCGCAATGTTCTTTTCTAATTTAATGCTTGACGTCATCGAAGATTGTGTTCCACATTGCGTGCCAACGATCTACTAGTGAAATGGACATTGATCGGGCAACCCTAGCTGCCGTGAGTAGACTAGGCCTGTATCTATCGAAAGGAGCACGAGTAGGCTGTCTAAGAGTTTGCTGTTTACTAGAGCGCTTTTGAATTTACAATCCAGTTGACGTGACGTCACGGTGGGTTCAAAATATTGGAACCAAAACAGTACAGGCAGTTTACCAGACTATTTTCCCGCTCGGCGAAAAGTAGTCTGGGCACAAGACTATATACAATGATGTCAATTTCTATATTGTGCAATGTCACTGAGCTGCAGGTAGTTCTCCTACACACTTCACACACATCTACGTATACAGTGTACCCCAGTAGTACTATCACAGTTGGTAGCAGTACGTATTACTTTGGGTCATGCAGTTCCACTTACCATTACAGTCAGTTGCAACGTCACCTGAGTTTGTCCTCCGATATCCCTGGTCACACTGACACACTGTGTTCGCTGTACCTGTTGTATTACTGTTTGTTGGGCATGGCAAACATGAAGTGCTCCCATTAGAGGGCTTGTATGTGCCCACAGGACAAGCTGTATTGAGAGAGACAAATAGTATAGCTGTAGTCCCCAGACAAAACAAGTCCCAAAAATACCCCCCTTTCACACACTACTTTGAGACAAAAAGTGGGGAGGGGGCATTTGCTCAAATATTCAATTAGTTCTATGCGCTTACCACCTTACCCGGTTCCTCATGATCTTACATGCAAGGCTGACAATCAAATAGCTTTCTGGAAGAACAGCAGCTTCACTGAACGTGCACCTCTGGAAATCAGCAGCACTTGTGTTGATACTAAACCAAGAGGCATCAAAGCCACTTTCATCATCAGTGGTGACAGGGGACAACCCCGCATAAGCTCGTACTGCAAGTCTTGGCGGTGGCCAACAAACGAGGTTATGGTGACTTCGCGTGTATGTTTATGAACACAACGACGGAACTACACCAAAAGGTCACTAAAAGCATGCCCAGATCTAGAAGACGCTCACTACAGGGCATTTTCACGAGGGAAAATACCTATGCAAGAAATTTGGTGTTAAAGAGGGGGAGGGTGTTTGCATGAAGAGGGCGTATTTTCAGGAGCTTACGGTACATGCATACATGTACATGTACATGTACAACACACATACGCTGGTAATACGCATCGTCTACATACACGCACGCACGCACACACACACACACACACACACACACACACACACACACACACACACACACACACACACACACACACACACACACACACACACACACACACACACACACACACACACACACACACACCTGTACACGCCATTGTAGCATTATCGGCTCCAAACCCTGCAATACATTCACACCCTCCAGCGTTTCCAACAAATGTCCCATTGTTGCAAGAAAGCATCAGAGAAGATCCATCTCGTTGGACAGAATTTGCAACACACATTCCATTTGCCCCAATAGAATGGTTTGTCATTGGGTAAGTAGCATAGTTAATAGTCTCCATATTGCAATCTGAAAGTATAGTGTATACTCGTACCCTGGTTACAGTGACACAATCACCCTCGGGAAAACTCGCATTAAACACCAACTGGAATGACTGTGTAGCATCGTATGTGAATGTCTGGGGAGATGGCTCCGAACAACTGATGGTTCCAAGAGATTCACTCTCTCCTCCTGGCAACGACACCAGGACTTCGATCTCGGAGCATGTGTTCGTAGAATCATTGAAGGAGAAGTAGACTTCAATGGTTAGCTGTGTACCATTTAGATGAGGAATCATTTGTGTTGTTAGTGTAGATGATGAATTCCCTCCACAATACTGCCATTCCTGATAGCACTGGGTACTGTTACTGATGACCCACTGCGTGTGTATGTGCACATGAAGGAAAAAGATAGAGGGTATGGGGATTGGAAGCGGGGAGAAAGAAAGAGAAGAGAGAATGGGGAGAGAGAAAGTAGGGGTAGAGGGGAGGGGAAGGAAAGAGGGAGAAAAAGAGGAGGAGTGGAAGGGGGAAGGGAGGGGAAAGGAGAAGGAAGGGAAAGGAAAGGGAGGAAGGGGGCAAGGAGGCAGGGAGGGGGAGAGGGAAGGAAAGAGAAAGGGGGGGTGGAACGAAGAAAGAAGGAAGGGGGAGGGGGAAGAGAGGGAGGGGGGAGGGGGTGGAAAGAGAGGGAGAGGGGGAGGAGAGGGAAGGAGGGGGAAGAGAGAAGCAGGGGAGGGTAAAGGGAGGGGTGAGGGGGGAAGGGAGGGAGAGGGGGAAGGGAGGGAGAGGGGGAGGGTGAAAGGGGAGAGGGGGAGGGAGAAAGGAGAGAGGGGAGGGAAGAGGGAGAAGGGGGAGAGGGAAGAGGAGAGGGAAAGGAAGGAAGAGAGAGACAGGGAAAAAGGAGTGAGAAGAGAAGAAGAAAGGAGAGAAGCATCAAAATGGAAAGAGGGTGTGTTACCACTACAACTCACTGTGTTTCTATCTTCACTTGCTTCAGCATTCCACACCAGATCCAGTTCAGGAGTATGTCTTGAGTCCAGTTGTACAATGGTATTTGGCGCAGGTGTCATGGAGCATTGAGATCTCACCACAACAACCCAACACATTAACACACAGCATAGGGCAGCAAGAAACCTCTCCATTCTTCACCTCTACACAAACGAGAGTGACAGTTGTGATGAAACAAGAATACATGTCCCCATTAGGGACGGGCAATATATCAATAATATGGTAATATATTCATCTTGCGACAATCCTATCAACTTCTTCGATATAATGATTTATTTAATACCAGGATTGTCATGGTAATTGTTGCATAACATTGCTAATCATATACTTATTGATTTTATATACAGTTTTCCCTATAGAAAAGTGTGCAATTATTCTCAAATTGCACACTTTTTGAGGCAGTAATTGCACACTTATTCAACCAATCAGAAGCGCGCACGTTTCAAATCTGACGAATCACGTTAACGCTTATAATTATTCCTCGCGACTCGCCCTAGCAACAATAATTCGAAGATGGCTACTGTTGTCACAGTTGTCGCTGTTTGCTGTCGCTGTAAAGGTACCTAGGTGCTAGAAACGCTGTAAAAACGGAACGAAAATGCACCGAAATACGGCATACAAGCGGTGGTGTGTTGGAAAAGTCGAACTTATAGTCAATGCCGCTCTGTGTTACCGGGGCATAGCTAGCTACTCATGACTTGAACGAAACCGCCGTGCTCCCCTCGTGTGCTACTCTAAACCTGGGCGACATTTCACTGTCTCGTTTCTGATCTTTTACGCCTACTGTTATGAGCTTCGTGGCTAGCAAAAGCGATACCGTTCAGCTAACCCGTTCGAGGCGTGGCTTACTCGCTTGTTTTGCGCAGCGCGGTGTTCAAAGACTTGAAGTATATGATTAATAGGCAATCACATGGATTCTCGTACAATTTGGGAATAATTACACTCACAACAGGCATAAATTGCACTCGCTATCGCTCGTGCAATTACTTTGCCCGTTGCTCGTGCAATTATTCCCAAATTGCACTCGAATCCGTGTGATTACCTATACCAACTACTGATGTGCTTATGAGTATACGCATCAGTATTAGCCAACAATAATCATGGCTGCTTAAAACCAATATTACTCAACCCTATTTCCCCACCCCCGGGTCATCCCAATGCAGCCAAGAGCACATAAGAATTTCCCCATCCCCTGGTCATCCCAGTGCAGCCAAGAGCACATAAGAACGGGCGGCTAGAGGAAGAGCGTGTAACTATGTAAAATTCCAAACAGGTCGGACTTTACCACCAGTACTAAAAATAGTAACACATATGCACAGCTGCACGTAGACATGTTGCTAAGCATGTGCCGGGTGTTCTATTTTTAGTACGGTTCAATAACTTTGACCGGACTACGAGCTTCGATTGGAGTTACACGACCTTCCTCTAGCCACCCGTTCTTATGATAATTCTCTACAATAAATGCCATGAAACCAACTAAGAATAAGGCCAGCCACCTAAACGATACTGTACTCCAAACCATCCAGCATAGTACTGAGCATACACAATTGAAAGTTTCTCATTCCATTTGAGACCTGCTGCATTACAGCCTTCCAGACCACACCCACTTTTTAGCATACAGTATAGCTTCAGTACATGTATAATGTATATGTATGTACATACACCACACTAGCCTCATTCCCAGGACTTCCCCTCAATATCATGTACATGTGTATATAGTCAGCTGCATTTGCATGAAATAGCAGTTCCATTATCGGGCTACCCTCCCAGTGCAGCTGATGAGGCCTGGATCATACCCTGTCGGTGACTTTATATAGCATTCCCTTAACAAGAACAGAGGGTTTTTTTCTGGGGGTGGGAAATGTAGATGCGTGCAATGGGCATATGCGCACATCGATTCACCCACTAGGGTTTTGTAGAAACTCTGGACATATTTATAAGGACAAGAATCATCGATAATTATGCTATATACTTTGTTGTCGTGTTGTACACCCTATTGTAAGCTGTTGAGGCAATTATGACATCATATTTTTCAAATTTCGGGGGGGGAGAAATCCCAGTGCTGCCCCCCCCCCCCCCCCACTCTGTATGAAACCCTTAAGAAGATTGGAATATTGTGGTGTATACACACTGAGTCTTGTTCCCAGTCCTCCCCCAGATCTTATCTCACAGTCGCGGAGATAACATCTTGGGGGAGGACTGGATAAAGTCGCACACTAGCTACTCAGATCTTGCAAATAAAATCATTGCATTGACCACAGCAGGGTGACATGGAGAGAGGGGAGTAGAGCTTACTCCCAGGGGTTTCCCTGCCAATCAAAAGCTGGCAGCAGGAAAGGCCTGGGTATATTTCAAGCGATCAAAAACTTGGGATATGTGTAGTAAAGGCCTGGGAACAAGGCAAGAAGGGACCACTTGCTTGTGCAAAATAGTTAGGTTGCTGGCCACACCCGTACACACACAAGTAAGTTAAGCATCTATGGTCAGTTCTGGTCAAAACACTGGTAGTTCAAGAGACCCTGTATTCAATCCCCAGAAACTGTCAACCTTTCCAACATGTGTGCTCCAGAAACAAGGCTCGGAGATACCGTGACGCAGTCACAGCCGTTCTACGTGAAGTACGCATACATAAATAAAAATCGCATAAACTTGTTGAGAGGCCAGATTTTCCAAAATCGCAAAATTTCTCACACGTATACAGTATGTAGCTTTACGGTAGCAGTCTTGGTCAACCAAAGGTACTCTTAATGTCTAGCTCACGTGAGTGAAAGTCGCTATTTTATTCTTTGATTACACTTCAATATTTCTCATGTTTGTTAGTTTTCAGACTTTATTTAACAAACCAGCCAGCTGTTGTTTTGTAAGCTAACTACCATCATATGCATGTATTTCCAATGTAGCATAAACAACTATGACAAGCATGCAAAAGTGCAGGAATACACAGACAGTGGGAAGAGACTATGACAGGATGGACCGGTGGGAAAGGTCTTTTATCAGTGAGTGCCTACAGTACATGTGTAGGGAGAAGCTGAGTAAGTGCTCTCGCAAGACTGTATTTCGAGAGGCACAGTACTCTCTGTTTCACCTGAACACTAATCTCATTCCCTACTACACGCACGTGGATACGAGTCATAGATTTTTGCAGATTGATTTTTGCGGATCCCACTCGACCGCGAAAAACGCGAAAATTACACCCCCGCAAAAAATACCAGCTATACGGTAACCTCATTCCCAGGGCTCTCCTGTTTGTTAATTTCGAGTTTGCTCCAGTATAATAAACAAGAGTGAAAGAGCAGCATAAAACAGAAACATGACGCGTACCAGGTGTACACACAAATGAATGTACGTACGCACTAAACCCGAGAGTGAGTTTCTTACAGGTCAATTGAGTACCCTTGGACTGGTGAACATCTGGCACCCTCACTAGTGGTGGAGCACTCAATGATGAAGTCTAGTACGTTAGTAGAATGCGGACTCCACCCCCCACCCCACCCGTATCTAGCTTGCATCTACCTGATATCATTCTTGTGGTAAGTGTTCTCAGGCCTTCCCCGTTTTCGTGCTCTTCCACTTCCGTGAACACAAACCATGGAACAAAAATGGGGGGGAGCTAGGCCACCTGCAGATCCCCTGTATCCTGACTGAATCAACCAGCAAACCAGTGTTGATTCAACACCCTTATTCTCTTGTACAGATTTGTGACCTTAACAACATTGGTTTCCTAGGCAACAGACACCAGTCCAGACTAAAGTCTGACATTAGAGAAGCAGTTTCTAAGCTCACTGGAAAGAAAAGCCCCACCCAGTTTAGTTGATCAAGGCCTTTATGCAGCCAAACACCCAATGAATGAAGCTGCACTACTGCAAGTCAAAACCAGTTCATTTGCCGCTACGTTCAGAGTCAGTACAGCGTACGCCGTCAGTGTGCCGTACTCCCTGGCATTCATGATTCGCTAACCTCTCTTTGTAGCTCTTTCAACAAACCAGTAGAGAATCATACTTCTATGGCGGGCGCTGCTACTGCAGGGATCTTGACAGAAACAAAACCGCACCCAAATGCACCATAGCCTCATCCCCAGGCTCTCTCCAAACAGGTGCCATTATCTCTAGAGAGAAAATGACCCAACTAAGTTTGTCAACTTGGCAAAATAATCTCACATAGTTTGTTTTATACTGTAAATTTCACTCCCATGGCGTTTATTGCTGCAAATTTGGCGCTATACATCCTACTCTACACCGGCTCTACCGACATCTGCTGAACTTGAGTGACAGATGGGAAAAGCTTGGTATATTTCCATTGTCCAGTTTTTGATCGCTTGCAGTGTGCAAATAAAAAGGGAGAAGGCCTAGCTGGTATATTTTATCATGTGAATGATGTACTAGTCTACACAAGCAGACCAGACAGTATGAAGTGCCCAGCACTATATGCCTGATGAAGGACCCACAAACTGAAATGTTGCAAAAATATAAAGGAGACAGAAAGACAAGGGTGCAACCTTTGATCTCCAACGTAACACACGACTATGAATACTGATCCCTGGCAGATGCTTCATCATTGTGGGACAAGCCTGACCGAGCAGAATTCATATTTCGTCATGGTACATGTACCAATGTGGGTAGCCTCAGGGGCAGTGTTTGTCATTGCCTGCTCTTATTGATAGCACTAATTTTCACACCCTTTTTGTGGGACAAGCTAATCTCACATTTTGTCATATATAGAACATGTACACATGTGTGTAAATAGCTTTAGGAGCTAGTTTGCCATTTTATGCTGTTATTGACGAATGGACAGCTACGAATATTGATATTCTTACATCCTAAACGCTTACGTAGCGTAAGTGTTTTCTTCCCAGGTAGGTAGAGTACAATTGGTACAATACTGCCAGAAACGTTTACAGCTAAAACTTGTGCAGGATCCAGGGAGGAAGGGTATGACATTATATAGACAAACTCGGTACACAAGAGTGTTTTGAGGCTAAGGTTTCTAGTAGCAGTGCAATGTACAAGTACTCGTGCCCAGATCTTGGTGTTGTCTCTCATTGTAGAGGTGTTGAATTAGAGCAAATGTGGTATGTATATGTACTGCATTGAGTGTAAACTGAAGAATAAGCATGCATGGGGGCAGGCCTGGGAGCAAGGCTACAGTTCCAGCACAAGTAACTCGGTACATCCTGTGTCATTTGAATATAAGGCTGGGTGTGTGTACTCACAGACTGATTGTGTTACTTTTCTCGCATGTTATCACCTCATTTGTGTGCTAACATCACAGTAGCTGTGAAGAGCACCTCGTTTACACGTTAGCGAGTTAATGACTCAGGCATTGAATGCCCTGGGTGGTCAAATGTACCATAATAACCCCCTAGTGAGGTATATTTGCACTGTGTCACATGTGTCTTAGAGTTGACATGTAAATTGCAATTCAGATGACAGTCACTCCCTGCGGCTATAAAATGGTAGAGTGTATGTACTAAGTACATATAATTCCAGACATTACACAAAACCTTTTGGCCTTCACCAACAAACCCCCTTGAACGCTGTGTGAAACAAACCCCCTTGAACGCTGTGTGAAACAAACCCCCTTGAACGCTGTGTGAAACAAACCCCCTTGAACGCTGTGGAAACAAACCCCCTTGAACACTGTGTGAAACAAACCCTCTTGAACGCTGTATTGTTGTATCCTCACGGAAATTCAGCAGCAGCAGCACCTGTTGGCTGAGTTGGTTATTTCGCATATCAAATGATTTCACTAAATGAGGCATTGCAGGAGAATGTGCGACTGTTGTGTCTACCTGGAAAGGAGTGGCACCGACGCTAAGCAGAGTGACTGTCTGGTGGTACCACAAAGAATGATCAACCTTGTACGTATGCACAGTGAAGCAATCAGTAGGTCCCTCTTAGTTAGGCTAGAGTTCAATAATCACATGCTTACCTCCCTGTTGGAAGACGCTATAGGAACGTATTTCAAAAGAGGACCCTATGAATCTGAAACTAAAATGTTTCCTTGTGTTCCAAAGTGGCCAACATCAATATTTTTTGGAGGGCACTTACATGTACATGTAAATCAATGCCCAGTGGTAGGCCCTATGATGATATGTCTGTTAGCTATGTTATATAATCTCGCTCCCAGGCCTTCATCATCCTCAGTACATGCATTAGGTCATTTCCAGTATGCAAATACAAAGGTCTAAGATCTGGTTACATGCAGTGACATCAGATAGTCAGATGGGTGAGGATGAGAAGGGGGGAGGGAGGGGGGCAGTGCCTGACTAAGGATCTCTGGGCCATTTTTTGCAAAATGTGTGTCCCAAGGGCTGGAGGACAGAGCGTTCACAAGGCAGCATCAACACCACTTGTTTTCAGGACATAGAGGACCAATCAAGCATGAGTAGTTACGGTAGGGCACCACCCTCCGTGTGTCTACTTGATATCACATGACTAACTACCCATGACCAGATCTCGCCCTCAATGTGCATATTTACCTACTGGAAAGCAATCAAATGAATACTGGAGACAGGGTGAAGGTTTAGGAATGAGACAAGCTCATATGCTTTCCTTCACTGTTTATTATATTGCATTGTTCAGAGGCCATTCCAACTGGTCAGAGATTTTCTCAGCAATGGTGCAGGCGGGCAGATAATCAGCAATCTAACAAACAAATACTTAGCAAACGTTGACTGTATTCTACTCTCAAAAGATCCTATGGTAAGACTACTTCAGTAGAAGATCAGTCAGTTTTCCACCTGGCATATTACAGTTTACTGCCAACAGCCAAAGGCAATACAATTTACAACTCGTGAACAAACATGTACCTGTTTTCAGTACTGCACATGTGCAAAAGTCCTGCTGCTGAAATTTGACGGCCTAACAATACGGAAATCAACAACATTTCCAGTATAGCTTTATACTACGATAACACATTCATGTATAAAGCACTGTGATAGCCACAGATTGCAACCTTGGCCATGTTAACCACACACACAGCACCATTATAGGACGTAAGCACTGAGTTTAGGTGTGAGGGGGTGTTGGGTGTGATTCAAACACACAATGTGTCTGTGTATATGGACGTGGATTCACTGTATTCAGCACCTCAACACTTAGTTAATTATTCAAGCAGGCACCACACACCTTTCTAAACTTGTTTACCTATAAATCCCTACCCTCCCCTAAAAATTATCACCTGCCTAACAATGTCTACAGAATTGCAATGACCTGGCTAGCTGGTGCCATGACTTGAGGTGCTGTGTGTGTGTGTATCAGTGTGTGTGGATAGGTGTGTACGTCGTGTAGGTGTATGCACGTTATGAAGCCTCCCCAACTTCAATCAAGTCTGGACCACACCCAAGCTTTATACCATAGAAAGCGCGCGAGAGTTTAATTGAATTATCTCCTCACGATGTGGCCCACATGTACTCTACCGGGAACAGTATACTTACTATTGAATGCTGCCTTTCTTCCTGCCAATCCAGGATCGTAGAGCTGCTGACTTGAAACGCCTTCACCTTCCCTCGCAACAAAAGCCGCCCCTACGTACGTAGCACAACACAAATTTCAAATTTTTCATACACCTTAGCTAGCTTTGCGGGGGGGTTTCGCCTATTTAGAATGTATGACTGCGCATGCTCAAAAGAAGGGGGTGGGGCTAGTGTACTAGTTTAGTAACTAGCTGCTATTATAATGCAGGTGGTTCCAAGTTCCTGTTTACGGCATGGACTCGACTCTGTTCATGACATTTAATACCTCTCCAAAGGTGAGACTTTTCTGTGTAGTTTACACTGTTGTTGCAATCACAACGTAATTTATAACACCGTGTGTGTACATATATGAGACTTATGTGGCTGTAGATCTACTGTAGAAATACTGAGTGTACAAAGAGCGCGTGATGACGTCATTCTTATTGACCATGCATATGGCATGTACCAACCAGCAACTGAAGGGCTTGCATATGGTTGACAAACATAAGCTTATGTGTGCACCTGGTCTCATTGCAAAATGTTTCACTACTCCTCCCACATGGCCTGGGTACGTGACTAGTTACACTATGAGTAGCCTCTGGTTCCCAGCCTCTTCCTGCATAACCATTGCAGGGAGAGCCTGTGACTGAGTCTATTGAGTATTTAGTGCCGTGGACTGCAGTCTCATTCCCAGGCCCTCGATAACTGAGTACTATCAATTCTGGTCTTGTGCTCAGACCCTCCTGTATGTGCAAAAAGGATTTGGTGTTCTGAGCAGCATTCAGGTCACTCAATTTGCAGAAGATGCATGATGTGTAATTATTTTTACATAACATTTGCGATTGTATTTTTGAGCAGAATTGGACAAAGAAAAGTTTGTCTTGCAGCTTGTCGGTTATCCCGCTTTTTGGATAGTCTGAGAATGTGTCTATAGGCCAACTTGTTTTCTGACCTCAAATTTGGAAATCAGACCACAACACTTTCATAATACAGTAAGCAATAAATCCTGGGGAGGTTGAACACCTATGTACGTATGTTGGACATTTATGTGCATATGTTGAACATTTATGTACGTATGTGTTAGATCTGTGTTTATAAAGCTGTGAGTATTATGTGCCAACAACAAGTCATTACAAATGTTCCCTAAGGACCAAGGTACAAGGCTACTGTGCCTACACATATCTCACCTGTTACTATAGCAATGGCTATGAAGTTTTGACAACCATATCTAGAGGAAGCGTGCATATGGATGCATGCACAAGTTAAGTTGATTATTGTCGCTGATAGAGCCCATAGCTATGCAGTGAAACCTGTCTTGCAATGGCCACAATGAGGCCTCCATTTTAGACCACTACAGACAGTTGGCTGCATTGTGGAACCAAAGCATTACGAGCTAATGGCTCTACTAGGGTTTAGAATGTTCCCTATGTATCTACAAGGCCACAATGCGTTAGACCACTACAGACAATTGGATGTGTTTTATACAACCAAATTAAGAGATTACAAGGTGATAATGGTACTAAACAAATTGTATATTGCATGGATTCAGATATTCTACGATTGTCACCATATGAACCAAGCATTTTAGACCACTACAGACAGTCAGCTATGTTTCATACAGATTTGGGACCAAAGAATTACGATGCACAGCTAAATTATATACCATATGGATTCAGAATGTTCCTACATTGGCTGCAATGTGGTAGCACTATGTACATGTGTCTTGGTTTTGTACAGTTTTGGGTTACAAAGGTGTAACGACAAATACAAAGTGGTGACTGTACCAAACAGTCACCACTATATCAATACACTAGATATTGTATGTGTATATTGTATGAGTTGAGAATGTACTATAGCTATATGTCTGTATCCGTGTCTTGTTCTAGCAGCTGAGCTCAGAATAGCGGTTTCCCATGGCTTTACCAAACAAAATATATATCATATGGATTCAAATGTTCTCTACTTACGTATCTACAATGGCCGCAATATGAGTCGAGATTTCAGACCACTACAGAAAGATGGCTACGTTTTGTACAGGTTTAGGATTACAAAGCACAGGCTGTACTAAGCAACCGCAGCTGCAAACAATATAGTACTCACTACAACATGCATCCACTACATCACCAATATCCTCCTTGTCCCTTCTGTTGGATTTTGTTGCTATGGTAATTGGCAGAATTGAGACTACACCAAAGTTCAAGTTGCTGTGTGAGCTGCCTTCTAGAAAGATTTGTGAAGCTATCCTGAATGTACGTAAACACTACCATCGTGTCTTTCATCCGCCCACAATGTGTGATGTCAAATGAGCAATTCTAGCTGTCTTGTGTGTCACAGAGTTCACTGTTTGCAAGGATTTTTTGAACGCATGTGAACTGCCTTTTAGAATTTGGTATATGTTAAATCACCCTAAATGGTGCTGCAAGTACTACCTCAGTGGTCGGCAGTATATAAACACTGCCGTGCCTTTCATCTGCCCACACAGTGTCAGGCTAAAGTTAAGTTGAGACTACTTGGCTCTGCACTTTGAATCTCATGGTAATGTGCATTTGGCAGCGATCATCTAGAAGCTCACTGCTCAGTTAACAAAGACAAGGACAGATCAATTGGCTACCGCGTCATTTAATTCATACGTAGCCTTGGTAGGTTCTAAAAGGTTGTTACAACTACAACTATCCATGCTAAATTTCACTGATTACACTAGGCAGACATTCACTTTTATATAGCAATTTTCATAGCAAAATTTTAATGTTTCAGCATTTGCTCAGTGCTAAATGACAATATACACAGTCCCAGATGTGGTTTTTCAACTGCCTCAGTATAAATGGAAAGAAGATTCCCTGGCAAATGAAACATTCGCTCAAAATGTCGACAAAGTTTTCCCATTTCAACTTGGTAATAGAGAACCTGGAACGAAACTTATTATGTTACTGCAGCAGCCCTTAACTACCACACATCATAATCACCCCTGCTCATTATCCTATATGCATGTTCAAAACGTTTTTTGGGGTTTGTTAATTAACATGTAAGTATCCATGCACCTGCACCTCTGCTAGCAAATCCTTTTCATAGAAGGTCGATTAATGCTGAATCAAGCGCAGATATTGGAAATTCATGCAAATTCAGTGCTTTCTGATTCCATAAGTAAGTGTTCTACTGATCCTAGTTGTATATCAATACGAAGTGTTTGTATAAAGCTACAATCTAGCTTGTGTTACTACACCCATCCTCACATGTGCACATCCTCATAATATTATGGTGTCAATCTGAATCATTATGGACACTGTTTGTTACTTCAAGCTTACAAGTTGATGACTCAGATGTCCTGCTCATCTCAGCATTTGTTACCTGCAGTTATGCGCTACAAACCTAATGTATAATAGTACTGGTCAGTACTAACAGAAGTTCGTATTGCAAGTGACAAATGCTGGAGTGATAAGGCCTGGGCATGGTTATTTTTAAGGTTTTTTTTTTACTGTGCAGCAACATTGAATGGCACAAAGAGGTAGCTTTTCTGAGCCAGTTTGTTCAAGTTCCTGCACAAACGAAGAGTGGGATCTGAGTCATCAACTTGTAAGCTTGAAGCAACTAGGGTATGCGACTAGTTGTTTTTTAGTGAGCCTTGCATTATAACTTGATGCTACTTATGTGCTTTTGTATTTTCCTTACTTTCAGATGTATTGTATAACTTGAACTCGTGCCCTAAAGACTAAAAACATTTAGTCAAAATATCAGCAAGGTTTTTTTTAAGCTTACCATCGATCCCACACTTAGGAACTTGAACAAACTGATTAACCTCTTTTTGACATTCAATGTTGCTACACAGTAAAAATTGATTTTTTTGCTTGGAGCTGACACCCTTTTACTTCAGTTAGGCTGTCATAACAGTACTAGAACTACCTGCAAGTGACTTGTACGTACGTGGTGTGTAGGTACAGAGTAACCAAGGCTGTTTGGTTGAAGACCTACTGCCCAATGTTATTACTGTGATAAAACTATTGGTTTATCTGGCATTGTTTGGTTGTCAAGTTGCTTCTGTCAAACCAGTTAAAGCAGACTTAGAAAAACAGCATGAGCCATCTGACTCCCCAAAAAAAACCCACATATACAACTTTTTTTTTTATGAACAAAGCGGACTTAGTAAAGCGGTAAGATCTACTAGTTTCGTGCCCAGACCCCACCCTCTCACGAGGAAAAATAGTCTTGCACACCAAGTCAAATTTCTTGGGCTAGCGTGCACTTTTGCAACTAACTTAGCAACATTCAAAACATTTTGCAACACACCCACTCCAAAAACTTTGGATTGCACAAGTGGAGATTTATTTCACTGCTGTAAGAGAACTGCTGAGAGTGATAGGCATTAATCCTTACTGCTTCTGTGAACTGTTGTTATGAACTACATAGCTGCTTTATAGCCTCCTGTAATACTTTGTCCATCACCTCTAGCTGGGTCATAGTTACACTTAGGAATCAAATCCTTTTTTTTCCCGTTACTAACTAAAAAGGTACAACTTACAAAGCATGAAGTGATTTTGCTTCAAGGGCAATGACTCACCCCTGTACTTTTGATATGCAGGGAAATAATAGCACACCTACCATGCCATGTGAGTGACTTTGTATAACATATTGACCTGCCTTTTGGGGGGAGATGTGGTTCATTGATTGTTCATGTGTATACTTTTAATGTGAGAGCTCACTTAAGCCACCATCTGCATATGACATCTATTTTTGATGGGCTGGAAATAGCTCACCTATATATCATGCATGTACCCACATCTTGAGCCTTGATGTACACAACTACTTACAAGGCAGGAAATGAATTTTGTCTTCAAAGGAAATGGTCCCCCCTGTACTTTTGATGTGCACACCTAAACCATGCATGTGCATGTAGATGCCATATAGGTAGGTGAGCTTTTCCCTACACATCACAAGTGCAGAGATGAGCCGTTTCCTTTGAAGGCAAGATCCAGTTCTTGCTTAGTAATCAGAGCTAAACAGAACCCTTTTTCCTTTTATGTGTGCAGGAGGTGACTGAGAAGCCACTTCAAAGATGTTTATGTACCTCTGATGTACTTTTGATGTACAGGAAATAGTTCATCAAGGTACATGTGCTGGTGTATTACATAAGCACAGGTACTCAGTTGAAGTGGTTTCTCAGTTGCCTCCTGTGAACAGGTTGGAGCATTTCTCTTATTAATTGGAGCTTACTAAGTAAGAACTGAATTTTGCCTTCAAAGGAAATGGCTCGTCTCTGCTCTTTTGATGTGTAGGGAAAAGCTCACCTACCTATATGGTATCTACATGTAGGGAAAAGCTATATGGAATCTCAGAGGTACATAAACATGAGCATCTTTGAAGTGGCTTCTCAGTCACCTCCTGCATGCACACATAAAAGGAAAAAGGGTTCTGTTAGCAATGTGCTTCCACCTGAGAGCTGAAGCATTCTGTGGAAACATCCACAAATTAAGTTGGTCAAAAGAAGCCTTCTTTCCCTCTGTATGATAGCAATACATGTACACGAATGAATACTTTTGAGATACAAGGCCCTTTTTACTGATACCTCATACATCACTAGCTGCTACCATAAAAGACATTTCATGACTACATACGTAGCAATATCCAAGTTATAAATGGTGAGTAAGCTATCAGTAATGTGTATTTGTAGGCATTAGCCATACCATGCATGTCTCAAAAGTTTCTAATCTTAATCAGTAAAACTTTATCTCTTGTATGGTTTGAGCAGCAAAGCCCCTTTTAATGATACCCGGCTGCTGACATAGCCATGGTTATAGTGACCTACAACCACACAAGAACCAGCTCATCTATACCATGCATGGGCATGCATGTACACTTTCAGAAAATAGCTATACCTGGCCTAAATGTGTCCTGCGCAGTGGGTGACTTTGCATAACTTCTAGGCCTTTTTTTTTTAGGGAGATGTGGTTCGTTGATTGTTCATGCAGGTGGGTGAAAGCTGACATAGCCATGGTTATAGTGACCTACAACCATATGTGGACAAGAACTAGCACACCTATACCATGCATGGGCATGCATGTACACTTCAGCAGCTATACCTGGCTGAAATGTGTCCTTCACAGTGGGTGACTTTTTAGGGAGATGTGGTTCGTTGCTTGTGGGCGAAAGTTTTTCAACCTTATTTTGGTACCAGAGAATTCTATTTCCACATGTAGCAAGAACACATTAGCCTTGTTCCCAGGCCTTCCCACCATAAAAAAACTGGATGGTGGGAAGGCCGCCTGGAACAAGTCTAGGAGCACATGACAATGTGACGGTTTGAACCACAAGACCCCATCTAATAATACTCTACACCACTTTCATCATAGCGCTATATAACTGTGTAAGAATATACGTAATCTCCCGAAAATAGGCCCACCCTCGAAAATAAGCCCACCCCCTTTTTTGAATGAAGTTGTTGCAAAGGGTGCTTTTCTCTCTCTCAAAGGTATGCCCACCTATTTATCCTGTAGTACATGCTGTTATGTTAAGCAAGAAGCACAGAAGAAGCAGCACTGTGCAAGAGGAGGGACTAACAAATGAAGGCAGACACCATCTGCTGTTATTGCATAAGCAAGTACATGACAAAAGAGGCATTGCAGAATCACTGCATGTGCACATAACAAGGGCTAGACCAACTCCATGTGAGGTGGGCATATTAAATACGCCCACCCCCCTTCCCCTCTTTGTGGAGCTACTTAAGTTCATTGGGCGTATTTTTCGAGATATTATGGCATGTAGGTGTATACAGTAATAATGTAGATCACCTAAAGCATGCATATGGCATTGTACTTTAGGTGTGTAGACACAAAAATTTCCAATCTTTAATAAGTTGTAACACAGAACCTTGAAGGACTTCGAACTTGGTGGTTAATGGGTTAACTTAAGTTTGTAGCCAAGGACACTTGATACTTCGTGTGGTATATACAAGTGCATGTACATGAAGCTAGAACCACAGCACCTCATTAGTGATACCTTACACCGCTGCTGTCAAAACGATGCTCCATAACGCAAGCTTCTTGATCTCTTGTATGGTATACCATATTGTACCACAAGACCCTAAAAGTGATATCCTACACCACTGCTGTCATAATGATACCATAGCAACCACCAGGTTGCTTGTAAGTGGTGTGTCGGTATACAGTAACCAGGGCACTTTGGTTGAAGACCGACTGCCCAATGTTGTTATTGTCACACTGGTTCTCTGGGTTATGGAACATTGCCCTAGTTTGGTGCTTCTGTCAAAGCAGCTAGATGCAGACTTAGAAAAACAGGGTGAGCCATCTGACTCCACAAAAACCACACTTAACACTGATTGATAGTAGTAGCCTCGTTCCCAGGTCTTCCCAACATCCAGTTTTTTATCGCTTACAGTATGCAAACGGAGAGGGAAGACCCGGTTCTTTGTAAAACTTGCATGGCATCAATTAATGTCTACCAGAGGAGACAGAGGGGGGAGGGATCCCTGAGTGAAAGAATGTTTGCATACTGTATGTCAATGGACGGTGGGAAGGCCTGGGAACAAGACTATGGCAATAGCATCAATGCGATCCAATAGCAAGAGCAAGTGTACAAAGGTCATTGAACAAAAGGGACATACGCAAGGAAGTTATAAATACCAAGTGAAACATTCAACAAACATTGGTAGCCATCACCATGCACCATGGTAGCAAGATACATGGTAGGAGCTCATTGGTCAGTAAACACGCAAGAAGGGAGCAATGGACACCTAGCTACCCCCCAAAACATCTTGTATGTTACCTCATGTACTAGCTAGATACTAGAAACATACGTAACAGAGCTTACTAAACTTACTAAAAGGTACTATACACTTTTACCAAATGGTCGGATGAAGGTATGTAAAAATCTAAGATTGGTATGTAAAAGTGGGAATCTAAGATTAGAATTAGGGTCAAGAAAGTGGGAACCAACTGAATAGCAAAAGCTCACCGTCCAAACCCTTTACATCATAAACACTAGTACGTATCTAGAATGCACCTTACAACATGTCTTCTGTACAGTTGCATGTGGTTCCTATATAGTCTCTACTGCCTCTTGCAGGAAATTCACCCCTTGATCAACATCTTGACAACAAACCTTTAGGGATGAAAGATTGAAATTCATAATTTTAAAGCTTTAAAATTCATGCCAAGCTTTGTTGAGTTAGATATATACGTACTTAGATGTGTTCCTGTATCAGGTAGCTGCACCAGGTAGCTGTATCTGGAAGTGTCACATGTCACCCCAGTGCAGCTGATGAGGCCTGGTGTTGGCCGAAACACATCCTGTGCAGTGGGTGACTTTGCATAACCGCTAGGCCTACAGTTAAGGGAGATGTGGTTAGTTGATTGTTTATGCAGGAAGTTTGCCCCTTGATAATCTGGTCAACAGACTTGAAGGCTTCCAATGGACTTCAAAGGATTTAAAATTGTATGCAAGTGCCTCGGTGTTAGTTAAGGGCATCAAGAGAGCTACGTACATATTAGGAGTACATTAGAACTAACTGCAAAATTTTTGTCCACGTTTTGTCCACATTGACTGATAGATTACAAAGTACTAGACAGTAGCCATGTTTCCAGGCTCTCCCTACATGTGAAGCAAAATAGGTACTACACCTGATAGAAAACTGGGCGGGGCTTGGGAATGAGATTACTCAACAGACATTTACTTTCCACCAGCAAGCGTTTCACCTCAATACTGATGTCATATCTGCAATATGACAAGTAATCCACACACCAGAGGTAATAAAACCGGAAGCAGAAAACCTGGCATTAAAAGATGAAAGCTATTGAACACACTATCAACAACCCCGCCCCCTCCAAATAAATAAAAAACAACTACATACCGTATTCCAATTGCACAGAGGGAGTGGGATTGCATGGATCAACCAGAACCAGAAGATGAAGGATGAGATCACATTTTGGTGGTCATCTTGCTGTAAAGGTTAATCACTTTTAGTTCCTGTTACCATAGAAACAAGAGTGAAGTGGAGAATATAGTTGCATCAACAGTACCAACAGATGCCATATTAATACCTGTCACACTGGATGTTTTGCTCTGTTCAGTTTAGTTTGAACTTGACGTACTTTCATTATGCATACCACATTATTCTAAGTGTACTTTCATAATGGGCACATAATGATGTTTATGGTTCCAACTCCTCTAATCAATTTGCCTGCACAGTTTTGATAAACCTTGCTTTATTTTGATTGTGAACAAGACAAGTTTATGTACACTAAAGTAAATATACACTTGTTGTTTTGATAAATAGATTATGCATAGCATACACAACTATCCTAAATGAAGAGAAGGTTATCTGGTACCAACTTGAGCTTGGAAAATAACTTGCCGACGTTTCAACTGAATGCTCCAGTTGTCATCAGGGCGAATGTCGGCAAGTTATTTTCCGAGCTCAAGTTGGTACCAGATAACCTTCTTTTCATTTATGCAGAAGCCAACTGAGAAGCCACTGAAAAAAAAACTATCCTAAATTCTACCTAATGTCCAAACTCCTTCCCCTAATGTTAGGGAAATTGGTAAGCTAAGTACACACTCACAACACTGCTAAAGCTGTAGGGAGTTGATACTAACATGATACAGTGGTGTGAAGTTTGTTAACTTGCAGCAAACAAGCTAATGCACATGTAATATAGACACGATTGCTTAGGGGCTTCAGATATAAATAGTTACTTAACTTGTTGCTTACTGTTTACTCTGTGTCATTGTACCCCTGAGGATTTGATTTAAGTGATAATTGGCCAAATACACCATACTACATACAGCTATCTAAAAGCCAAATGAACACTTTGTTTTGGACCTTATCAGCTAATGCATGCAGAGTGACATCTGTGTTTTTGTAATTACTCTAATGTAAACAGGTGCATACACTGCCAAGTGAGTGACTCTCTCATTTGTTGGTTTAATGTAAACATCAGTGTAGATCACTTAGTACCCAGGTATCACTCACCATCTTGGCTCTGTCTGTAGTATTTGAGTAACTGTAAACATGGAACTAAACACTATGGTAACCATGGAAATTAATACTACTTGTTACTATAAAGCTTTTTCATTACATGGTCATAATTTCGTATGTGTACTAATCTTGAGCCACTTTGAGCTGCCATCTTGGTGTGCAGCATGTACAATACGTCAACCCACAACCACAGGTAAGCATCTTAGTGTGCAGCATGTACAATACATCAACCCACAACCACAGGTAAGCATTTATAGAACTGCTTTAACTTATATAGCAGTGGTATTTTGTCCAATCTATCACATACTAGAAGCATTATTACCACAACCACAGGTAAGCATTTATACAACTGCTTTAACTTATATAGCAGTGGTATTTTGTCCAATCTATCACATACTAGAAGCATTATTACCATAATTATCTCTCCATTTGCCAAGATCACCATAGAAGCTACTATCTCCTTGTACATCAACATGGCAGCTATGTTGTGTATTCTCCAAGGTGGTGACGTCACATGAAAACACTCTATGTAATTTATAAGTGAGAGCACTCCAGCAGTTTATGGCAGGCTATATAGCCACTGCAAACTCTCACACATAGTCTAGCCTCGTTCCCAGGATGTCCACCCTGCAAGCAACAAAAGGCTGGGCAGGGGCCTGGAAACGTGCAATTCTGCAACTTGTTTCATATGCCTTTTTTTGGCTTCACTGTTTTGGAAATAAGGGCAGGGTATGACAGAGGGTTGCTTTCAGAAATGTTTCCGGAAACATGCATGCAGCGCTGCTGGAGGAGGTACACTGTGTTCTTCAACTTGGTAGGTAGAATGAAGCTATTCATAGCCCATGTAGTTCGTAATGCCATGCTGGCAAAATGGCTAGCCAACTTTATCAATAGAATGATTTCAGTACATAATGATTCTGGGAAACTACAAGGACAATTCAATTCGTGCGCTGATTTATACAAGCTATTCAATGGCCATTAAGACCATTAGACCCTAAAAATGTGTGGCTAAAAGCATGTAGAGTGCACGACCTCTTGGCTGAACCTTCACTGTAAATTGGCAACTTATTAGCTATATGAATCAAGCAGCAAGTGACATTACGAAAATATTTTTGAGATAAGTGCAGTCTTGTTCAGTGGTACGAGGCAAACAAAAGGAAAGTAAAATTAAAAATACAGTTACTCAGAATCCAATCTAGGGCCCCTGGCAACAAGGACCTAGTACAATGAGCAACAAGTAAACGAAGATAAACAACACATATTGATTTTATGTACAAAGGAGATAAACATGTGTTTGTCGGCCAAATTAGGCCGAAAGCAGATGTTAGAAAACAATTGTACTGGCTAGTCAGTTTATGTCTGTAGTTTTAACCACAGCACAACAAGATTCATAGGTTATTGTAGGAGCAACAACCACACCACTTTGGGACAGACCCAGAGACGTAGGCTATAAACCCTAGTGATTATCTTTAGTGATAATTTCTCTGCCATGTGCAGCAACTTATACCCTACTATAACCTATTCTCTGTTTACACTTCCATTGGCCTGGTGTTGGCTGTCCTGCACAGTGGATACCTTTGCATAACATCTACGCCTGCCTTTTTTCAGGGAGATATGGTTCATTGATTGTTAACTGCATCATTTCTTATTACACATGAACATAAAAAATTGATACCTGCAAAAAGCAGTGTACAAATTTGTTTGTTTCTTTGTTTCTTTGTTTCTTTGTTTCTTTGTTTGTTTCTTTGTTTCTTTGTTTCTTTGTTTCTTTGTTTCTTTGTTTGTTTGTTTGTTTCTTTGTTTCTTAGTTTGTTTGTTTGTTTGTTTTTTACTCTAACCCTTTATTTTGCAGTGTGCAAAAACGAACGGTTAGGGTAGGGGTGGAAACAATCAAAAACTGGAGTCAGGGAAGGCCCACAGTTCTTCAGTGATCATAGGTGCCGGAGCCAGTATGGCTGGTCAGGCCATGGCCAGACCTTTTTTCACCTGACTTGCCCAACTTGGTGCTTTCTGCGTTCGTCTTGATTAGTGATTGTTATTGTGGTCGTGTAGAAGAGCACAAGTAATCCCATAGTGTATTGCAGTTTATTGCTGCTGTAGTTTGATGAGTGCATTTCCTACCTGCTAAAAAGTAAGCCTACATAAAGTTTGCCATGCACTTTACACACCAATAACCTGACCATTCTCAACTTGCTTCCGATGGCCATGATGATCTATACTGAGCTATAGCTTCTTTAGCTTCCTATCAAACATGTTGCTAATAACCACTGTCTTGACAGCTTGTCTGTAACCAGGGTTACTGACATTAGTGTGTACCATTGTATACGGAGTAGTTTACACCCCTGTGCTGACATTGGCATAGTGTGTCATGGTGTAGACTCAATTCCTGGCCACATCGCAGGATGGAGTGCAACTGGGAATGGAGACAGGCAAGATGTGACATGGCCTTGCTTCTGAGATCATGGAAAACCAGGCAGGCTATAGACGGTGTGCCTCCAGGCAGGCTAGATGCAGCAGCACTCTTAAAAGGAGTAGTTGAAACTGCCATCCAGAAGAAATTTAAGGAGTGCAAATTCCAAGAAGTATTGGTCAAAGACAGACTTAGTGGGGAACGTGTCGTCTCCACTCTCTCTCAAATTTGGTCGAATACTCAAAAGTACCAAGGTCACAAGACTAATCCTGTGTATGCTGTAGAGGAGTCGTCTTGTGTAGCCAGACTCTGTGAGAGTCTGTCTGCATCAGACTAGCAGAGGAGGGGTGGAGGGGCTCCCATATAAAAGCCGGTAAGAATAGCCCTTCACTGGCCTTTGAACCATACACTTGATGTATCCATGATGATTGTATAAGCTAAGGATATTGCTTCGGATGCTGTCCAACCGCATCCGGCCATGACGCCCACACATTATAAACATCGAAGCAATTTTCCTTGATATCAGTGTACACAAGCCGTCATTCGAAGGAAAAGCGAAGCAGTTGACGCTGAAGTCGTGTGCAGTTTTCGACAACCGAGACAGAAACGCACTTCAATAGACGTAAGTGAATAATAAACGCGCATGCACTGACTGCACACACACACACACACACACACACACACACACTCTGAATTCCGTACCTACATACCTATTGTCTGGCAAAATGCTTGTATGATAAAATTTTTTTACTAAAATGTTTGTTTTTTGTACTACATTTACCTCTCAGCAATCTGCTCTCCAATTGTGCATGATAAGTAGCGCATCAGCCAAGTCTGTTGGCACTAATACGTATCACGACCCGCGTATCCTTTTTTGTAAGGCCATACCAAATTGATCTTATGTTTCACGGATCCGGCCGGGTCTTTTTTTTGAAAATTGAAAAAAAAATGTAAAAATGCAATTAATATGCACAGTACTCTCTAGCCTCGTTCCCAGGCCTTCGCGCATTCGTCGATAGCACTACAAATTATCGTGCAGCAAGCGACGAACGTGCGAAGGCCTGGGAACAAGGCTAAGTACTCACCACGTGGCAAGAATGGAGGATGGCGAGCAGTTTTGTGTGACTGAGTGGTATCTAATTAAATTCATGAGAAGTTCGGTCATTTTTATTTTTATTTTTTTGCCTGCCTACCGGGTCATGTTTCTGACCTAAGCAATCCGTGAAACATAAAATCAATTTGGTATGGCCTAACTGCGCACAGCTGATCAGTGAACGTGAACATCAAATAACATAATTCGACAGGAAGCTATACTGTGGTTTGTAGACACGTTGTCGGATGATTATAAGTCCCAGCTACTAGTACAATATTACTGTCTGCAATTCAGTGCCACAGATATGGAGTGATCCCCATATAGTCTTGTTCCAAGCAGAGTGCAAACTAAAAATTGACAGAAGGCTATATATTTGAGCTATTACCCACAATTCTATTCATGCAATCTAGTACAATGAAACTACAATCATGGATTGCAAGCTAGGAAAAGTCTAGTGATCTTTGAGGCGAAGGAGATGCCCGGTAGTCGTAGCTCAGGGGTCAGAGCACTGGCAGCTCAAGCCAGGAGCTCTGGTTTGATTTCCGGCGACTGCCGGTTTTTCGCTTTCTTCTCCTTTGCCTCAAAGATCACTAGACTTTGCCTAACTTGCAATCCATGATCGTAGTTCCATGAATAGAGTTGTGGGTAAGAGCTCAAATGGTAGTCATAATAGGCTGAGAACCAGGTGGTGAACCCTGCTTTGTTTGCCAGCACTGGAGCTCTATCAGCACAGCAAAACCTCAGATAGTCTCCACAAATATAGAACTAGCTCAGCATCCCAACATTATGTGTAGTTATTCCACTGCAGACTGGGTCATTGCTGAGCAAACAAAGCACGGTCCTATTTTGTCTGCTGTGAGTACTGCTGTTGTTTTACATGAACTGATCAGCAGCTGTTGTCATATATATATATAGCATGATTAACTAGAATAGCTTCCAGTCATAGGGATGATCAACAGCTGCTTAATATGCTGTGACAGATGCTGCAGGAGGTTTGTTAGAATCGGCTCAAAGCTATCAAAGAAGGTGGAAAAAAGAAAGCAGTACCCAAGTTTTGTGCTACTTGTTGGATAGCATTTAACTGTGTAGTTCTTTTTGATTTAGCCTCACTTCCAGGACTTCCCACGTGACTTACAGTATGCGTACTGTAGAATGGTCAAAAACTGGATGGTGCAAGGCCTCCAACATGCCACACAGACTCAGCACTGATCTTGCACCCCACAGCTTGTACATATTAAACTAGCTAACCATGCCTGCCACACTCAACCGTAACAAAGTTACAGCCACCCACAACACAACGCACTCTCCATACACAACAACGTGCACTACACACCAACGTGCACTACACACCCAGTACTGCTCGTTCCACAGGCTTCCATGCCCAAGACAACCCTTCTGTGCACACAAGTAACAAACACAATGCATAGTCGGCAAAATGGCACAAGATGTAGGGATGGTGTAAAAGTATTGTGGTGTTGTTCCTATCTTGTTTGGTTGGTTTTTGAGGGTTCCATCCCTACATGTGCTTGTTTTCATTGAGAAAACTTTTTTGTGACTTGTTAATATCTGCATTGCTGATTGATAAAATTTACTATGTATGCAAACATACAAATGAGTTTGGGCTTTTGCCAATAATGGCAAGAGATCATGTGGTGAAAAGGCTCTATAGCCCAACACTATTTTGTGGTTGCCTTTAGTCCTAGAAGAAAGGAAGTTGCATAAAGAGAGTCATTGAAAGTAATCAAAAGGATACTCCCTTTCTGAGTGCAATTGGAACTAGCTCAGCATCCCTTGTCAGAGAGTCGGTAGACTCTCTATGTAGGGATGGCGCCGACGCGCAATATATGCAATACTTAAGCAAAAGCCGTATAACTTCACCACAAACACGCAAAAAGCTTATTTAAGCGCCCAGGCCTCCTCTTTGAGTGCCTTTGTGATCAGCAAGACTCATATAAGTGGCCAAAAGCCACGCGGAAGACAGCTAAACTCAAAAGTGTGCGATAGCAAAAGTGCCATTTTTCGTATTCTTCTTTCTTTCTTTGTTCTGACCACTTTGTAAATTATGAGAACTCGAAAACGGCTCAAGTACTCACCTTGATTTTAGCACGAAACGGATGCTCATCACAGCGCTCAGCTTCCCAACCACTCAGCGTCTTCATAGCTTCAAATTCACCCTGGTCAACAAAAGCCATTCACAACACTGAGGCTGCTGTCCGTTGCTTAGGACGCCATTTTCTAATTTTGTACGCATGCGCACACGAAGTCTCGTTCCCAGACCAAAGACCACGGTCATTGGTCTGGAAGCGAGAGTACACAAGCGAGCGGGCATGATGACTGGCACGGTCTTTTCCCCCCGCGACATTGGGCAAGGCTTATGAACACCACGTAGGTAAGGCGTTGCATTCAGCTGCCTACTCACAGCTTTAGTGAACTGTAAAGCTAGGATGGTCAGTTGTCAGTATGATAGTTTTCTGTGCTGCAGCTGGTCAGTCGTCATGTGATTGACAATTGAATCATGAAATTGGTTTCACAAAGTTTGGTACGGAGAGTGGTTGGCCCTTCAGCAGGTTCTAGCTGGCTACATTATTACACGCCTGTAACCACTACTATTAAAACTGTCAACGCCGTTCCAAGTTCTGGTGTTGTGGTTACACTTGAAATATTCTTCTTTGGCTTGGGTCTAACTGTAACTGAGATTAACATCAAAAAAGTACAGAAACAAGACTTAAAAAACATTACAAATGTAAAAAGATGTAGGGATGCAAACAAGGTAGGGATAATGCATGAAAGCAAAGGTCAACATATTGGCAAAGCCCCATCCCTACATCTTTTTCACACTTCAGCTGATGCAATGCTGCTAGATCATATTTATAGCCTCGTTCCTGAGCCAGCATGTGGGAGAAGGAAAGTGGCCTGGGGACGAGGCTAAAACCATGCCATGTACTTTAACGACACTTATATCATAAATCTGCAGTCTACTCTAACTCACTGCTTAAAGTTGTTGAAGAGGTTCCGTATAACATAATGCTACCAATAGGGTCACACTAGCCTTGTTCCCAGGCCACGTGGGAGAAGGAAGTGGCCTGAGAACAAGGCTACAGCCATGAACTGCCAGTAAAGGTTGTGAACATTTTAAGAAGACCCCCATGCACTGTCTAACTGTAGTGTGAAAAAGATGTAGGGACGGGGCTTTGCCAATATGTTGACCTTTGCTTTCCTGCATTATCCCTACCTTGTTCGCATACTTTTGGCATGCCATCCCTACATCTTTTTACATTTTTAATGTTTTTTAAGTTATTCCACTACTACCAGTAGAGACTGTATCATATTTTGTTCGCTGTGAGTACTACAGTTCTTCTACATGAACTGATCTGCAGCTGTTGTCATACAGGGATGCTGAGCTAGTTTTCAGCGTGTTGTTCATGCACCACTGTTCAAACTCCTTTGTACATTTGTATACATAGTCAATTTTATCGATCAGCAATGCAAAATATTAATCATGCATTTAGTGATGTACACCACTACATACATCATCACATCATGCATCACACAAATCATGATACCATATATTTAATGATCGACAAAATTTACTATGTATACAAATGTGCAAAGCAGTTTGGACAGTGATGCATGAACAATACAGAAAGTTGATTATAGTGTCAGCCACGCGTTTTTGCCATTGTGGTTCAGTGCCTTTAGTCTTAAACTTCCTTTGTACATGTGTTGGTGTGTATTAGTAGGTAGAAAGGAACTCATCTTTCTGAGAGCAATTGCATGGTAAGACATGACCATATATGGTTAACTACAAGCAGTTATATACTATGCATCTATGGAAACACCAGGTTGTATGCATAAATTTGTGGACAAGTTTTTATGACATTTGCTTATGTATTACAGCGGTTTATGCCATTCATACATAGTCTTTTCACACTTGAGTAGTGTTTTCCACAAAAGAGTCACCACATTTCTCTCATCATTTGAAGAAACTGATTTGTTTGCAAAGTCAATATACATGTACCTGCAGAGAAAAAAAAGCCTTACAGTCTAAGTAGCTAATTTTGATCCCAAGATTTTTATTGCACTGCAATCAAAATTGGTGTGAAACATCTTGTATGTAAATGAGACTGCCAAACTGCAGACCACTGTAGCTTTGTACACCTACATGCATGCATGTGGAAGTGCCGAACTACTGTCTTAGCATAAACAACATCCTTTCATTAACAGCATTTGCACCACTGCATGTATTACTGTGGTAATGTTTCACAGCATTGTGCCCAGACCCTACGTCTCGTGAGGAAAAGAGTCTGGTGACTATTCTCAGTACTGCAGAGTCAGCAGTCTTGATTTTGAAAAAGCCAATGAAATAGCACTTTGTTGTAAATCATTGCCTTGCATGTTCAAAACTTGAGACTGCTGACTCAGCAAAGCTAAGACAGCACTCAATAATCACCAGAGCCTTTTCCTCATGAGAGGGTGGGGTCTAGCGAGATTACATGCATACTGCTAAGATAAACCTTTAAGTTTTTCCTTCATAGTCCCACTGTTAATAACTGTTGAACTTGACCTTGATGTCTTTGTTGTTGCATTACTTACTGAGTTCTAGGAAGGAGCCAGACATATGTATTGACCGCACAAGCTTTAGTACAGAGTTAAAAATAATACTGATAAAAGTACTGCCACATATTGTACCAAGGCTGTTTACATTAGGGAAGTTCTATTGTATGTTAGTTAAGGTTACGATGAACAAGCTGTGCGCGTGCTTATTTATAATTATATTCATGACGTATACCCGCAAGTCCGAATGCATTCCTACTGTTACTAACTTTGCGTCAATTTTAGCGAACTACTTCTATTTTCTGCGGAAGATAACAGCTCTACGGCCTTCCGTACTAAATTTTCGAGGTCGACTCGCGAAGTTTTGCCAAAAAAGTTCTGGACAAACCGTCAGAAAATGGCTTTTTCGGTCGTGGTTTACGAAGAATGCTGCTCAAAATTTTATGTAGCGCCCACATTTCGAGCGCTGCTTGAAAATTGCCATCGACTCGACCTAGATACTCGTGCTAGGAGACTAGTAACCGAAAACGGTGAGTTTGAGGGCCGTCAGTAAGCAGATATTTGACGCAAGAGAGTTTATGTGAAGGCTTTGTTCTGGATGGTGTGGATTATAAGCTGCTAGAGCTCTTATGACCAAAAGAGCATTATGTATAGCCTGGTCTTCGGTATCTGCGTAGGCTTTTGAAGCGCTAAAATACCTCCAAGCACTCTAGAGTTATAACGCTGACATTCAAGCGCATTTATTGAATTCTGAGATAGGACAGGTTGTTCATCGTAACCTTAATCACTAACACCTGCATAATGAATGATCATGACTGCGTTATTAATGACTGCGAGTAATTGCAGTACATACAGCAATAATAATGCGTGACTAATAACAAGGGGGAATTTACCAATGTTTAGTCACATCCACTATAGGCTTGGGTTGCTACAGCCTGTATTGTTACCTATATTACTTATTATACAGATGAAGCTCTCAGTGTATCTGGTGTTGCTGGTGACTGTATGGCAAGCAACAGCCCAGGCCCCTGGTGATGAGGTCAGCACTTGTGTGAACCAGCGTGGAGCCTACCCTCCAAACACAAGGATGCTGATGGATACCCGAAACTATGAACAGCTGATCACTGGTTCCGGTGCAGTCTGGCAGACACTGGATTCGGATGGAACTGGCCGTGGGGTAGGCATAAAATAGTTTTTATAATGTAACAATACGAAACTTTAATAATGTGCTCCCCTGCATCGGTTTATGTTCTGAGGTTACTTCTGAGGCCATTTTGTGTACGGCCAAAGCGTCACTACATGATAGCAATCAATTTGGCACAGCCTAACTAAAGCATGCAAGCTTACATCTAAGACCAATGTAAAGAACTTGATTCTAATGCACTCCAGGTATAGTCCAGGGTAAGTTATTAGTTATGTGTGGGACTATCGTGTGGGACATGCTTTAGTGACACTGAGCTCAATACTCTAACCCCCACAAGTATTGTGGAAGGGTATGAGGTAGCCTCATGACTACTTTTCACAGAGCAGGAAAATAGTCTGGTGAATTGCCTATATCATTTTATTTTGAAATCACTTATGTCACTAAAATCCAATTTGAATTCAAAAACATCCTCGGGAAAAAACTTGCAAATGCAGGTATGTATTCATGACGCTTAAACACATCATTGGTCATACGGGAGCACTATTTTTATGATCCTAAAATGCGTCATTGGTCGGTAAAGAGTTAATCACCTTTTGGCATCATCTGATTTTTGCCACATGTTACAGCGCTAGCAAAAAGGGTGGGAATAGGGAAGGTGGGAAGGTTTAGGCACTAAGTGTCGTGCACATGGTGGCTGCCTTGGCTGGCTATAGATGGCCTTGGCTGGCTATAGATGGCCTTGGTCAGCACCTACTGGACCATTTTTCACCCTGTTAGCAAAAACAGGCGTAGAAGCCACTCCTTTCACTTTGTAGGGGCAGCATTTTTGGTATTGTAGGCAGTTTTCAGTCAGGAGGAGGGTTTGCTGGCCGGAGAGCCCGACCATTGAAAGCTTGCTAATGAGTGGACATGGTCAAGGTCATGAGCCCCCAGAGAATGGCTTAAAGAAGCTTTGGCTCAGGTTTCCAGTGCTAGCTCCAAGCAAAACTGGAAATACGAACCAAAGATGGTATATCCATAGCCTAAAAATTTTTGGGGGGAAATGGTTGATGGGTTAAGGCTATAGAATAGCCTAGTCTACAAGGCAGCTAAGATTGCCCAGTCAACGTCCATGTCACTAGCAGATTGTTGGCATGCAGTGTGGACTAAATCGTAGAAAAGAACAAAGCACCAACATTCCTATGCAATTAAGCCAAAATGAAATATAGGCAGTTATCAGACCCATTTTTCCACTGGGTGTGAAAGTTGTTGCCTGGGAACAAGCCTTGCAGGAAAGGTTTGAGCCCATCCGGTGCTAGGACTGGGAAGGGCTGTAGGCGTAATTACACGTGAATGTGTGGCAAATGGACATCTAGATGCTACACCGTAACCAGAAACAGTGCTTTCAATGGAGCATAAATATAGCTGGGCAGTTTTGAGCTCTTTTAGCACGGGTCAGGAACTGATTTACATTTCTATTACTTTTCATGTGCAAACAATGAGGACACATGCACAGTCGTACCACTACCAAGAACAATCCAGGCTGTCACACCAACAACACAGTTTCTACATACTCCTCTACATCTTCTATATACATGCATGCACACTAGCTAGTAGCTACTACATGTTGCTAGCATGAGCATATGTTATTATATTATCTGCATGCAGTTGGTAGCTACTGCAATATACTTACTATCACTATTGTTGAATTCTCTTCTTCATGCAGTGGAGAAGTTCATTTGGTGGTCTCTGTGCTGCTCAACCGAGGTCATGTGATTTCAGAGAGGGTACACCACAAAACAACTGGCTTTTTACACAGTACATCCGCTATATTGATGCCAAAGAGGTGATTGTGAATATCACTGCCAATTTCCAGGAATGCAGACAAAACCCCAGTTGTAACCAACTCTATGTTGACATGTACCGCTATGAGAGGAATGGAGTAGATGCCACTGCAGCAAGAACCACTACCAACTATCAGCTTGTTCGACGTATTGAACAACCAAGTAATTTCGGTCAACAACAGTATGCAGCATCATTTTCCTTCACTCCTTCGGGCAACACTAATGGATTCTACCTTGGATTCAGAGACACTGGCACCTGTATTAACCTTCAGCGTCTTCAGGTCTACTACAATGGTCTCCAGCCAGTTGTAGATCCTCCAGTGGTTTGTCCAGAAGTTGGCCGACCTCCCCAGGGCAGTACAGTACCAGTAACCTGCTCCTGCCCTGGTAACTCCACTGTAACCCCTGGTTCAAGTCTCCAGCTGACATGCCACTCAGATGGGACATGTGACGGCAACCCTTTGTGTCAGTGTAATGAGGGATACCGGGAGATCACAGGAGGATGCATAGGTACGTATGCAGTGGAACCCTCTATAACAGACACCATTGGGAAACAACATTTTGTCCCTTATAGCAAGGTGTCCTTAACTCAGGGGCTTCCAGTATATTTCCGGTAGGCGTGGTACTGTGTAATCGGACTGTTGAGCATGACGTGGCTGCGTTTTCAGAGCTTTCCCTTGCTGTACGCTGGCAGGGAACGCTAACCAGAGGCTAGTACTATGAGTAACAACGCTAATCTAATGTCAAGTTGTTAACTACACATGCTACAGCAGTGATGGTGGACGATCTTGCTGAAAAGGTCGACGAGTGTCCGCTAAATCGGGGTTGTTAAGTATTGTTTACTTACAATTGGGACCGTGAAAACTGTCCATTATACGGAGTAGCGGGGTGTCCGCTATTCAGGGGTTGCTTAAGTATTAAAGAGATACCATGAAGTGTACTTAGCAAAACAAAACCGAGCCAAGTTGTTGGCAGAGAGAGGCTGTCACAGCACCAGGAAGCGTTCTTGTCCAAACTTATGAAGTCATTGGCAGGGTTGTAGTGCATCCAGACCATGTTGTTATCAAAACAAGTATATGCAAGAGTGGCTGACTGACTGATCAGACAGTCGAAGTTCCCTATATCTCCATAGTTCCAAAAAAGAAGTAGCCCCACAAGGAGAAATCCTCACATCAGCCTTTGTTTCTTGAATTGCTTGCAGTATTAAGGCTCTTTTTTGGAAAATGTGCCTCCATTACATGTGTATATCCCTCAACATTTGCAGTCATGGCCTACCTGCCACACAATTGTATGATTTTTGTAGTGATTTTTTTGTCAAAAGTGATTCAGTTTTTATTTTCCGTTCTCAAACTGCTCTTCTGATTCCATACCAAAAAAATGGAAATCCATAACAGAGATCTGGGATGAACAGGGTTTACAAAGGCCTGTTAAAAATCCAAGGTTTCTAACTGCACCTTATTTATGTACCATGACTCCCTATCAAATAGTATGCCTTATATTCCCCCACAGCCTGCCCTGCTGGTACCTATCGCTCACAATCAGACCCTGCCAGCTCCTGCAGGTCGTGTCCAAATAACACCATCACAAGTGGAGTTGCTGTTGCAGTTTGCAACTGCACTGCAGGATTCTTCAGAGCTGCTCACGAGAACTCAAGTGTTGACTGTACTCGTAAGTCATGTTATATAATGTTATTAAAAACAGTACATGTATTTTGCAAACCAGAAACACAACAACTATATTGAATCTTTTTTTTCACACAAAATTAATGATGAATCATGACTCTTTGTTGCAGAACCTCCAACTGCAGTCCGTAACCTGATGGTGGGTGGTAGAACCAACACCAGTATCACCATCCAGTGGACCACACCCACAATAACAGGACGACCTGACTACTATTACAATGTTGAATATATTGATCCGGACGATGCTTCACGCTACATTCAACACAATCAGAAAGGGATCACCAACACTAATATGTATCGTGTCACTGGACTGCGGCCAAATACCACATATGTCATTAGAGTTAGTGTGCACAATGGAGTGAGTGGAAATGATAGTGCCAATGATGGTGATAGAATAGAACAAGTTACTGCTAATACTGAGGAGGGAGGTAAGCCATAAGTAAACGTGCAGTGACTTAGGATCTGTAGTTGAGTGCACTTATGATGAATATTTACCTCAGCATATATAGCTATTAGTATACTGGTTTCCAGTTTTACATTTTCTGATACCAATATTGATACCAATATTGATACTAATCTTAGGGTGTGTATTTAATGCTAAAACATGATGTATGAAGCTTATGCTGAGACCATCTGGTACTCTGTTCAGTAGGTAGTATTTCACCCTCCCTCCCCTTCTCTTCCCTCTCCCCTTTCCTTCCCCTTCCACTCTACCCCCTTCCCACTTACTCTCTCCCCCTCCTCCTCCCTTCCCCATGTGTTCTCAGTTCCCAGTGCGCCTCCTGTCACCCCAGGACTATGTAGTGTCGTTGTTTGGGGCACACCTTCACAACTGAATGGTGTTCTCACTGGATATGACGTGAGATTTTACGACGCAGAGCATGAGATAATGGTGTCCAACAGGAGTGATGAGATCCTTCGTATTGTGCAAGATGCTGATATACCCACTAAACGTGAAAGAACCTTTGTACAGGTTAGCATGTGTGTTGCAATAACAACTACCACCATAATTATGAGCTGAATCCTAATGTAACCCTGCCCTTGAGGCAAGACAAATGTAATCATAAACTCAGTGTACTGGATAAGTTGTCGTGAGCTTGTGCTCACATTCAGTGCTGGTTTGCACACTTTTTTGAAATAAGAATGCTACATAAAATTTGAGTGATCAACATAGCAGGAAAGCTAATTTTTACATAGAACGTTTAAAGTCATGAGTTTTGTGCCATAGCTAATAAAGGCTCATGACCTGAAATATTCTATGTGCAAATAATTGTCTTTCCTGCTATGTTGATTGCTCAAATCATATTACTGATTCATGGATGAAACCCCAATGAGCCTGTACAATATTACTAGGTGTATGCATGTGCTGCAAGGAGCATACATAGGCATGAAACATCAATGAACCTGTACAATATTACTAGCTGTATGCATGTGCTGCAAGGAGCATACATAGGCATGGTGTAACAGCTGTATTATCTATGTCAAGGACTGAGGAGGACAGAGCTCAAGGCATGAAAGAAGAGTTGTAAAGCATGCTTTGAAAAGTCTGCAGATATAGCAACCTTCACCTAGCTCTAAAATGGCATGGCGTAGTACGTAACTTCACTAGCGTCGTCTTTTCACTTCACTCTGCTTGCCTTCGCTTCTTTGGTGTTACAACCCATTGACTGTGCTCTGCTGGCACCACGGACTCCACTTCCTAGAGCTTCTGTTTTTCACTCCACTCCGTCTAGCTCTCAGCCTTCACTTTGTTGGCGCTGGCATGTGCCAGCTATGCTCTGCTGACCTCAGTATGTGTGCAACAATGAGACCACTAGCACCGTTGCAGTGCTAGGGATGAATTACATTTCTAAGTGTGATGGATATTTGCATGACAGATATTAGCCACATAATTATGTTAGCCACACCCACCAACCGAGAACAGACACTGCAAGATTAGTAGCCTCACGCTAAGGTGCTCAGCAATAAATAGAACTGCATATGAGTGGGCAATTTGGGCAATACCAAAATAATACCGCCATGATTTTCTGTTGGTCCACTTGCTCACTTGCAGGTCAGGGGTAAAACTAGAGCTGGTGCAGGCAACTGGAGTGAAGGAGTGCCACTAGGTGAGGACATTAGTGTAGTTCTGTGTGACATAACTACAGTACATTTTCTCTGTGCTCACATACACTCTGTCTGTACATACTATGTAAGGAAATGCATGGATAGATATACCTTATTACACGAGTTAGTGAGCAATATCGCGAGTTATTGCACAAGTGGGCGTGATATAGAAAGACAGTATAGGCCATGTAAAATGAGTGTTTTCCTAGTGATTAATTTATAAGGTTTACTATGATCTTTTTTTCTGACAGGATGTAACAGCACATCTGGTGGCCCAGGACAAGGTTTGTCACACTTCATCATGCATGTATCATGATACAAACACTATTTGATAAAGTGTACAGGAGTACGGGGAAGCCTGTTGGTACATGCAATTTTATTATTTTCATTGTGAGAATAACATATTCATATCACACTCCAATTTATCTTTGCAGGGGCGTCTGCTGAAGGACTTGTACCATCCTGGTACATTGCTGTTGCAGCTGTAGCCACATGTATATTGACAGCTATTGTAGCTATTGTCATAGTACTCATCATCATCTGTGTATGCAAAAAGAATCAGAAGAAGTATGGGATGGAGAAAGCTAATGGTTTGAATGGGACCAGCAGCTATGAGATGAGTGTTAAGAAATAGTCTATTTGTTGTTTGTTATTCGCAAGATTTTTTCTTATGTTGTGCTACTCACATGTGTGCTTATTTCATTTTACTGTTAATGTCAGTACTGATGTATGTTGATCAACTGATAACTATGTGCTTATTTCTTAACATTGCTGATGTGTGCTTATATTTCATTTCACTACTGATTATCAGTTTTATCACGGGTTATTAATGTTATGTGTTTTATCACTACATGTACATGTATAATGTTTCATTTGTTTCCCTTATGAATTCAACTTATTACAATGGTTTGAACTTTAATACATTTTTTATTACTGTTTGAAAATTTAATTTTGCCTGCCTGCGAAAAGCATGCTCTCTAGGATGCACGGAGGCCATACTTTGTATGGTCTCAGTACCAGACCCTCACAGATGGATACTTTGTACAGTCTCAGTACCAGACTCTCACAGACGGAGGCCATACTTTGTATGGTCTCAGTACCAGACCCTCACAGACAGATACTTTGTATAGTCTCAGTACCAGACCCTCACAGACGTAGGCCATACTTTAGTACCAGACCCTCACAGATGGTGGCCATACTTTGTATGGCCTCAGTACCAGACCCTCACAGACGGAGGCCATACTTTGTATGGTCTCAGTACCAGACCCTCACAGATGGATACTTTGTATGGTCTCAGTACCAGACTCTCACAGACGGAGGCCATACTTTGTATAGTCTCAGTACCAGACCCTCACAGACGGAGGCCATACTTTGTATGGTCTCAGTACCAGACCCTCACAGATGGATACTTTGTATGGTCTCAGTACCAGACCCTCACAGACGTAGGCCATACTTTGTATAGCTAGTCTCAGTAGCAGACCCTCACAGACGGAGGCCATACTTTGTATGGTCTCAGTACCAGACCCTCACAGACGGAGGCCATGCTTTGTATAGCTAGTCTCGGTAGCAGACCCTCACAGACGGAGGCCATACTTTGTATAGTCTCAGTAGCAGACCCTCACAGACGGAGGCCATGCTTTGTATAGCTAGTCTCGGTAGCAGACCCTCACAGACGGAGGCCATACTTTGTATAGTCTCAGTAGCAGACCCTCACAGATGGTGGCCATACTTTGTATGGTCTCAGTACCAGACCCTCACAGACGGAGGCCATGCTTTGTATAGCTAGTCTCGGTAGCAGACCCTCACAGACGGAGGCCATACTTTGTATAGTCTCAGTAGCAGACCCTCACAGATGGTGGCCATACTTTGTATGGTCTCAGTACCAGACCCTCACAGACGGAGGCCATGCTTTGTATAGCTAGTCTCGGTAGCAGACCCTCACAGACGGAGGCCATACTTTGTATAGTCTCAGTACCAGACCCTCACAGACGGAGGCCATACTTTGTATAGTCTCAGTACCAGACCCTCACAGACGGAGGCCATACTTTGTATAGTCTCAGTACCAGACCCTCACAGACGGAGGCCATACTTTGTATAGTCTCAGTACCAGACCCTCACAGACGGAGGCCATACTTTGTATAGTCTCAGTACCAGACCCTCACAGACGGAGGCCTAGGTTCTGCAGTATGTTGCATAGTACTAAGCACTATACTGTGAATGTATTTGTATACAGTTGTAGGAACATGCACAAATGGCAGAAGCTTGCAATAGTAGATTAACTACAAATTTCTACACATATATACACATTACTTGGTACATGTCACTGGGCATATAGAGATGCTGCCGCAAATACTGCACCATGCACATCTCATGCAAGGACAGTCACCATGGATAAGATGGCTACCCCAACATACACATGTGGACAAGGCCAGCCACCTGACAGCCTTTCCTGCACGATACAGTGGTCCCTAGTTGCTATGTATACCCTGATGTAGGCCAAAACATGTCCAATATAACATCTAGGGCTGCCTGTTCAAGTTTATTGGTTTACTTGAGATTATCCAGTTAGCTAACATCAGTGGCACAGTTAAGCTAATATGATTCCCAGGGACCGACAGCTTTAACATCTCTAAAGGACAACCTTGTACCCAATTTGTGAGGTAGGGCTGAGGGTACCTGGAAGAGAAATAAATCTCAGCTGCAAGTGGGGCTGACACCTGGGACCTTTTGATCCACAGTCCAGTGCTTTAACTACTAAGCCACCAGTAACCCGTATGGCTCACTGATTATTCATATAAGTTATTAACTGCAGAGCTAAATTCTCTAGCTAAGACTGAACTTGCTTATTTTGACTGTTGACAGTTGCTAATATTGCAGCCAAGGTGCTCATTTTAACGCAATTTCTGGACTGGGTGTTACTGGAATGTTTGAACACAAGCCACAATACATGCCATGAGGTCATATATAGCTTGCAGCGTACAACACACTCCTAGGTACAAGTATTGTAGGTTGCATCTATGCAGCTAGAGTGCAGAGACAAGACACTCATACTAGCTAAGCGCACTGTAAAAACAGTTGGGTTACTTCAACCATATTATGGTCATCTCAGTTGCATGTCTGTTGTGTACGTGACACGTTACAAACTTCAAGGGATGTTTCCAATTTGATTGAAAGCTTAAGTGTAGTTGAGTCGCTTCTCCTTTTTGTTAACTTTGGATCTTCTTGCAGAAAGCCTAGCTATTTGGCTACATTCCTGGATAACCATGCAACCAAGGAACTCCTCCAGGGGCGGATGTGTAGGATCTAAGAAGCACCAAACCTTACCAGAAATGCTGATTTATAGGCTTTCTGCAAGATGATCCTAATTTAACAAAAGGGAGAAGCTTCTCAACTACACTTTGGTTCAAGTTGTAAGCATCTGTTGATGAAGTTCATAGCTAATGTTTCACTTACACAACAGGAATGCAACTGAGATGACCAAAATATGGTTGAAGTAACCCAAATGTTTTTACAGTGCGTGAACAAGCTAGCTACTCAAGTTGGGGCAGCCACACAGCTAAGTTGAGCACTCTGCTAATCCTGAGCCAACTTCAAGTAAGTCAAGTAGCTAGCTACTCCAGCTGGGAAATGTTTTGCTGTTAGCTAGATCTCATCAGGTGTGTCACCCAGCTTAACTATTTGTTAATGCTTCCAGCTTCTTAAGATTTAGTATTTTTCCTTCTCCTTAACATTTAGTTCAGCTCTTTAACATTTAGTCGTCGTTTCTCTTTGACATTTAATCCAGCTGCTTCATATTTAATGTTCTTTCTTCTCCTAAGGTATTAATCTAACATGGTGCTTGGCATACATACTCTTCTCTTGTATGCTATTTTGGCCGTGTGGCAAGCATCAGCCCAGGCTCCTGGTGATGAGAATGCAAGATGTGTGAGTCAGCATGCACCCTACCCTCCAAACACAAAGATGCTGATGGATTCTCGAAACTATGAGCAGCTGATCACTGGTTCCAGTGCTGTCTGGCAGGCACTGAATGTGGATGGAACTGGACGAGGGGTAATAGCTCTAATACATGTACTATCTATCTTCTTCACTATGCTGAAATATAGCTATGTACATATACTGGCACTCAGTTAAATGTTTCTTTAGTTACATTCATTGTCTCTGTTCACCACAGTGGACAAGTGCATTTGGTGGTCTCTGTGGTTCCGAGGCAAGGGTGTGTGACTTCAGAGAGGGATTGACTGCATCACAGGAAAACTGGTTCTTCACACAGTACATTAGATTCATTAACGCCACACAGGTGTCTGTCAATATTAGTGTCAGGTTTGCTGAATGTCGTCAAAACACTGACTGTAATCAACTCTTTGTTGACTTGCACATTTATGAGAGGAATGGAAGGGAGGACACAGCAGCAAGAAACACAAGCAACTATCGGCATGTGCAACGTATTGAGCAACCAAGTGTATTCAGTGGACGAGAGTATGCAGCATCCTTTTCCTTCACCCCCTCGGGCAACTTTAATGGATTTTACCTTGGATTCAGAGACACTGACAACAGCACTTGTGCTAACATTCAACGCCTTCAAGTCTACTACAGATTTCTGCCACGAAGAGTGGTCGGACTTGTCACCTACCCTGAGATTGCTCTACCCCTTGCAACTCCTACTAGAATTGTTGCCATCTGTGCTGCTAATTCTGAGCCAACTTCAAGTCTTCAGCTTATGTGTTACTCAAATGGGACATGTGTTGGCGATCCTTCGTGTCAGTGTCGTGTAGGTTACCAAGAGGTGCAGCTACAGAACAGAGAAGCAGAATGCAGAGGTACAGATTGTAGTCCAAGTTAGCCATCCATAGAGTTCCAAACTCTATCCAGGTTCCATTTTATATTAACAGGATATGCTTCCAGTATGCATGTAATCACATCACAACTGCATAAGTCATGATAGAAGGAACCACTGACAGGGGAGGTTACTACAAAGTATTTGGAGGATGAGCCTTCAATAATGCAAGCTTGTTGGCAAAAATGGTATCAGGGACTGGCATGCATGGTACGTAGCTATAGCCTCATTCCTAGCCCTCCCCATTTTTACAATTCAGTTTTGCATTCACAATGCTACATAAATCACAACCTTGTCAGCTATAGGAATTCAGTGCTAGAACTAGTATAGGCAGAGAGATCTATAATGATGATGAATTACTTCTCTCGCAGCCTGCCCTGCTGGAACCTACCACTCTCAGTCTGATCCAGCCGACTCCTGCATCCCATGTCCAGATAATACAAACATAAGCCTAATTGCTGTTGCAGTTTGTCCCTGCATTCCTGGATTCTTCAGGACTGCACAAGAGGACCAGAGTTTCAGCTGCACTCGTAAGTTAGACTATGAGGTTGCACTACAGCATGCTATGTATTCACATATACATATTCACATAGTGACACATACACATTCACTGACAGACAAATCCACGTATGAAATGTATGAAAAATCAATGAACCCTGAAAAAGGCAGGCCCAGGTGTTATGCAAAGTCATACATGCAATTACCCTACTAGCTATATGGATAAGTTCAGCCATCTGATTGCCTTTCTGGCATGAGATAGCAATCCCCGTCTTCCTGTCATCCCAGCTTAGCTGATGAGGCTTGGTATTGGCTGAAAAGCATTTTGTATACTGTGGTTGACTTGACACAATATCTATATAGGCTTGCCTTTTACAGGGAGACATAATTAAATATGATAGTGTACACACAGTCACCTTTGAACTTCTATGGACAGATCACAGACATACAGACACACAGATATACTAAACACATCCCAAAACTTAATAATGGTGTCTAACAACCTTACACACCCAAACCATTTCAGCTTCCTCCATCTAAACTCTATGGAAAATATTTTGTGTGCAGGACCTCCTGCTGCAGTCCGTAACCTAAGAGTGATCTATACAACTACCACGAGTGTTGGCATTCAGTGGGACCTGCCCTTGGTCACAGGAAGACCTGATTACTTCTACAATGTTGAATACAGCAACCCCAATGATATCTTACAATACATTCAACACAATCAGGAGAAGATCACCACCACTAGCATATATCATGTCACTGGACTACAACCTTTCACCACATACGTCATCAGGGTCAGTGTGCACAATGGAGTGAGTGGAAATGATAGTGCCAATGATGCTGAGCGAAGGCTACAAATCAGTCATACTACATTGGAAGGAGGTCAGTTCCATACACACCCTGTTTGTTTTCAAACTGCTACACCTGTTTGCACAACTTTGAAAATGTAAATCATGAGGCGGTGCCGTTAATTTAATTTACAAAGCTTCAGGCACTCAGAAATATTGACCTTCTGCTCTTATGCACTCCTGACTGGGTGTGCACTTTGCTAATTACTACTTTTAGCATTTCAGGATTTATCATGTACAATAGGTGTACATAGATCTTAACAAACTTTACTCCTACTGTGACCCATTTTCCTGGATAGTTGGGTTTCGTACCAATTTTTGCTTTAAAACTTTCACATGCAATCATGGTTAAAGCTTTATGACTAACATAACAATGGCACGCAACCACAAGTTAATACATCATTGAAACTATAATTTTCATTGCTGATCAGAAACCTAACTAGCTACCATTCAACACATGTGGCCACAAATAAAATCATATTATTTACAATTTCTTGTCAATCCTGTCATCTTTCTGACATACAAGTCTCTTTTTCTCTCCGTCTTCTTTCTCAGTCCCAAGTGCACCTTCTAATGTAGAAGGCCTATGCACCACCATTGTCTGGAGCGAACCATCACAAACCAATGGAGTTCTCACTGGATATGACCTGCGGTTTTACAGCAATGATCATAAAACAATAGTGTCCAACATGAGTGATGAGAACTTTCGCATTGTTAAGGAGACCGATAAGCCCTCAGGCAGTGAGAACATCTTTGTGCAGGTAAGGGCATACATTTCTTACCATAAACACTACCTGCACTGGTTAATTAAGTTTATGGAGACAGTTTGTTTATGTTTTGAAAACATCATTAATGCTAAAACTACAGATTTTGGTACACAGCTAAGGCATCATTTTACTCTCTTCTAAACACTTCTTCTTCCCACCCTCTCCTCATTTCTAGCTGTTTCTCCTTCCTCAGGTGTCTCTCCCCTTATTATCTTCCAACTTTCCAATCATTATTCAGACATGACTTTCTTCTTTTACCTTTGGAAGCTGTCAAACCTCTCTAGAAGGGGCGCTGCATGTAGATCATAAAAGAGTTTCTCCCTTCACTTGCATTTCTGTTTGACTGCATGCACTAGTATTGTAGTATCACTTGCTCACTTGCAGGTCAGGGGTACAACTAGAGCTGGTGCTGGCAACTGGAGTGAAGGAGTGTCATTAGGTGAGGGAGGACATTAGCCTCTTACATAAAATACTGGTTCGTAGTGAAATTCTATACGACTTAATTATATATATATATATATATATTTTTTTTTTGCATTAATAAAATGCATTAATAAAATGCATTTATAGTGAGACTAAACCATTTTACTTTGTTTATGTACTGCAATGACATTATCCCATAAACATACGGTAGTTTTCATGCTTGGTCACTTACTATTAGCCATATTGCTGTTGAAATTAGCTTTACAGTTTGTCTGCATGTAAATCAAATCCCATTAAATTTGACGTGTGCCCTGCGTGTCTGGTATGCACAAACTCAATATAACTAAGTCTCTTTCAACAGGTTGCCAGACCAGTGAAGACTCAACAACTCCAACTCCAATGATAGGTTAGTCCCTTCATTTTGCAATAGATAGCACAATAAATCCTATAAGATTAACTCATTACTACTCTACAGTATTTATTGACCTTAGCTGCTGCAGCTTTTGTCAGTACTCTCACAGTGTACCTATGTTGTTATACTACCACCCCCACCCTTTCCATCTCCTCCCTCCCCTGCTTCCCCTCTTCTCCTTCCCCTTCCCTTCTTTTTCTTCCCTTCCCCTCCCTCCCCTCAATCCCTCCCCTTCCCTTCACTCAGTCCTACCCTCCCTCACCTTACTGTCCTATTTTCCACCCCCAGTGGGTTTCACAGCTTCCTATATACTCCCCATAGAGTTTATAACCCTGCCCACATCTAGTGAAATGCCACTTTAGGAGTTAGTAACTTATTGTTCTATTTACAGTGGTTCCCAGTGGATATACCAAGGTGCTCTACCTTGCTATTGCAGTTGTGGTCACATTTGTGCTGACAACAATCGTAGTCATTGGTATTGTTCTTATAATTGTCTGTCTACGCATAAAATATAAGAAAACTGAGAGGGAACCAGTTTTGTCCTCTAGCTGGTCAAGAGTCAAGAGTCCCACGTGAGCAAGTAACAATTGGAGTTTGCATATTTTTTTAAAATTACTATTATACTACAATCTGGATTTTTCTACAGTTAGTGATCAATTTTGTTCTAACAATAATTTTGTGTATTTTTAATGCTGTGTTACACAGTACAAGATGTTGTTGCCATAGCAACAGACTGGAACTTTGGAATTCTTTGCTTACTTTTGTTGCTGTGTGTCATTGTTGCTTTGATCTATTGTGCAGGCAAGCACAAATTAATTAGTTGCTATATGTCATACTTGTATTCATCTATGTGAGGTGGTCATGGGGAGGTCACACAGCAAGAAAAGGCCACTGTACTAACACTGGTGAGAGGAAGATGTTGGCCATGGTTGCTTGGATCTAATACAAATGGGGAGACCACACATAGCTATGGGGAGACCACACATATGGGGAGACCACACATATGGGGAGACCACACATATGGGGAGACCACACATATGGGGAGACCACACATATGGGGAGACCACACATATGGGGAGGTCACACAAATGGGGAGACCTTCTTCTTCTTCTTTCCTGCCTCCACCTCGGGAGAGTTGTCCTAGAATTAATAGGACCAGACTTAGGATAGATCTGGGAAAAGGAGGGCCGTTCTGGCTGCCTTGAGCTTGCTCAGAAAGTGAATGCAGAATTTTTGGATGTTGATGTCATCAACCCAGCACGTGCCAGTCATCACCTCCAGGAAATCTTGCAGGTGAACTCTTGGGTGCGGGATTTGGGAATGTACAGTGGGCGGGGCCTCTGAGTACAGCTTCACCCTCTCCTGATCAAAGACAGGGCATGTAGACACGAAGTGTGCAGCATCCTCAGGGACTCCCTGGTTGCAGAGCTTGCATGAGGGATCCCCTGGCTGAGCACTGGTAGTTCTGCTGCGGAAACGAGCAGCATCAGCTTCCAGTCCATCACATCCAACCAAGAGATGAATTCTAAAGTTATTCAGATGGGTGAGCTTTAGGATCCCCAATGGTGACCTTCCAATGGGGGGCTGGGTGGAGAGGCTTGATGGCGCATTGGCTAGCATAGTAATCGTTGCACTCTTCAAGGAATGTGAGGTATAGGTGCTTTTTAATAAAAGCCTTCCAGGATGAGCACTTGGGGGATTCGAAGAGTAGAGAAGAGAGGCCTGGAAGATTGAGGTTAGAAAGAACTTGATGATATTAGCGTGTGATACCCTTGGCAGTAGAGCTGGCAGATCTAGCACATAGGAGCTTCCTGGGTAAGGCATCGGGGTCCATATTAGCAACAGAGACTATAAAGTTGAGCTATCTTTGTTGTACCAGGGTCTGTATGGCAGTGTATGTCCTGGACACCAAGTAGAGTAGTTAGAGAGGCTGAGTGGCCACACATATGGGGAGACCACACATATGGGGAGACCACACATATGGGGAGACCACACATGATCATGGGATGAAGGGATCAAGAATATTGTCAAACTCAATGTAACTGACACTGGTGTGAGAAATTGTACCAAACAGGCTTAGACTCAAGACTAGTATGAAATCATATAAGTGCAATGTAGCCTCGTTCCCAGGCCATTCCCGCCTCCAGTTTTGATCGCTTGCAGTATAAAAACGGAGGGGAAGGCCTGGGAGAAAGAGTCACGTGTGTGACGTCAGGTAGACGTGAGGGGGGCGGTGCCCGATCATTGTAACTCACAAACTTTGCGTTGATCAGACTCGAGTCTACCAAACAACGAGCTATATTGATGCTGTCTTTCAAACGTTACAGTCTCAAGTTCTTGGACAAGATATTACAAGAAGGACCTTGAGATTCTTCGTCGTGCACTGCCCCCCTCGCGTCTACCCTCACGTCTACCTGACGTCACGCATGTGACTCTTTCTCCCAGGCCTTCCCCTCCGTTTTTATACTGCAAGCGATCAAAAACTGGAGGCGGGAACGGCCTGGGAACGAGGCTAAGTGCAATGCACTCACAAAATGAATAACAGTTCATCAACAGTATTATTAATTTTGTAACGCAGCTGTATTAGGATTCTAATGAACTGATACAGTTTACTACAACAGTTGTAAAGTTCAAATTCCAGCCCTCCTACCACTACTAAATGTATTTATCACAATAATTCATTTTAACTTTTCAATTAGACATTCTTCCCAGTCCTATTTCACTGAATGGTGAATCTGAAAGGAAGTGCTCTAAAGCTTCCCCTGTCACAGCCTTGAGGAAGGACCTTGAAGTGATGACGACCTTGTGAAAGGCCGGTGACACTAGCAGGAGAAGTACCTGCATGAATAACAGTAATCACAACATAATAGTAATCACAGAGTCTTTGAATACAATGACAAGCTATGAAATACACTGGACATGAAAGGTGCATGAACAATCAACGAACCACATCTCCCTTATATGACAGTGGATAGAACTGGGATGCTTGTATGCCCACACACAGTACTCATTGCAGGTATATACCTAACAACAGAACTGTATGCAGCAAAGGTCATGCCGTAGCTTACTACTGTTAGGTGGCTAGGTGGCTACGTGGCAGGTGGCAATTAATAGCAATCTGCTACACAACCACTTGAAAAACAACCTCATAGGTATTGTTAATAAACTTCTGGTACAATTAACTCAACTGGAGCCTGTTGATTTGTACTTTTTATAATACAAATGTTGATTTCTGTCAAGATATGATGCAATCCAGTACTACTACTATTAATAACCATTCATCTGAAGGAATGTTAGTAGACAGATGTTTTACTGCTAACTTATGTAGCTTAGAGTACCAAGTTTGACATATTAATTAAAAATTAATACTACATAACCAGCTCACATGAGAACCTTGTCCGTCGATCCACAATGCACTGGAACCCTGTCACCGGTCCCAGTCCTTGGAAGTGGACCATCAGATTACTCCCACTCACAACTACACCATCGTTGATGAGGTTAACCGTGCAAAAATTAGAGTCACGGGGAATCACCACCCTCCTTCTGAAAACTGTCCGGGTATAGTTGGGGGCTGATGTAACTATTCTCACCCTGTACACTCCCGGAGCAAGACTAGTAAATGTGGTACTGCCATTTGAACCTGTTATGAATGAAAAAATCAACAATCAGAACCACATAAAAGACTAGCCAAGTTTGACACACATTGCACGATATATTCAGCATTCATGCATCACATGTTCAGGTACACAGATTGTCCCACTTATGCAAAGATAAAACTTGTGCAACAGCCTTGCATTCTTATGTCGCACAGACAGTCCTAGTCTAGACTGACGAAGGTCCAGATTGGTCCAAAATGTTGCAAGTTGTACTGTTGCTGTGCAAGTTTTTCTATAATATATTCCCTCAATAGAATATATACTAGAGCTTCTGTGATGTCATAGATAGCCAATAAAATGTATGGGTGCTACACTCTTAGTGAATGATGATGTCATGTTATTTCACAATATGAATGACATTATCATATGCTCTTGCAGAGGCGGAGACAGCTACCAAGAAGTGGGGGGGCTCATGGTCCAAGCTGAAATACGGTGAAGCTTACTCTAATTAATGCTACCTGAGTAAAAGGGTGGGGCCCGAGGTTGCGCCGGCATAATTAGACCGCATATGCATGAGAACAAACTATACGCTTAGTCTCGTGGGATCTGGGCGAGACTACTATACGCTGTCGTGGGAGAGCCGCAGACCAAAACTAGTGGCAGTGTAGCCCAGTTTATCCCGAATCCTGGAAACAAGATGATATTGTATTTGTACAACAACTAGTAGAAAAATTGGGGGGGGTCAGCCCCCCCAATCTGAAAAGTGGGAGGGCCTAAGCCCCCCCTGCCCCCGCTATATCTCCGCCCCTGTCTTGGCAAAAGCATATATTACTCACTGTGTGCCTGTGTAAAATATTCATGAGACAATTTTAGAAGTGTTAAGTAAACTCGTAGTCTCGGAGCCAGACCCTTGCACACAGAGAAGGAGGGTCTGGTAAACTTGCATATATAAACTCCTTATGGGATATGGCCTCCTTACAGCTTCCTATGCAATAAGTGAAGGTGTTGATTGGGTGCAAATATGCATGTGCTCAATTAGCTACAGTAGTTTGAGAGCGCCACTGCTACTTTTGGCCAGCGATTTAAACAGCGAATAGCAGGGCAGCCCAGAACTGTGGTGTTGGCTAACGAAATTTGCGTGATTTGTGTCCATTGCTGTGAATGCCTCGGCTACATCAAGCACGAGCGCCTCCAGAGGGCTTACAATAACTATGATGGACTTACGTCTGCCTCCGTGACTTCCATGCGTCAAAATTCGCCGATCAATGTAGACTACCGTAGCAGAGGGACTTTCACAGTTCCACTGCTCGGGTAGTGAAACCGAAGACTTTTATCCCTTTCATAACAGCTTTCCAGCTGCTCGAGATTCGCTGGAGAATATCTAAGCTTGTTGAACGATGGTTGCTTCGATTCTTGTATCAATCGCTGGTCCGTCAATCAAATTCGCCATGTTGTTATTACACGAACATGTGACTTCATGGGCAGAAATGTAATTACACAGTCATCAACCAATCAGATTCATCCCGCCAAAATTCCGCAGACTTCAAATTTGTATGTATGCAAGTTTACCAGACTAGCCTCGAACCCAGGCTTTCTGTTCCGGATTTTGTCTCGCAGCTTTTCCCCAAAGCTGCGAGACAAAATCTGGAACGGAAAGCCTGGGTTCGAGGCTATACCAGACCCTCCTCCTCCTCCGCATGCGAGGGTCTAGTTCCGAGACTAGTAAACTCGTGTCTGGTTCCTCCCTTGAATGTTTTAGCAGTGTACTTAGACCCAGCCCTTTTACAAGCTGGGTGGGTCTGGGCACCAGAGGCACTCCAATCGGTGTAGTTTAGACTTGCAGCAGATGAAGACAGATAAATAGATAGCTATAGACCAATGTTAGAGCGCACAAGATCTTAAACAGCATTGAAAAGTAAAGCTCTTCCAGCTACACCTTCATCAATGAAACTGACAGATGTAATTAAACTTGTCACCATGCCCCCAAATCAACAGCCACACCCCTTTGGCACTGTTTAACTGTGCCTGAGTAATCTTGGTCTCCTGTCTAACCACTGTACTGGTCATACCATATACCAACACACATTTAGCTACATACATAAACACATACATAAACATGGTTTCCACTCACAATCTCCCATTATTGGTTGACCATCTTTCCTGAGAAGTTCGCACATAAAGCGGGCTCCGGGCACAGTAGCCATAACATCTACTCTGACTGTGTTCTCCTCAACCACAGGGCTCCCATTAACAAAGAGCATTGTAGGAGGTACTATGATATGAGGTGTGTGAATGGTCCAAACAGTAAACACAAACACAAGAAAATGGATATATGGAAATGATACTACCGTATACCACTAAATTTCCGAGGGTCAAAATATTTGCGAATAGCAATTTTCGAAGATTTTGTTGAAATAATTTTGTGACTTTGCTACATGCACACGTAGCACACGTAATATACTCTGGGTGTGGCCTACAAGACTGGTTTATCTAAGATGCACCATCACACTGCCGTTTGCTCGAGCTCGCAGCTATCAACAAAGGAATGCCTACTTTGAAGGCATATACGCCTTTGGAGAGAGTTCCTTGCGGATTCGACAGCTTAGTCCCAGGATGTTGTCGATCGATGTACTTGCAGTCAGACTGTGAAAACTATGTGTCGCGTGTCAAACATTTTCATTGAAATACTTTCACGAATGGCTGAAAATTCGTGAACACATGAAAATCTAGCACACAAGAAAATGGGTACATGGACATGATACAATACTATAAGTGCTCAAATAACCAAAAACATTTGATACCGTAGGACAGGAAATTTTCATAGTTGAAAATATTCACGGATGCACCATGCAACGTATTAGCAAAATAATTCACGGATTAAATTTTTTCAGACACTAGCCAAACGTAGACAGTGTAGCAATGATTATTTCACGAATACTATTTTCACGGTATGAATCCAACCACAAATATAGCGAAAATTTCATGTCCGGGAAAATTTCCCGTCCTACAGAATTCAGTGGCAACCCCCCAGTTTATTTGTTGCTCTTCTGCCTCCACATTGCACACAAACCAAAACAATATAAAATAACAAGCTGATCAGGAACAGGTCTCTTTCCCAGACCAGTACTGGTGGCCTTACTGAGGGTCTGGACAAACTATACTTATAAAAACATAGCTTGTGAGTACCACAAGAATTCAGAAAGGTTTCTTTGATGGTGTCTGTATGTCCGTTTGTGGTAGCTACAGTGGGCACAAACAATTAAGCACCACAGCCATAGCTAATTGCATCAGCAACCTTTGATATAGTTCCTGAACCACCTGGGCAGAGTTTCCCAGATTTAATCCAGCCAAGTCATGTATTGTGGTTTTGCACAGTAGGTAGTACAGATATGCTGTTAGACCATACAAGTCCTAAGTTGTGGTTTTGCACACGCAGTACAAAGATACAGTAATTTACTGTACAGCTGTTCTTGGTCAACCACAGGTCTGGTACCAAGACTACCTCTCATTCCATGAGTTTTACTATCAGTGTACTGTGTACACAATATCTTCTCACCTCTTCAGGCCTGGGAATGAGGCTAACACAATGCTGTACATAATCGTGGTAAGAACATACCTGTTGGTAGTGGTGTTGTCACTGGTGGTGTTGTGGGTGGTGGTGTTGTCGGTGGAGGTGTTGTCGGCAGTGGTGTTGTCGGCAGTGGTGTTGTCGGTGGTGGTGTTGTCGGCGGTGGTGTTGTCGGCGGTGGTGTTGTCGGCGGTGGTGTTGTCGGCGGTGGTGTTGTCGGAGGTGGTGTTGTCGGCGGTGGTGTTGTCGGCGGTGGTGTTGTCGGCGGTGGTGTTGTCGGAGGTGGTGTTGTCGGAGGTGGTGTTGTCGGCGGTGGTGTTGTCGGCGGTGGCGTTGTCGGCGGTGGTGTTGTCGGCGGTGGTGTTGTCGGTGGTGGTGTTGTCGGCGGTGCTGTGAGAGGAAGAGAGAGAGGCTAGTTCATTTTAATAAGTACAATCAAAGTAGTAGGCTCCTAGCATAGATGGTCAGTTTGGCTGAATGCATGACCAAATATAAAATGAATTCTGTCATTTACACAAATGGAAATAGAAAACTGAGGAGATAGTTGGAGCACTGAACTCTTAGATATCTGGAAGCAAGTCTTAGAGTAGTGTTTATATAGACTTGAAACTGTCCACGGGGTACCATGCAGCAATCATGACTGGATTGAAGTCCTGTCTAAAGTAGTAGGCATGATAAAATTAAGCTATGGAGCCACTTTCTTATTTGCATTGCAGCATATATGAGTATTTAGCAGGGACTAACTATGCACGGGCAAAGCATAAGTGCTGGGAGGATGGCTTAATATTAATGACAATGTCTCATACTGTCCCATGATGTCTCATGGTGTCACATGACATCTCATTGTATACTCCCCACTTCATTCTTTATGATAATCTCACCAACAGGCAAGTCACTGTAGTAGACCTGAAGGCGTATAATGTTAACACAGGTGCCATTGTCTCTGAATCCAAGGTAGAATCCATTAGTGTTCCCCGAGCCGTTGAAGAAAAAGGACGCTGCATACTGTTGGCCAGTAAAATCACTTGGTTGCTCAATATGTCGTACAAGCTGATAGTTGTCAATATTACTTGCTGCAGTGGCATCCACTCCATTCCTTTCATAGCGGTACATGTCAACATAGAGTTGGGTACACATGGAGTTAAGTCTGCATTCCTGGAAATTGGCAGTGATATTCACAAACACCAGGTCCTCTGTGGCATCAGTATAGCGGATATACTGTGTGAAGAACCAGTTGTTTTGTCGTGTACCCTCTCTGAAATCACATGACCTCGGCTGAGCAGCACACAAACCACCAAATGAACTTCTCCACTGCAGCAGAAGAGAAATAGATTGTGATAAGTAAGCAAATATGCACAATAGCAAGATAGTTTTTTCTACACATCCACCTACCCCAGAGCCAGTTCCATCCGAATTTAGTGCCTGCCAGACTGCACCAGAGCCTGTGATCAACTGTTCATAGTTTCGGGAATCCATCAGCATCGTTATGTTTGGAGGGTAGGCTCCACGCTGATTCACACAAATGCTGCTCTCATCACCAGGAGCCTGGGCTGATGCTTGGCACACAGTCACCAGCAACACCAGACACACTGAGAACTTCATCTATACTGACAGACAGAACAGCAGTGGCGTAGGAAATACTTTTTGATTGGGGGGGCACAGTTTGAAACTACACATAGAGTAGTGAGCAATTTATATTTATGAAAACTTGGGGGGGACATGCCCCGGTGCCCCCCCCCCCTCCCCGGTTCCTACGCCTATGAACAGCAATTAGTGCAAGGTAGTATAGTGAGTGGCACTGTTCAAGTCAGTGAAACAATTCACACAGCATGCAAAGGCAACCTATCAGGCCTGAACATAGCTAAGTGTGGCAGTCATCATACTACTGCGAGTACTGCTGAACTTCAGTTAAGGGCGAGACTCATACATCCTTCATAGACACATCAGATATTGATGCATCTCATAACCTCACCTTCAGCAGAACCTCAGCGCTACACATTCGATTTCTACTCAGGACTGCCACAAGTGGTATATTTTTTGGTACCAGGTATCACAGTCTAACTTACACTATTGCATACTCTAGCTATAGTCACGGTACATGCTTACTGCAATGGAGAACACATTCAATAAGCTGCACATTCACACACATGCAATGCTGATTAGCTCATGCAACTCTCTCGTAATTTATCAATTTCATGTCACTGATATGGTGCAATCCTGAGCAGGTACCAGCTACATTTCCAGTATTGTGACCAACTTCCTAGAAATCATACAGTTGTTTATATTGCTACCTATAAGACTAGCTACCTAGCTACTCCAGCATACTTGCTATACATACCTTAATGCAGATACACGCATGAACAAGAGCTACACGTAGTGAGACGCTGCACCTGTAGCTAGCAGCGAATTGACTCAAGCAACGTCGCAATCGTGCTCCGGAAGTCCCACTATGGCCTGTGTAAACAGCTTAAATACATTATACCTCTATCATATCACGCAATCTCTTCATATTCGTGGTTAGGAGGCTGCAGATAAAGTTCAGAACGTAGCGTATGTCGGTCCAACAGCTCCAGTTCCATAGCTCAACTTGTCATCCATCAACCATCTCATGTTACATCCCATATGCAAATTTAAGTGAACAATATACTGGCCATGTTAAGGATTTTTGCCATAAAGGCTAGTACCATTGGCACACTTGTTGTAGTCTCGTGCCCAGACTATTTTTCACAAATATTCTGGGCATGAGACTACACTTGTTGGTAGAAAAAAGAGACTGGTAGGTACACCACTCAGATTAGATGTCCATTTTCATTACTGACAGGTGTTCAAGGAATCTGTTTAGTGAAGTGCTAAGTACCTAAGTAAGCTGTTAACGTATTGTACAATCCTGAGCCATCTGTAAGCCAGGGACTCTCAGGCCACTGCATGGGTGCATCTTGAGACAACTTGTTTTGCATGTATGTAACTAGTGACCAGTTGAACCAGTACATATGTAACTAAGAGGCTAAACTGTGGGAGATTTAGTGTAGATTATTTTTGTCACACACTCCATGCTTGCCATACAGATTTACACACTTGAGCCCATACTGCAATACTATATACTGACTATACTGACTTAGAAATTACTACTAAATTGTACAATTTCATGCTCCAGCATGTATTAGCTCCACTGTGTAAAAGAACATATCTGCTTTGTTAAAGGACATGAGCTGGCTGTTGCTATAAGAACATGAACTGGTTGACGTGAGCTGGCTATTGCTAAAAGAAATGTAGCCCACTACTGGCTGTTGTTGACTTTAGCTATAAACATATTCATGCATCTATTCAACAGCTGGTTATATACAGTGTGTTAGCTAGCGGCAATGTGTAGTGTACCATAGTGACAGCAGTCTCCCACTCAAAGTATAGTTGTGATAAGACAGTATCATTGATAATATACTCCCACTCAAAAGAGACCTGACAATGTAGCACTCCCACTTCAGACATATTTGTCTCCACAATGCTTTTTTGTGTGTAGCTTCCCTGAAGAGAGCCTGGGAATGAGGCTACATTTGTGTGAGTGCTTGACACACAATTTTATAGGTCAAATTTACAGCCCATGCAGGAAAGATGGCCATGTCCATGAAAACACATACCTTTGAAAAAGAGTTCAGTCATATCACAATAAAAGCATGCAGCTGGTGTATTTTTACAAGGCTAGAACCAACCATAATGCCAACAATGCATTGAAAATATTTGGATAGCTATATGACTAAAGTCTGAACCATTGCAGCATGTACACAAGAGCAGTATACTCAACAGATGTATGATTTGATAACACAGCGCACTGCAGCTGTTAAGTGGTTAACCTCAAGATAAAGATCTCCACTACAAGTGAGATGAGGTGATGTGTGTGGAGCATGTGCTGTCTGTGGAGAACTATGATGTGTGTGTGGAGCATGTGCTGTCTGTGGAGAACTATGACGTGTGTGTGTGTGGAGCATGTGCTGTCTGTGGAGAACTATGATGTGTGTGTGGAGCATGTGCTGTCTGTGGAGAACTATGATGTAGTGAATTGTTGCCATACTTTTGGTATTCAAACACCTGCACACAAAGATTCAGTTGTGGTGTAACACAGATAATACACTCCCACTCAAAGGAAGACCGAAACATTTCCACTTCAGACAATCCAGACAGGATGTCTGATCACCACTTACACTACTCACTATACTCAAGAAGAGACTTGTCCTTGTGTGCAATGCATTTTGTGTGAGTATTTGACTCTACGACAATTTTATAGGTCAGATTTCACAACTTTGACCTCCCAACTGTATATTATCTCAGTAAATTTGTAATTCAGAAAGGATATAGCAGTGTCCACATTTTTTTTTTAAGGTTCAGCCATCTCATTATATTAAGGGTGAACAATCAATGAACCACATCTCCCTAACAATAGACCTAGATGTTATGCAAAGTCACTCGCTGCGCAGGATGCGTTTTGGCCAATACCAGGCCTCATCAGCTGCACCGGGGTGGGGTGACCAGGAGATGGGGATTGCTATCTCATGTGGCATGCAGCTAGTGTATTACTACAACGTTAGAGCCAAACATAATGATTTATCCATTTGACTTAATGCCAAGATCCATTGGACCAAGATAAGGCAGAACAACCACCAGTTTTATAGTTGTATGGCTTGCTAATAACATTCATAGTAGTGGTTTTAAGTATTTGCTCACAACAACAAGTGAATGACATAGCACTTGTTAGATGTTGCTAAGCAACCAAATCTTGAATGGAGAAAGTTAATAGGTGTGACAGTAACATCCAGCAACATTCCCCATTTCCGCAGTATTCAACTTTCAGGGTTATGCTCCTCCATTTGGGTGAGACAGCAGTACACACTGTGAAGAGGCACTGGCTGTTTCAAGAGGGCTCACAAAGACTACCAACCAGAGCAACCATGAAAAGGTGGGTGTGGCAGGAAAAGATGAAGTGCTTTGTTACCTCTGCAAACACTTCCATGCAAAGACCAGGTTTGGGCTCAAATATTGCTTCTGGATGCTAGACTACAAAACTTCTGGTTACACAAGCACAGTGTCTTTGCTTTCATCATGAGTAGGAAAATTTGTCAATTGTGTTGAATTTAGTAGTATAATGATGCATGACTTTTCTCTACAAGTATAGCTACATGAAGTAATCATACAAAGACAAACCTACATATTATGTAACCAGCAGATTCTACACTCATCCCAAGATAAAATGCACTTATGGATACAAAAGAATGTCCTTGGTTAGCTAATAGTTCTGCTCTAGTGGCAGCTACTTCCTAGCTAGCTGCTTTTTACACACATGTTTTTCAGACTTATTTATCATGCAACATTTATACAGTGCTAGGTTTTCAGGAAGGTTAGTGTCTTGGTATCAATCCACTGCGGAATGGATGAATGCAATCTCAAACAGGAATAAAGATTGCAAGGCAGCTCACAGAAAGTTGTTGACCTCCTGTGTGTAGTGTCAGTGTAACCCACCAAGTATTACTCGTTTGCTCCAGGGTCCATTGCCAGCGGAACCAGTCACTCGAACCTGCAAGAAGTGAGGGAATAACAATTCTCAGTACCCACATTCTGCACTTTCATTCATGGCAGAATTCTGCACTCTGGAACTTTTCACCGTACTTTCTTCTGCAAAGATCAATAATTCATACTTCACATAGCTGTTTAAATTGAACCTTAGACAACCAAAGCAGTTTGTATATATGACTGATAAACAATGTGGCACAAACTATACATTCTCTACAGTGAATCTGGTGTCATCACTTTTAACACATGTTCATATGTTCCACACTCTGTACCTGGAAGTAGAGTGGCCTCTGCGATGGAATTGAATCCAGTTTCCACTGACGAACAGCAAGGTCATTGATGCGACACCTGCGTAAATTAGCAAAGCGACCTTTGTTCTTGTCATACTGGACCCTAACCACATAGCTCCTGATTGTCCCAGTTGAGTTGCTCGGAGGATCCCAGAATGCCTCCATATTAACGACCCAGATGTTGCTAATTGTACCTACAGAGGTAAAATTAATTAATACATACAATTTAGCGTACATTTCATGGCTGCAATCTGAATTTGTACCCACACCATGACTATACATAATAGCTTGGCATCACCAGGAACGCATGAAAACATGTCCAACTCAGGCTTGATTGTAAACTGGAAAACTATAAGTAGCCACAAGAATATAATTCCTCCTGCTTCAAATTAACTATCTTATCTATCTATCTATCTATCTATCTATCTATCTATCTATCTATCTATCTATAATAAGTCAGTAAACCTACGTTATGCATATGCATAGCTAAACTTAGAATCATGTGTATACTTAACTGAAGGCACACCTATAGCTGCCTTTACAGATACCTGTTTCTAAAGTATTAGGTGGCAGTGTAGTGGGTGTGCTCGGTGGTGTAGTCGGTGGTGTGGTGAGTTGTGTGGTGGCTGGTGGTAAGTAGAAAAATAAAATTATAAGATACTACTAGTAAGTGATGTTATGCAATGGTGGGGGGGGGCAAGGAGTGCTAAAGCCCCCCCCCCCCCCAGATTTTTGGTAACAATTATAGTAAGCAACATTATAATCAAAATCCACATGTGTACTGGCCAAAAGTATGCTCTTGTTAAAAGAGATGTGATCACACAAAAACTTTAAGTAGGCACAATCAAACATTTTGCAAGGGGCTTCACACACGTTTCAAGCCTAGCCCCCCCCCCCCCCCCCAACTTCTACAAAGTTGTCTACTTGTATGGCACTAGAATTACATAGTGATAATTGCAGTTCATGGCAGTCAAAATCCTGTTGTAGCACACAGTTTAAATTTACTATTCTATAAATGTTATCTGTTACATCAAGGATCCAGGCTACTGATCTTTAATCCTGCATGCATGGCTCTTGCACTATCAAATATGCTAACTGTCACCATGCACCAGTGATCAACAAGAGAGTGAAGTCTTTTAGCACATAATCATAGCATGGGGAAATGACAGAGTTTACATGTGTTACTGTATTACCAGTTGAGGGTTGAGTCACAGTAGGAGTAGTGGGACAGGTGACGACAGGTGGTGGTTGACATGTGGGGCATGTCACAGTAGGAGTGGTGGGACAGGTGATGACAGGTGGGCACGAGGGGCATGTCACAGTAGGAGTGGTGGGGCAGGTGACGACAGGTGGGCACGAGGGGCATGTCACAGTAGGAGTGGTGGGGCAGGTGCAGACAGGTGGTGGTTGACATGTGGGACATGGGGGACATGTCTCACTGGGGGTGGTAGGGGCTGAGGAGGGAGGGGAAGTTGAAAATCATTCATGAAGACATACTTTACACAATGCAATATCCAAATTTAGTCTTAAATACCAGCATTCCGTGTCATATACATATAATTTGGAGAATATGTATACCTACATGTAAAATCTGTATACCTTAATTGGACATTGGTTATGAACAGTTAGTAGCTATTATAGATGTTGGAGCTCATAACTAATCAAGAGGTTGAATAGCTGATAAAGAAGCCCAGCTTAACCACTGCACTACAATACCATTTACAGTATTTTGGGCTGCAAATATTAGTTGCAGTTGCTGATACCAGTGGTTCTTCTGCAGAGTTATCTGTTTGATTTCTCTCATTGCAACACATTTACAAAAAAAGACAATTTGTAATTAGTGTACCCATAGTACACATTCTGGTATCTATCAATTGGATCTAAGCTGGATGTACTTTACAGACACAGTGAGCAAGCAATATTTGGACACCACCAACAAGTGAAAACTAAGCTACACAATCACTCAGTTAAACTGAATGCAGCCCACCAATGAGCATCGATTAATTCCTGCTTGCACTAAAATGCTGTATAGCTAACCGTCCACAACTGGTGGGCAGGTGGGACAAGTAGTGGGACAAGTAGTGGGTGGACATGTGACAACAGTTGAGGGCTCTGGATGAAACAATTTCAGGAAGAAAACACGTAAAAATCACTCACAATAATATACAAACAACAAACACATTCTGGCTTCCATATTATTTAGCTATACATGTATGCAGCTAATGGCATTTGCAGCATACGCTTGTTGCAGCATACGTACACAGCTATCTAGCATTTAGGTGTACATTGCAAAACAACAAACATATACTAAAGTAATACTGTATCCGTAGTCAATCATTTATCAATTTGCAAAAATTGGACCCAGCTTGGGGACCCAATGAAAAAATCAAAGATCAAAAAAAACAACCTTCAATCAAGCAGTAGTATACTGAAATCAGTGACCTTGTTATGAACCAAAGAAACAATAGTTTTTATGACCTATAACTTCTAAAGTGTACAGAGCCAACAGAAGGTTATGTGCCAAAATGTTGGGGGGGTTTATAGGGGGAGTTGCATACCAACATTTATGCAAATGGTCTAGCTATTCTCTGCACACTAATGGTAATCAATCTATTGGACTGGTGTTTGCGACATTTTATTGTGAAAAATCGCTTCAAACTATTAAGGGTTCTCCTAGCTAGGGGGAAATGTACTGCAACAAACATCTATAACAACAGCTAGAATAGTTTCTTGACAGCTTTAGATATAAAACGAAAAAGTAAAATCAAATTGGTTTTAGAGTGAAGCTTCAAAAGTTGGTTGAACAATTTTGCCCAATTTTTGATACTTAATAACCCGTTCAAGTCCAAGTTGATGTGAACTGGTCAAAAAGTAGCTCTATGCACTAATTGTTGCAGTCTTGCTATTGTGCAACTCAGACAAATATTTAGTTCTAGCATAACAGATTTGAAATTGCTGTATCTTAATAAGAGCCTTACTCTACCTGCTGCACTTCAAACCTAGCCTTCGATCATCTTGCTGGAAATGTGATGTGTATTCTGTAAAATTACGAATAAACAAACACAATTATACCAAGTTCCGCTGTAACACTCGTGGACCAGTTTCCACTACCAGCCAATGTTCTTGCTCTAACCTGCAGCGAGTACACAAAGAATAACATGAGTTTCTAAATGCACACATAGTTTTCATTTCAAGTTTCAAACCTCAATCCGTGCCATACGAATGTTACTA
>OX422190.1:8501546-8690743 GCA_949130485.1 Agelas oroides
TACAACTGACTGTATATAAACATGGCCTCATACCCAAGCTCTTTCTCATGGAGAGGAAATAAATTTTGGTACAAGCTAGAGATACACTATGTCAGTAACATAATTCTTTCTATTGAGCAAAGGATACATAAGTGTCTTAAAATAGAAAAGGCTTAAGCATATTAACATTAGGTGATGAAACAACAGAGTATGGTATACTGTTGCAGATTTTGTGAGGAAAAAGAGAAATAGAAAGAGTGTGTGCGAGTCTGTTGTTTCAGTAGAAGGTGAGAGAACATATCTTATGACCTAATTATACAATAAGGGTGGATAAAGGAAGTGTACAAACCCACAAACAATCTTATTTGGAGAGTCATCATGCCAACTACACTGCTAATCAATGGCCAACCCCCAGGTAATGGCAGAGGCAATGTTGACTTCTTTCTGCAGTTATACCATCAGGACTGTTTGATTTAGAAACTGAACATTATCTTTTTCTCATACAAAGGAGGTATGTGGATATGGTGAAGGTTCAGTTTCAGGAAGCTCATCGTGAGTGAGCAGTGGTTGCAATAGAAATAAAATGTTGCGAAAATCATTGCCCAAGTAGGGTGGCCTTCTCTGAATTTGAGACGGTTGTTACACCCTAATAGTAGTGTAGTAACTACTTGTGTGTTTATACACAATTGGTTGTTGGTATGACAGCCTGATGTGGAAAGCATAACTGTGCTTGTGCTTCACTTTTACCTTTACTAGTGTTCTCAATAATTAAGTGGGAAGAAATACAGGAGAGTGCATGTTCAGTTTGAGGCTGGCAGTTTAATGTAAGCCAATACAAAAGCATATTGTAACAAATCACTCCTTTTCTATCCCACAGCCAGTTCACATGCAAAGCAAATATGTATATAAAGAAGCCAATTGTGCCAAATTACTACACTTTATTTATTCCTCCCACCTACCCCACTGCCAGTTCCATCCACATTCAGTGCCTGCCAGACTGCACCAGAACCAGTGATCAGCTGATCATAGTTTCGAGAATCCATCAGAACCCTTGTGTTTGGATGGTAGGGTCCACGCTGATACATACAAGTGCTGCTCTCATCACCAGGGGCCTGGGCTGATGCTTGGCACACAGTCACCAGCATCACCAGCCACACTGAGAACTTCATCTACAATTTAATGAAGCATATTAATTAGCACAAATGAAATCTGACATCTTAGCACATCTTAGCAACATGAAACACATGAACTTCATCTTCGTATGCACTGACACAATGACAACATCCTATGTAGATATACATCCACAGAACAATAGCAAGTCAGTATCCACTTGTTACAAATTCAGTATACATACAGTAGTAGCTTTACCAAGTACTAACCTTGTTTTGCAGCTACATATAGCACAACTGTAGAAGGTTTAATGAGCTAAGTAGCTACTGGCTGTAATTTTTGCCACACAATACATGCTATGTTTGCCATACTTACCTTTTGTGGACAGCTGATAGCTACACTTCAGTCCACGTCAGGTACTGGAACACTGACTGCTATCAATCTCTTTAATGATTGGCTGTTTCAGCTGTTTCAGCTGTAGCTGGTAGTAAGAGAATACTATAGATAATCAACTCCCACTCAAAGGAAAACATGAAAATGCAGCAATCCCACCACTAGATACACTGTGAACCTCCCATGTGTCTTGTATGAATATTGGACTACACAACAGTTGTAGCAAACCAGCTCTAATTTGGCCACAAACTATGCTAGTAGATTCTCAACCCAGGCAGTGGCCATGAATAGATTCACACTTTCGACAAAGAGTTCACTCAGCAATTTGTTAGACCTAGTATAATAGTAACATAAATTGTTGTGTAAGTTGTTGAAGTAGAACTAAGCATGATGCCAAGATTTGCTGACAGTACGTAGATACTGAACCAAGCTGCAACAGCATGTAAGGAGAAGCAGCCACAGTTGTATACTTACTCACCTAGTTTGATAACAATAGTAATGTAGCGTATGTATGGCTTCAAACCCAGACTCTCTGTCCTGGGTTTGTCTCACCAAACCTGCAAGACCATGGCAAAATCAAAAGCCTGGGTTCATGGCATTCATATAAAGTGAGCAGTTATGTTGTGTAGCTGTCTACATGGTTCTGGCTCAAGATAGTAGATAAGTCTATCACATCAATGATTCATGGTGTGCATTGTGGGCTGTATGGCATGAGCAAGTTGTAACCACTTAGCTACACACTGAGTTCTTGTAGCCTCGTTCCCAGGCCCGTACTGCAAGTGACGGGAAGCTGGGCGCGGGCCTGGGAATGAGGCTAGAGTTCTTGTTCCCAGTACAACAATGTGATTACATTACTATGTTGCCATAGCAACAAAGCATGATCAGGGTTTTCCTACAATTGGATTATTTTTACCAATATAAAATACTATCTTTAAAAATAATATACTAGCATTAAAAAGGATCTCTGATACCAACTTAAAATGAGAAACATTTGCTAGCATTTCTCTAGTTGTCATCCACATTATGATGTCATCCACATTATGATGTCATTCATTTACTCATTCATTCCCTGAATGCTCCAGTTTTCGTCAGGAGCATTCAGTCAAATTATCAGCAAAAGTTTCCAGTTATCAGAGAATATTTTGAAGCCACTGAAAGTTGATCATTATAAAACTATACTATTTTCCAACAACACACTTTTAGTTCTGCTATGATGCCATTACAACTGCCATAGTGTCATTATAGTTTTTTGCACATTTTGTAGCCTATGTGATTCATGAAACAACTAAAACCAACTCCAACTACATTGACATGGTGGGCCTTGATACCGTGGGAAAATCCTTGACTCTAGTGTTCATTTTTTAGCGAGAAATTATTTAATATTTTTCACGCACACATTGGGCAGTTTATTGCATAAAAATTATGTAGTGTATGCTAAAACACTATGTATACGTGCTATTTGGTGATAATGCCGCTAAATCAAGCAATTGCATGTCTTGTACAATGGTCATGCAAATTCGAGCATAGTAAATGAAGTATGATGTACATGCCTATTTGAACAGTGGCTCTTCAATGCTCTTCCACCCCACAGTAAATGATTCCTCAGCATTCTGCATACCCTCCACTACACCTTCAAATTTTGTGATCAAGCTTACTATAAAAGTATGATAAGTCAATGCAAAAAGTGAGACAATCAGCTTGAGATGATCTATAAAAATAAAAATTGCCAGAGATGCACAGATTATAAAATAACCAAAATGCAAGCACTAAAACTGTCTTGAGTTATTATCTACAACTACACAACACAGAGACAATAGATGATGTCATTCTACTTGCGAGGCCAAATTATAAATAATAGTTACACTTGAGAGTTTTTCATCAGATCTGTCTGTCCTGGGATCAATTTGCTGAGAAATAAAAGAGGTGAAGGCAGTCTTAAACATAAATTAAATTACACATAGTTAGCTCACAGAAATTTAATGATCTCCTGCATGTGTGTCATGTGTAACCTACCAAGTATTATCCGTTTGCTCCAGGGTCCATTGCTAGCAGAACCATATGCTCGAACCTGCAAAAAGGGAATAACAATTCTCAATGCCATTCTGCACTTTGCCATCTTTGTTGGTATTTTGTGAAGTTGCAGGTTTCAATTGACATGCAAGTATTCATGCCTCACATAGCTACTGGTATAATTAATAACATATCAAAGTTTGTATGGCTGTCATGAATGATCGTGTGACAGTAGCTTGGACTAGATTTTGTACAGTGAATCTGGTGTCACCACTTTTAACACATGTACATACGTTACACACTCTGTACCTGGAAGTAGAGTGGCCTCTGTGATGGCATTGGGTCAGGTTTCCACTGACGAACAGCAGGGTCACTGATGCGACTGGTGCGTAAACTACCAAAGCGGCAAGAGCTTCTTTCATACCGAAGCCTAACCAGGTAGCTTTTGACTCTACAAGAGCTGCTCGGAGGATCCCAGAATGCCTCCATATTACCATCAACCCAAACCTTGTCAATTGTACCTACAAAGGTAAATAGTTACAATTTATCTAATTTCATTGCTACGATAAATGTTACCAAAGCATGATTAATGGCTTGGTGCCACCCAGGGGCCCAGGAAAAAGACATCTGACTCAAAATAAGCTGGAAATATATGGAACCAAACGTATAGCTTACCATACATCTTTCAAAAAAGTTCCTAAAGGTAATTTATAGTTACATGGTCCTGGAGTCACAGATTGTTGTGGACATGTGTCGGATGGTGTAGTAGGTGGTGCAGTGGGTTGTGTAGTGGGTTGCGTAGTGGATTGCGTATCTGTGAAGAAAGAACTTGAAATTTAAGATCCTGCAGAATACTAATAGAAAGTTCAGCACTCGCTAAAGTCCTATTGTAGCATGTATGTACACAATTTACTGTTCTCTAGCATGTATAGTTCATTGGGAAAGAGTGAGGATAAATCTACATTCTGTATTTGCTATAACACATGAAGGACCCCGAAACCATAGTGGTCTGATCTGACTCAAATCAAGTACTGAAAATTTCCTAATTCCCCCCCCCCCCCCCCCCCCCCAAGTAGAACGAAAATATTATATTTTACCAGGTTTTAATTTCCAGATTTTTTGAAAGCGAATTGCACATCATAATTTACACTTTCACATTGTTAAGCTTAGAGGGGGAGAGTTTAGCACTCTGGTTTTCATGCAGCCCTTTGCAGACAGCATGGGAAAATGACATAAATTACCAGGTGAGGGTGGTAGAGTAGTGGGTGGAGTAGTGGGACAGGTGATGACAGGTGGGCACGAGGGGCATGTCACAGTAGGAGTGGTGGGGCAATTGCAGACAGGTGGTGGTTGACATGTGGGGCATGGGGGACATGTCTCACTGGGGGTGGTAGGGGCTGAGGAGGAGGGAGAGGAAGTTGAAAACCATTCGTGAAGACATAATTTACATAATACATTCATGTCAATTGTCTCATTCTAAATTTAGCCAGCATTCCTTGCGTACATATAAATGGAGAGAATGTGCATTTACATAATGAAACTTGTATACCTTAATTGGACCTTGGTTATGAACAGTAAACTATAGTAGCTATTAGCTGTTGATAACTAAATCTAATAAAATATCCATGATGATGATTTATGTTTTGTGCTCAGTTATTACGTGCTGGTACAAAAACCCAGCTTAGTCATTGCATTACAATATACAGTGGCCTGTGAATAGTAGTTGTAGTCGCTAATACCGGTGGTTTTTTCTGCAGAGTCATTTGTTCAATTTTTCTCATTGCAATATGTTTCCCCAAAAAAAAAACAATTTGTAATAGTGTACCCATAGTACATGTACACATTCTGGTGTCTATCAATTGGATCTAAACTGGATGTACTTTACAGACACAGCGAGCAAGCAATATTCGGACACAACCAAAACATTGATGCTCATAACTAAGCTACACAATGATTCAGTTATACCAAATGCAGTCCACTGATCAACTCCTGCTTGCGTTAATTGCTGTATAGCTAACTGCATGTCCAAGACATTCGAATACACTAATAATCATGTATTTTTGAATGACATGCATTTCCCACTCCAGAGTAATACAGAGCTATAGTCACTGACCAGTCACAATACAAACCACATGCATAAGAGTTTAGTTGGTATTTAATAGAGGTTGAGACAATTTCCTTATAGCTATATACATAGTTACATTGCTATCTAACCCGGTGGGCAGGTGGGACAGGGGGGAGGAATGGGTGGACACGTGACAACTGGCGGGCAGGTGGGAGGTGGAGTAGTGGGTGGACACGTGACAACTGGTGGGCAGGTGGGAGGTGGGGGACATGTCTCAATGGGGCTGGTAGGCACTTCTGAGGAGGGAGAGGAAGTTCAAATAACTAAAACACAAAGTAGCTAATTAGATTCATGATATTGATCACATGTATGTACTCCTTATGATAGTGCCTGCCCAAGGAAGGTGAGCATGTACAAAACATAGCCTTGTTCTCAGGATTCTCTCATTTTTTACTCTTCCGTTTGTGTTCACAATACAGGAGAAGCTAGCTAACTACATTAATTTCTTGCATCTAAAGTAATCTTGCTTCAGCAGGGGAGACATGTTTGGTGTCACGTTAGGTTCAATTTCTAGTGGCTGCCAGCTTTCTACTTTCTTCTACTTCAACTGATAAAATGTCTTTACGTTTTTGGCATACATACATTTTGTTATACGGTAGGAAATTATCTAACATTCTGAAATTGGTGCATGTCCAATGACAACACTGTTCTGACACTATGTCTTACCGGTGTCTGGGCATTCATTAGCTGCCCTGTCCACACAACCTGTATTATAACAAAAAAAGGCACTGAATGCATGCACTGTCATGACAATGAATATTAACAAAAAGGCACTGTGTTGACAACGAATATTGAGCAGGTTAAGGTATGTAGTAATATCATAGTTGCATACCTAATGACTGATTACTCCACTCTCCGTAACCAGCACCAGTGCTAGCTCTCACCTACACAGGAATACAAAATGATGAAAGTAAACTTCATTGAGTGCCACTTGTTTTAACACAATTATCATTTATTTAAAAAATAAAAAATAAAAATAAATAAATAAAAGGTGGATTAAACTTTTAGCTAAATGTATTTGATGTGTGTGCATGTAGTGCACTTACTGCCACATAAAAGTCATTATCATCATATTCAGATGGTCTGTCATTGTCTTCCACTATGTGATAGATGTCAGTTTCCTTCTTGGAATGTACTGGACCATACCATTCATCAGGAACATAAACTTGCACTTCATATCCAGTGATCTTCCCATTTGGTTGAGAGGGTCGACCCCACAGCACAACAGTGCACAGACCCTTCACATTAGATGGAGGCCCGGGAGCTGTATGAATGGAGGATTAGGGAAGTCGAAATCAGTGAAGTCTATTATACCCGAAAATCTACAGTGAATTGTGAATATGCAAAGTTTAACTGATAGATCTGGCTAACTGTTTTCAACTAAAGTACATGACCTAACTATTACTGTAAGAGATAAAATAAAATATAATGACACCCCCTGGGGAAAAAATATATATATAGTAATGAATGAATGAATTAATTAATATTGAGTAAAGACACGCAAGTGCTTGCACATGACTACTATTTTCAACCTATGAGTAATCAATAAAGGCTATAATACCCTGTAATATGAAAATATACAATCATGCAAAGTTTAACTGATAGATCTAGCTAACTGTTTTCAACTAAATTACATGGCCTAACTATTACTGTAGAAAAAACAACTGATTAATGTAGATAAGTCTGATGTATGTGCCTTTAGGGTTCTATACATATACATCAGTGACTCAGATGGTGAAAACACGATACAGATAATATACACTGTATACTTACATCCTTCTGTAGTGTGGGCTTTGATATCCACCATTCGATCATCAGTATTCTCAGAATCCTGATCGCTAACGCCATTGTGCACACTCACTCGAATGATGTAAATAGTATCTGGTCTCAAGTTATCAAGGGTATAACTATTACCCTTTACACCATCCTTGTTGTGGCGATGGTATATTGAAGCATCATCAGGGTCACTATATTCTATGATATAGTAGAAGTCAGGTCTTCCTGTTACTTCAGGATCTTCCCACATAATGGTGACGTTAGTGCTTTTCGTGTCTGCCACTTTCAGGTTGCGGACAGCTGTAGGTGGTTCTGTATGAGCATTGGAAGATAAACAGCAGTATTATGAGTGGAAACTGACTCTTTTAGACCCACTCTATTGACTTAATTGTTATACAAAAATTTCCATAAAAAACATGGAGCCAACTCAAGGTATTGCTTACCAGTATATTCTAAGCTAATGTGACTTACGAGTGCAGCCAACACTTGCATTCTCATGAGCAGCTCTGAAGAATCGTGCAATACAGGGGCAAACTGCAACAGCAACTCCAGTTGTGATGGTGTTGTCTGGACATTGCAGACAGGAGCTGGCAGGGTCTGACTCTGAGCGATACCTCCCAGCAGGGCAGGCTGAGTAAGAAGGTTATCAATCAACATTTTTACATATTTTCCACTCAGATCTGTTAATGGTTGTCTAGCCATGCTACAAGTGCATATGGTGTACGCATACCTACACATGCTCCTGTCATCTCCCGGTATCCCTCATTGCAATGACATGAAGGGATGCTGTCACACGTCCCATCTGAGAAGCATGTCAGTTGGAGACTTGAACCAGGGGCTACAGTGGAGTTACCAGGGCAGGAGCATGTTACTGGTACTGTACTGCCCTGGGGAGGTCGGCCGACTTCTGGACAAACCACTGGATGATCCACAACTGGCTGGAGACCAATGTAGTAGACCTGAAGACGCTGAAGGTTAATACAGGTGCCAGTGTCTTTGACTCCCAGGTAGAATCCATTAGTGTTGCCCGAGGGGGTAAAGTTAAAGAATGTCTCATACACCTGTTGACTGAATCCAACTGGTAGCTTAATATGTTTTACTCCTGTTTTGTAGTTTACAGGATTTCTCGCTTCTTTATCATCATTTCCGTTTCTCTCATAGAGATACATGTTAACAAAGAGTTCACTACACGTGGGATTAAGTCTGCATTCAGTGAATGTGGCACTGATATTGATAAACACCTGAAGGGCTTTGCGGTATTCAATGTACTGTGTGAAGAACCAGTTTTCTTGTGGTGTACCCATTCTGAAATCACATGACCTCGGCTGAGCAGCACACAAACCACCAAATGAACTACTCCACTGCATGTAAGATAGCAAAAGATAGATAGGTAGACAGGTAGATAGATAGATAGATAGATAGATAGATAGGTAGATAGATAGATAGATAGATAGATAGATAGATAGATAGATAGATAGCTGTTGTAGTGATACAAACACTGCCTACCCCACGGCCAGTTCGATCCACATTCACTGCCTGCCAGACTGCACCAGAACCAGTGATCAGCTGCTCATAGTTTCGAGAATCCATTAGCATTCTTGTGTCTGGAGGGTAGGGGTCACGCTGATTCACACATCTGGAGGCCTCATCACCAGGAGCCTGGGCTGATGCTTGGCACACAACAACAGCCAAGATGGCAAGAAGAAAGCCAACACCAATTTTCATTTTGTCCTACATCAGTAGCAAACATTTTTACAAAGCAACATCAATATTTGTCTCAATGAAAATGCACATCAGCTCTGAATGATCATGTTTTGAAACACCCTGAAGTCCATTTTTACTGTGACAGCATGAATTTAAGCATGCCTGCCTTGCATGTTATGCATGATTTTTGTCTATGCATCAAATACCTTCATACTCAGAATGCTCAGAGTTAACATGGAAAAGGTGCACACCATTGATTTTATGGCATCAGGTTCCACTAATCTACATACTTTGATTCCAGAGCAATAGCCCACTCCTACGAAGATCTTAATTGTGCTAATTAGGCACCAATAGTCCAGAAAAGACCCACCCCATACCAGTGTAACTTAATCTCCCCTCTAGCAGTACACTAGCTACGTTTCTTAATACCAACTGGATCTTACACTAGAGTAGCTAGCTATACATGCAACAATCTATTGTCTGCTGCTACAATACAACAGTGCGCTCTTCGCTTACCAACAAGCTGCTGCCAACTAAATTAAGTTGGTACAGCTAGTAACATGATACTTGTGTTATAGGCAAACATGCGGTTTATGTTGGACGTGGTCAACAAATGAATTCCCTAAATGTAGTGTTCGAGACTAAGCTCTTTTCGCTAGTAGTACTTTACCTTGCGCCTGTAACTTGTTACTACGGAATGTCAAAAAGCGTTCACGCGCGGGATGTTCCTGGATTTGATGTCGCGGGATACTGAAATATTTGAGTTGAAATATTGAAGTGTAAGGTCTAGAAGAGCTTTGGTAAATTGTTAATAGCCACGCTTCAGAAACTGTGCAACAGATAATTGCGACCGTAAAGCGAACTCCGCCCCCGCGTTACGGAATACGGTGCTATGTAGGCGTCCTCCAGTTCAGAAAAGAAATCTGCAAACCGCCATGGCTCGCGCGCGGTGGTTTTAGTGCCTTTTATCTACCCACGCTTGTACAATTTTTTGAGCACACCCATATTTTAATCTTTCTGGTTGGCAGTGGTGTTCCATAGCAGTTTGTATTGTACCGTATACACGTTGACTCGGATACGTGCAAACCGTACACGTATAAAATGTTGTGTATACTTCTATTACAAAACTTCTATATGTAAAAAAAAAAACCGTCATAATATAAACAACAACAATGAGCAGCTTGTATCGATTTTTATGCAGTAGGCCCTAACTACGTGCACACTTCATTGGAGAAAAATTGCAGCAGCTTACAATCAAATAGCAATTTGGTCATGCACTTGCACGAACCTGTTCAACTGCAGTAGCACAGTTGTTCAGTTTGCTCCTGCGAAGTAGACTTCCAGCCGAGCAACTCAGTATCGAGAGTCAGTAGACCGAGCGGCGAACACCTTAATTAGCCGGGCTTCTAAAACAGCAGAAGTGATTAGTTCACTGCTCTGAGTTCTTCAAATCAGCTCGACCTTTATATGCAGCTGAAGCTCTTGTCATCCAGGTATTACTTCCGGGACTGTTAACCGCAGGTGGAAACGGAAGTTACAAACGCCCATGATGAGGCGCTTGTTAACCAACCGCGTTGCGATATTTCGCTATCAATAGCGCCCACTGGCTTAATTTGGTCCGCACACCTAGAAGCGCGCTGGCATTACGCAAGCATGCAGGTAAAACGCGCGAGAGTATATGAGTTGCGCTAGTGCAGTACGTACAGAGAACATGTCCGCGGCGGGTGAATTCTCCGTTTATACTATTGACTATGTAGTACTGCTGTGTTTTCAGCACCACAATTGTAATTGTACCGTAGTAAAATAATCCGGTATCTTGTGCAGTAGTCTCGCATGGTCAGACGCTTGGGTCTGGTCTGGCCAAGCGAATGGCTATCACGGTGTAGTCGAGTCAGTCATAGCCTCGTTCCCAGCCCCTTCCGAGCTCTAAGATGCAATTACGTGTAGCAGACTTGTGAACATAATACCTAGGACCAACCTGAACAAAACACATGTAGTGTAACTGGGCAGATACCCGAACTCCAGTACACAGATTCTAACCAGTAACGGTTTATGTGATTCACAGAGCAAAGGAAGGGTGGGGGCGTGCTTTTTGCATGCTTGATGTACACTCATTCTAGTCAATTAAACTGGCACAACAAGGAAACAAGCCGGCTAGCTATCTGACATGCCAGTTTGTGTGGGGAGGGAGAAGCAAGATAGCGAGCTATATACATCTGAATGACATTCCAAACTATCTTTATACTGGTCCACCAGCAAATCAACAACAAGCAAGTACAACTTGTGCCAACACTAAGCAAGTCATGTTGTGTTAACAAAATCACATTACTTTATTTCAACATGTCTTTATTTCCAAGCGTGGCAAAATGTTCAAACACTAAACATGTCATGCAGTTGTACATGAGCTATGTGTGCGTGTGTTTCAACTGCATGACAGTGCAAAACAGGAGTTTTAACCAGTTACCTAATTGCAGCGGACACAATAGAAGCACAACCTATAATTGAGTATCCAAAAAGCTGTCATTTCTACCTTGGCTTACTAGTAGCCCCATTCCCAGGCCTCCCCCCATTTATTGTTCTTTGGTTTGCATTCAGTATAATACACGAACTGAATGCAAACTGAAGTAGAAAAAAAAAGAGAAAAAGAAAAAGGGGGAAGCCTGGGATTGAGGCTAATTTTGGCCATATATACTAGTATGATCAAGTCATCTGACAAGCATTTTATACACAGAAAGTGCATAATTCAGGAAAAAGAAAGGTTCATTAGGAAAAGTTCTTTTGTTCTCTCATATAGCTATGTGTATGCCAATAGAAGCAGTCTCAGGTCCATGCCCCTACTATTATAGGCTCTGCATGAAATTGCAGGGGCTGATCCAGGAGTTCAACAGGGGAGTGGCCGAACGAGTTAGTTAGCAAAATTTGTCCACTAAATAATTAATTAATGCTGTTAAATAAAAGTTCTTTTGTTTGTATCACTAGTTATACTCAGAAACAGTGCGAAAGACTTTTTAATGGGAAAAGGGGGTGTTGTTAGCCACCCTTTCCATCCCCCCCCACACACACACACACACACCTTGATCAACCCCTCAATGAGACTATATTGTGGCTTCATGTCACACTATGGCTAGCCACCCTTTCCACTCCCCCCTTGGTCAGCTCCTGAAGTGTATGTCCTATAGCAATGCTGTTGATTGTTCCTCATGTAAATTGTCGACACTTTATTCCCCCAATGATGAATTTCTATAGTCTTGTTTTCAAGCCTTTTCACCTTCCAGTATTCAAGCACTTAGCTACAGTGTAGAGTAAGCAATGAAAGACTGGATCATGGGAAAAGGCTAAAGTTTCTACACCTATGATGTTGTTCCACCCTGGTGGCCTAGTGGTTAAAGCACTGATCTGTGGATCAAAAGGTCAAAGGTTCCAGCCCCACTTGCAGCAGAGATTTATTTCTCTTCTGGGTGCACTCAGCCCTGCCTCAAAAATTGAGAAAAAGGTTTTCCTTAATTGGCACCCTTTGGGCGTGAAGCCGTCAGTCCTGGGTACCTTTAAAATTAGCTGGTGAATGCTATTGGAATTTCTCATTAACTGGATCATCTCAGGTCAAGTTGGAAGATGCCGAAGGAGACTGCTAGTGCACAAGCAGCTAGGAGGGGGTGTAAGCTACATAGCAGTGGAATAGCTAAAGGAAGCAGAGAGGAAACCTATTCAGTTCACACAGATGGATCCAAAATGGGATTGGGATATTTTCCAGGATAGAATATTGCCTCCAGACTGTGCTTGCTAATAAATTATTCATTACTTTACATATGCTCAGAAAACTATGTAGGGAAATGATTGTAATGGGAACTTGAAGCATAAGCCCCTACCCTAATGCCACCCTAGCTCCTCTGCCTGTGAACACACAAATATCCTGAGATCATTATCAGGCATGGCTAATTTGCGGTTAAAATTATCTTTCTAAACTGCGAGTCGTTGTGAGCAGAGGAGATATGACAGCATTACTAAAGTAATCAATCAGGTTAAGCACTTTTTAAAGCAGGTTACCATTATAACACTCTGAGGAAAAGATAGATCCCATGACAAATCCATGCGTGAAGCTTTTACTTGTTTTAAGTGTGTTGATGATATGTTCAGACTGGGGGTGGAGCCTTGGAGAGGGCTAATTTTAGAGGAGGGACGGAAAATTGAGTTTTTAGGCATAATTAGAGGAAGCAGTTTGGTGCAAATTTGCGACAAGTTGATTGATTACCTTGACCCCTGTTCAGCACCTTGCACTTAGTGAGTGCACCAGTACTGTGCATACATTTGTTTCCCCCTCGATACATTGCAGCAGAGAATGGAACTGCAGATCAGTGAACGGTGAGTGGAGTTCACGGAGTTTTACTTTGCGCTTTGAGAAGTACAGCATATAATGCAGAATGCTACTAAGACCACATTTGTCTAGTATTGCACTCCACACACATCTAACCCTTATGGTGACACCATGCACCATATTGTACCTCTTCCAGTTGATGAGTAGTTATGTAGCAGACTGAGTTAGAAGTTTAATAGCTAGTGTCAAAGTAATAGCACTATAGCAGCAATTGTATCTTCTTAGGGGAGGTCTGACACGAGTCCTATACATTGACACATGATCCTGATTGCTGAGTTATTTGCTAGTCTTCTGCATTCCATTCATTCAACAGCGATTTCTGAGGATCAGAAGATTCTAGCCTGCTAGGTTTATTCAGGTTTGAGAGTATTTTCAATCATGCTGAAGCTGCTTATTGGTTGGGATTGATTACACATCCCCCTGCTGTTTTAGGCTCCAGACTTTTGTCTCACTTTAACGTAGATCAGTAACAGTGTGGTAATCTGAAACCAGACTGTTTAGAAGTAAATGTGTTAGTAGTAAAAATTGTGTGTAAATATGCCTGTTACTTCTAGAACATTCTGTATTGTTTGGTTCTTGTATAAATAGCCTAGCTTACTCTTGTACCTAGAGAGAGAGAACGAATTCAATATGGAATGAATATTTTGTCAATCCACGATATCACAAACAGATACTTGTTTACCAATCTCCTACAATTGCTGGCAGGATGGCCGGTGCTGGACTGCAACTATATAGCCTCAATTCCATCCCGTTACATTGTCTAGAATGAGGCTCAGCAATGGGAACCAGACTAGGACAGTAGCTAATTTTTCTCTGTCTGAGGGCTGCCATGCATAGCTGGGTCCTGTACACATCCACCCATCTTCTTCCCTAATATTCACCATTTCTACTTGTCACAACTAACTTCTTACCGTTTCATGTTAATTGTGATTGTGGGGTGGGATGAGTTGCACTCAAGTTTGTAGATGCCAGCTTGTCTGGTTTAATTTCCTGTAGCTATACTTGTCAGTAGTCTCACCCCCTAAGAGCCTAGCTGCTAAGGTATGAGATATAGCCTCATTCCAAGCCCCTCCCCACAAGACTAGGGTACAGGACTAATAGCCAAGATGTGGGCTCTTCTATATAAGCCTAACAGTATAGCTATGATTTACTATTTCTGTTTTACAGCACAGTAACTGTCTTATAGCCAAGATGTGGGCTATTTCATATTCTATTACCAAATCATTTTTAGCATAACAAAAATTTACCATCAATCACTCCATAAACATAAAAAGCATGTACATTACAAATACAATCTGAGGAGCCCATTAATAAGTGAACTATGACATAAAAATGCCCCCTCTGTGTTGTACAATACTTGGAGGTCACTGATCACCAGTTAGTTTTCTTGTCACTAAAGTTCTCTTTATGCTTTTTTAGTGCATGCCTATAACAGACGCATGCAATGATGATCACAGCAGGTAGCATTATAAGAAGGGTAACACCAAATGTGGCTACAGCTGTGATGATGATGTAGCCACTCGCATACTCTGGAGCGACCCTGAGGAAAGTATCAGACAATTCTGCAGAGAGAGAGAGACAGAGGAACCACTATTAAGCATTTCTTCACAATTTAACAAACAGCCCAGAACAGTACATAATATATGCACAATAGGGGCTTTCCAAAACCCACCCACACTTTTGGGGAGTACCTCTGATTGTCCTGAATTTTAGATATGACTTAGTACTCATTAGGAAGAAGCTAAGTTGAAAATTTAAGCCGGATAGCATGTTTAGTTTCTGAGATCTGCGCACTCAAAATTTCAGCTTTCCCATACATTTTAATAGCCAATCTGGCCCCAATCTCCATCTAAATATACAGGAAGGTTTCAAACTTGAAGCCTGCATATCCAACGAATGAAACATGGTATAAAGCTGAAATTTGCAAGTCAGTCTGCAGTCATAGAGTACTAACTATGGTAGGTAGATCAAGATGCTGGGAGAAAATTTAATGGAGGGGGCGTGGTTTAGGAAAGCCCCTATTAGTTCTTACATTAGCCTGTTGTGTATATATCAAAGCACAAACTTTCATTTAAGGACGGGACTCATTGCTATGTGTAGATGCATCAATATTTAAAGTACCATATAGTACTAAACTTCTATTAAGTGTGGGACTCATATATACTGCATGGACATATACTAAATACAGCAATTACTAGGTATACCCATGCGCATGATGTGCCTCACGCAGAGCACGTGGAAAGTTGGTGGTGGATGTCTGGACAGAAATTATGGCAAAGCATGGTCTTGATGAAGTCGACGATTTTGAGGACGTGAGTGGAGTTACTCGTGCATCACTTGTTTATGCAAGCTCACCTTTGTTGTGTAGTCTCCCTACTACGATGCGCCCGCACGATTATGTGCCTCATGCTAAGGCGTTCAGCAACAACACCTCAAGAGCATATGCAGCAGTCCTAGGTTTATATTGTGGTATAGGTGCCTGTACCTGTACACGTTCACTTGAATATTTTTCGTCACTGTATAGTGCCAACTTTTTGAGGGACAAAATTTTTACGGATAGGCCGTTTGCAAATTTTCACGGAAATAAATTTCAGATCGAAGACTCCGGCTGACCACGCCCATTTGACCACAGACGTAATGGCAGTCAAAGGAACTTCCTTCAAAAGCAGACCTTGTGGATCCGGAAGTTTCATATCCCTCGCCTTGAAATAACGGTAGAGAGTCATTTCAGTGATGTTGATCTTCGCATGTCAAGCCAAAAGTGAATAGGCATAGTCTCGTCTCATACCAAGGACCGAACAGTCATGGTCTGGGAACCAGACTAGGCATGGTATATAATTTCCGCAGTTCGAAATGAATCTGTGTAAACTAAGCACCTTGAAAATTTGGCGCTATACGGTACTGATTCCTACTAATGCATACCTATGCGTTGAAGTGAAGAAGTTTGATCTGTCATGGTTGGAGCACTAGAAGTCTGACCTCCAACAATGCCAATATTACCAGGAACAGAAGAACTGCTTGAAACACCAACATTTGGTGGTGCTGGAGTGGTACAGACAATAATCATATGAATGTTCATAATCTGGTACATCAACTATCCAAAAACAGCCCTTCAATGTACTGGCAAATTGCAGGCTCTAAAATGGTATGGCATTGGGACAACGTTCTACTAAGTAGCTAGAGAAGCAGAACATGTGACAACAGTTTAATAACCTTGGCACGCTAGTCACACCTATAATAATGCTAGCAATAACGTTTCCCCCGGCCCTGTGAGTGCGCAATATATAGCCCCAATACAAAACCTAAAGAGGAGTTTAACTGCCAGCATTGTTCTCAGTTCACCGTATAAAAATCTGCCTTGATTTTTGTGCAAGTCAGTACGTTCTATGCTCTGCTACTATTTTCATTGCTGCTATTTCCTCCGAGACCGAGTCGCCAAACGCAGGAGCCATTAGTCCCGTTACAATATATATCTATGAGAACATTGTCTGAATGCCAGAGACATGTTAATCTGCATGGTAACATTACAGGCTGAAATTAATCACAATGCTAGAGAGCAGAGTTCTAGAAAGATCTGGAGTTGTCTATTGCCCAAAAGGTAGATAGACCAGTCTGACAGGGCTTGTATTGTCACAATATAATTATTACTGTCTTACCTGTCGATGGACTGGTGGGAGTGGTTGTGGTTGGACATGTGACAACAGGTGAGGGTTCTGCGGTGGGGGTGGGAGTGGATGGATTTGTAACAACTGATGGGCAGGTGGGGCAAATAGGACAAGTAGTGGGTGAGGTAGGGCAGGTGGGACAAGTAGTGGGTGGAAGTGTGACAACGGGTGAGCAGGTAGGACAGGTGGGACAAGTAGTGGGTGGAAGTGTGACAACGGGTGAGCAGGTAGGGCAGGTGGGACAAGTAGTGGGTGGAAGTGTGACAACGGGTGAGCAGGTAGGGCAGGTGGGACAAGTAGTGGGTGGAAGTGTGACAACGGGTGAGCAGGTAGGGCAGGTGGGACAAGTAGTGGGTGGAAGTGTGACAACGGGTGAGCAGGTAGGGCAGGTGGGACAAGTAGTGGGTGGAAGTGTGACAACAGGTGAGGTTTCTGCACATGCGGTGGGAATGGTAGAAACAATTTTTGGAGAAAACACAATGATTATATGAGCTACATTCTGGCTTTCAAATTAACTATACAGCTAAGGGGCAAATAGCTTGTAATGTGCACAGACACAGTTGCATCTACTCACATTGCAAACCGAAACTACACTGTGGAACAAATTGTAAAGCTATTCAAAGTTTACCTAAGTATGTAGTACACATTCTGTATTCTTTTGTAGAGGCCTGTGTGGCTAGGTACAGACATGTGGATTCTAGAGGACTACACTAGCCAATATACTTTCAAAGAAAGTATTGATCACCAACATCAGTACATGTGTTTTATGTTTGTTTGTTTTATCAACCTAAAAAAATTGAGTTGATTTTGTGGCAAATTGATCTTGTGGGAGGTGATCTCGTGGCAAGTTGATCTCATGAGAGTTGATCTAGTGGCAATTGATCTCGTGAGAATTGATCTCGTGAGAGGAAGCCATTTTATCACCCTGCAAGAATTAGACTCTAGCTGCCGTATTGCACAGCTATCATTTCACTACACCATACTGTGAAGTGCATTCAAAAGAAGGACTTACCAAATTGCACACTCATGGACCAGTTTCCACTACCAGCTGATGTTCTTGCTCTAACCTGCAGTGAGTAAAGTTGAGAAACAATGATAAACTGCATGAATTTGGTTGCTCATTGCAAATTCAGGGCTGGAGTGAGCATTGATAGGGCTTCGGCCCGACCACTATTTTGGCCAAGATGTTTATAATGCACAGTAGGTGGACATGCTTTCCCCAACCTTTGAATTAAGTACCAAACCTAGCCTTCCTCCTTTTCTTACCAACCATCTTTGTTGGATCCACTTTGCCTCAGAAGCGATCTCATAGGGAATAACTTACTGGGGGAGCATGCTACCAGAGCCTTCTTACATATGTATGCATGCTTACACACACATGCTACTGTGTGCACACTACTAACTCTCATATAACAAAGCCATCTTCACCCTACCATTCTAAGTTTGCTTCCTCCAGGCCAGCTAGTTTCAGGGTTCATGGAACTGGGGAGTACTACACAATATGTTGCTTTTCCTCATCATTATCTCACTTAGGTAAATTTCCCAGCCCTTGCAGTAATTTCAATTGTATTGTTACAATACTCAAAGCTCTTATTCAAGTCTAATAGACTACTTTCTTTTCTCATGGTAGCCAGCTATATGGACAAATACAAAGTGCATGCATGGAGTACAACAGATAAATTTGCATGCTACTAGGACTGGGAAGTTTACTTTGACCAAAGCAAGGTCGCATTTGGCATTGTTCCTTTTCCTTATTATACGAAACTGTAAGACTTACCAATTGTTAAAGCAATAAAAAAATTATTCAAGTACTAATACATGTGTACCATTCATACGTAATTTATTCTGGGTTTATATTGCTAACCTCAATCTGTGCCATACGAATGTTACTATCTGTAACATCATTCTCTCTGATCACGTAATAGAGCTCTCCTGAACGTGTGATATCTCTGGTTGTTATTGTCTGCCCAGATGTGGTGCTAATCCTAACTTCATAGCCAGTAATGTTCCCATTGGGCACTTGGGGCGCCTGCCAAAGGACAATTGTATTTTCCAAAACTCGTACATTCTGAAGTGGTCCAGGAACTGTATAATAATAATTAGAGAACAGTGTAGTAATCAATATTCAGAAGCTAGAACAGTGCACATTGTCAATCTTCAGAAAAACAGCTGCAATAGTTATGGTCATCAAGTGCAGGCAACTGACACAGGAATATGTATATGTAATACTATGAGAGCAGCTAATACAACCATCTGCCATTGTTTTCTTTCGCGTTTGAATTGTTTACAACGCCGTTGCTACGTCTATCCAGGCGCCTGCGGTACTACTATTGACCAATCAGATGCGGATTTCACTTTTTGCACAGCGTAGCCATGCAAAAAGTGAAATCCGCATTTGATTGGTCGATAGCCGTCCAATTTGGGATAAATTTGCACAGTTGGTATACAGCCTTACAATACATACTTTAAATACCTAGCTATATGATTATGATATATAAACTGTAGCAAGTGATAGAAGCTAGAATGTGAAGTTGGGATTATGGTCATGAAGTGCTCTATCACTTGCGAATTTATTTGGAATTTGTGTCAGCTACATGTGTTAGCAAGCGGGCAGGTTAGGTTTATGTAAAAAAATTGGGCTAACATTTAATTCTAGTGAAGCTTCATTAACAGAATGCTTGAAGCAATGGAGAAACTTACCCCCTTCTGCTGTTTTTACTACACTCTGGGTGGTTCGACCACCCACACTCTCGGGCTCCTGGTCGCTCACATTGTTTCCTGCAATAATCCTGATCATGTATCTTGTCACTGGCTTTAGACCACAAATCAGATACGTATTACTCCTGATACGGTCCTCATTGGCTCGGATCCATGCTCCAAGGTCGCCCACTTCTCTATATTCAACATTGTAGTGAAAGCCATCAGTTCGTCCACCATTGGAGAGAGGAGGATCCCAATGCACCTCAACTGTGGTATTACCCATTGGTTCTGTCATCCTCACATTTTGAACTGCTGATGGTGGGGCTGAAGAAAAAAGTATTGGCAACATTAGCTATTATCTTGTGCTCAGATTCCTCTCTCGTCAGGGAATGGTTCCAGTGGTCATAAATTGTTGGTTGTGCCACTCAGCAATATATTGATTTTTGAACAAGCCAATGCTTTATGTCATAACACTATTTCACTGACATTACATTGATTGAAAAAACTGATACTGCTGACTCAGCACAACCAAGAAAGTGCTAGACTGACTTTTTTTGTTGCAGGAAGGTTGAGCATGAGACTACATCAGCTACCGACCAGAAATCATATTTTTTATAAAAAAAGTCCATCATATATGTCAAGCAGATAATGTACACATAGTTACTTGCTTGTTACACATTGTGCAATGAAGTGAAACAACACACCAACAAGCTTACTTGTACATGCAACTGCAGCTCCCTCCCCGTTCATTCTGTAGTGTCCACGAGTGCAGTTGCATGTTACAGCTCCTACCACGGTTGAATTAGCAGGACAGCTCTGGCACTGTGTATTCCTCAAACCAGCTTTGTACATTCCTGGGCTGCAGGCTGGAAAATGAAATGGAAAGAATGATAACCAATAACCCCTACTAGCTACATGAGTGACAATTCATATTGGTGATAGCCATTTGAAATACAGTGAAACCTCATTATAACGGTCACCTATGGGACTCAAGCCACTGGCTGTTATACAGAGGTGACCTTCTTACAGGATAAATTCATAAAATTGCATATTAACATAGTATAATGAAGAGTAAATACAAACAACTGAATACACAAATGCTCAAGAACTGAAAGATGTAAGCTGCTGCACATGCATAGTGTCAACAACGTGGAGTCACGTGCCGAGGCTGACACGCACGTGTACGAATACGAGTATTAAACAGTGCAGCATAGCTCGAGCGCTCGCAATCACCTAGCTAGCTATGTAGCTATAGCTAGGCTGGGAGTAGTGGGTTTTGTGAAGTAACTGGCAGCAGCGTCAATCGTGGGGTTGGCCATGAAGCGGAAATTCCGTGCAAGTACAAGTTCTATGGATATCAAGCCTACGTTCTATGGATATCAAGCCTACGTTCTATGGATATCAAGCCTACGTTCTATGGATATCAAGCCTACGTTCTATGGATATCAAGCCTACGTAGATAGGCTCCAAACGTAGCTGTACAGACCACATTTTGCACTGACTGTTATTTGAGTTGCATTTATTATGCTTGCATGCTGTTGGGACTGCATATTAGTGGCCGTTATTCATATTAATGAGTGACCGTTCAGCGGGTGCTAGTCATGAATATAGCATATTAGCAAATATTTTGGGACCATCCCGCTATATCGTAGGTGACCGCTTAACTAAGGTGACCGCAAGGTGAGGTTTCACTATACTAAGAATGCAGGTTTACACACACGACATGTGTGGTTGAGAGGCTGATACAGCACAAGGCAAAAGCCAAGTGCTATACCAGGCCTCAGGACCAGAGCCCGAGCATGTACAACCACATACCGTATATATTGGCATTAACCAAACCCTATTCCTTAACATTTTACACTAGACTGTGTATCTTAGTTTTTAATACACAACAAATAGAAGCTTATAGGGATTGGGATGTAGGTTAGAAAACTAACATGCAGTATGTTGTGTTTGACTCACCACTGCATTGTGCTGATCCCCCAGTTCCTGCCCCATACTCATGACCTGGAATACAAGCACAGCTAGCAACATCGACACACGTTTCATTTGCAAAACATGTAACCAGAAGGCTTGTTAAGTTTGTGGAATTGGCAGCACATGTAGCCATTGCTGTCACTGTCTCACTGCTGCCTTGGGGAGGTAGAGCTATCTCGGGGTACGTCACGAGACCGACAGTCCTTCGAGGTTTGATTTTGTAGTAGACCTGAAGACGTAGAATGTTAACACAGGTGCCAGTGTCTCTGAATCCAAGGTAAAATCCATTAGTGTTGTTTGAGCGGTTGAAGGGAAAGGATTCTGCATACTGTTGTTGACCAAAATTACTTGGGTACTCAATACGTTGTACAAGCTGATAGTTGTCAGTGTTACTTGCTGCAGTGGCATCCACTCCATCCCTCTCATAGTGGTACATGTCAACATAGAGTTGGGTACAACTGGGATTAAGTCTGCATTCCTGGAAGTTGACAGTGATATTCACAGACACCTCTGTGGCATTAATGTAGCGGATGTACTGTGTGAAGAACCAGTTGTCTTGTGGTGTACCCTCTCTGAAATCACATGACCTCGGCTGAGCAGCACAGAGACCACCAAATGAACTTCTCCACTGCATGCAGAAAGGGAAACAGGTCATGATAATAATTGAAAGGAAACCAAGAATGAGTATGGGTAGTCAGAGGTGAGAAGAATTCTTCTCGAAAGAGGAGAGATTATATAGGTTTGACTGTAGGTTGTCCATGAGTAGACACAATACCAACATAGCTTGTGAATAAGTAGTTTATTAGACACCTCCCACCTACCCCACTGCCAGCTCCATCCACATCCAGTGCCTGCCAGACTGCACCGGAACCAGTGATCAGCTGATCATAGTTTCGGGAATCCATCAGAACCCTTGTGTTTGAAGGGTAGGGTCCACGCTGATTCACACAAGTGCTGTCCTCATCACCAGGGGCCTGGGCTAATGCCTGCCATACAGTCACCAGCAACACCAAACACCCTGAGAACTTCATCTAAAATTTTTGGGGGAAATTTGCCATGTCAGCACACTGAAGAACATCCAACTCTCTTATATGTTACATAAAACCCATGCTAATAGTGGAAACTATACAGCTAGTAATTAATAATTAATGATACATCCAACTGGAAAGGCACACTATTAGTGCTACTACAAAATATAACAATTTGAATTTGACAGGACGTTGAGAGACAGTACTTCATGTCTCCATCTGCTCCGTGAATTTGTATCAGCTGTTACTTGTTCACTGGATTTGTATCAGCTGTTACTTGTTCACTGGATTTGTATCAGCTGTTACTTGTTCACTGGATTTTGAGCTGCATATAATTATCAAGTTGTTCACTGAGTCCTGATCAATCATGCTTATATTCTTGTTCCTATGGTACTAGTGGAAAGGTGGGCCATTAATCAGTCTTGAAACATGAAGATTTGTTTTTATTTATCTGGTATCTTATATGCACAGTCAGGTTTCCAGTATCAGATTATTATATAGAGGTGGCTGTACTATTGCTACCTTAAAGGGAATCAAAAACTTTATGGTGTATGTTACAAATAGGGTAAGTCATTTTATTACAAGTTGAATTTTGTATGCAGTATTCATTACAGTAGCTAGCTGTATGCCACAGCCTTGCTGCCAGTTGCTTTTAGAGCTCATGGGAACAAGGCTATTGTCACAGTGCCTCATTGATATATCTTGGCAGGCAATAGATAGCATAGCATAAGAGTATTCCATCAGACAGAAGGTGATTTCTTTCTAAGTTGATGCTTGCTGTGATGAATTCACTATTATTAACCAGGATATTCACTATACTATATCAATCAATCAATCCATATTACAAACTGCAGGAAGCCACTATTGATTACTACACTACTAGGAAGGAAGGTCATTCAGCTACTTCCTGTCAGGGCTTCAGAATCACTTTCAACTACCACCATCAGTGACCCACAACAAAGTTTAGGGAAGAGAAATTAGCATGGCCTTTTTGTTAAGCCATACTAGTTGATATTATTGCCTTGGTTTCCTTTTGAAATAAATTCTTAAGGCCAGAACTTAAGAAGCAGGGGGTTAGATGCCCTGTTTCACTCAACAATTGTCACACTCAGTTCCACTTGAGTAGACAGCCAGATGATTGGCTTCACATAGCGAGCTGCACACAATCAATGACTGCCCAACTAGGCCACCTGTGAGCTCCATTGATAAACCCAAAATGAAAACAAAAAATGTCAACTTCATCTTCAATCATGTTTAGACATATTGAGGAAATTTGAGTGAGATGCACAGGCTGCATGAATCTAGTTGCTCTCAAGATTCATACACGCCTTGATTTTTGTCATGTCCAAGTTTTTTACAAGTTGCGTCCCCCCAACTCACAAAAAAAAGTTTGATCTGCTAACTATAACATGCCAACATGATGGTGACCATGTGGCAGAGGTGCTATGTTCCATCCTCCCCTGCCTACAACCCAACTATAGCCCATGTTCCCAGCTTGCTAAATCTTAGCGTCCCTCAACATGTGATGTGGCACAAATTCTGTGTACTTATAAGGCATCATTCAATGGCTAAGTTGATTAGGTAAAGTTTACATTGGAACAATGATCACAATATAAACTCTGCCAGCTAATACACTACACTACATGTATATCATAACAAATACTATATTTGCATGTGTTTTGATTCACTACAAATTTTACAGTGTTGTTTCAGCAGTGATTATTTTTATGTCAACTACAGGGCTCCTACTCCAATTCACAGACCTTGTGTCTCAACGACAGGTGCTCAGATTGCCACAATGGGTGCTGCATATCTAGTAGCCGAAACACACCCTTTATAGCCTCATTCCCAGACTCTCAAACACCCAGCATTCAACTGCAAGCAATGAAACCCATGTGGCTGGGAGGTTGAGAGCCTCAGAAAGTGAGGCAGCCCTATAACCTAACCTTAACTCTAACAATAACTATTTTGGGAAAGATGCACACCTGCAGGGTACTGGGCTTGTAATACAAGTGTTTAAGTACATGTGGTAATTGGCAGTGGTCCTAATTATAAGTGCAGGTGTTCAAACAGTGATCGTCAGCCATAATACAGTAGTACTAGCTCTATTACAAGAGGTACTGTTCACTGATACAATATAATACCACCCACTTCATACATGGACAGATGATGTTTGGTGCTCCCCCACTTGTCACAACAATTAGCAACACTCTTTCATAGAACTTTGATGGTAGTTACATGCCCAATGGTAGTTGTTGCTTAGGAAGATAACCACATCCAATAATTTCATTGGCACATGTTCACAATCAACATAACAACACTGGCTTGTATACTGAAGCAACAAGTAATTACCCAGCAGCTGAAGCAACAAGTTGGTAACTACTAAATGAAATATAGCTAGCTGCATGGTCATTGCCCATGCACAACATTTGTACTAAGTAAAATACATTTACAGCCATACTAAATTCCACTCTTACAAATGAAAATGTAGTTGCAAATTTTCCATTATCATGCCTATCAGCAGCAGCTTACTGAATGTGTTGCCCTGTGCTAGCAATTACTAGAACTTGTACATTCTTTTCTATCACATAAAACTGACGTGGGATGCATGAGTCGACACAAACTATGTATTAAATGACAGCTACCTGTATCATATTTCAAGTTATTCATTTTTTTATAATATACTACACTGCAAGGGTTGTGTTTCAGTATTAACTGTCTAGCAGCCACAGGATTTAGTACAACAGATCTGTGTTAGTACACTAGTATAGTAGAGTGACCAGTTATGAACCACAGAAATTTGTATCATTGCATGGCACACAGTCTCACTCCCAAGTGAACTGAATGATTATACGTTGCTATGCTAGCTAGACTATATATATTCATAATTATACGTCATGGTCATATTTACATGTATCAGTCAGCCAGCCATGATGCAAGTCATTAATTGGCTGCAAACTGCTCTGAAGTCTGCAAGATAATTTTGCTATTTACTACTCCGGCGTAGTAGTCCTTAACTGTTTAGACAGAAAACTTAATTAAGAACAGACATGCCGAACACGCAGATGAGATAATTAGATAATGATAATGCTTGAGAACAGAGAGACAAGCAAGCAGACAGCTGCATAGGTTCACTGGTGGTCACTTTATACCAATAAATTTCTCGATGTAAGCTACAACTATATAATAACACGACCAAGTTACCGAGTTCTCAATGTAAAATCATGTGTGCGAACACTTTTTAATTAATTAACACCAAATATTAAATCTGCACAGACCTTCTCACGAAGCAAGACGACACCGTTGTATGCAGATAAGTGTGCAGTCGCTTAGATTTCGGTACTTTAAATTGGCGCAAATCCAACCGTACGGCACAACAAAACTAGCCGATTGCTCCTTGACGCGTATTAAATACTTCCGCTTTTGTTTACACTACTACAACCACTTCCGCTCCACTGTAGTGCCAGTCCAGTTCCAAGTAGGTATTAAGATAGTATATAGATAGAGACACTGGAGAATGAGACATTAATTTAACCCAGGGGTTCTTCATATGACTTGATAGGTATATAGATAGAGGCACTGGAGAATGAGACATTAATTAGGTATATAGATAGAGGCACTGGAGAATGAGACATTAATTTAACCCAGGGGTTCTTCATATGACTTGATAGGTATATAGATAGAGGCACTGGAGAATGAGACATTAATTTAACCCAGGGGTTCTTCATATGACTTGATAGGTATATAGATAAAGACACTGGAGAATGAGACATTAATTTAACCCAGGGGTTCTTCATATGACTTGATAGGTATATAGATAGAGACACTGGAGAATGAGACATTAACCAGGGGTTCTTGGGAACGAGGCTAACTAGCCTACACACATTAGTGCCGTTGACAGTGTTAGTGATTGTAGCCTTGTTCCCGGAGTGGAATAGTAGGGCAGTCAAAAGTCACATGGGTCGTGGCTGCAGTTTGTGCCTAGCTAATTTAAGAGTACAGCCAAGTCGAGGCCAAACTGACTTCCACTGTACTCGGAACCAGTCGCTTGGCATAAACTGGAGCTACCAAACCACTTGTCTACTCTACAGTCTCTAGGGCCACTACGTTGGGTCTGACTATACGCGAAACCATAGATACTACTATACTATATATCTAAGGCGAGACTATGCAGTGGCGGATCTAGGATTTTGAAAAGGGGGGTTCCAGTGTGCACTTGATCGCTATACTTGGCGAAGCGTAATAAAGCGAATCGCGCCCGCTAGGGGGGTTTGGGGGCATGCCCCCCAGAAAAATTTTCCATTTCAAACCTTCTGAGATCGTTTCTGCCAAATCTGTCATTGTGTTTGAAGCCATTAAACTCTCGCAGAATTTAAAGGCGTGGCTCCGCTTCGCTCCGCAGAGGCTGCTAAGCAGCCGTGAGGAGCGGGGAAAAAAAGAAGAAAATTTTAGCTACCAGAAAGCGCTCTCATACTAATAGCATCTCGCCATCCATGCAGAGGGAGCACTGTATGAATAAAACTAAAACGAGATTGACGTGTGGGCCGTAGTGTACGTAGTTACGTTTGCGCAGACTTACTAAGTATACGCGAACTTATGTACGCAAAAATACACTACTAGCCGCCAAAGGGGGGTGCATTTGCACCCCCCTTACCCCCCCTAAATCCGCCACTGCTATGCCTAACGTCATGAGCAGGGCTAAATACAGAGCTAGCTGAGCTCTTTCATGGATAATATGTCACGCGCATGCGCACGTATAAATAACCCATTATGTACCGAATTTTGTCACGAGCGCTACACCCACGCAGTACACATAATTATAGTAAGTTCAGAGAGCAAAGACAAAGATTCACAACTTGACACAAGTGAGTTATAGTTAGGGATTGATAGTTTACGTTGTGGGGCAGTTTACCGTATGCAGCTCGCATGGAGTTCACTTGCGTGATAGTTTAGCCTTGTACCCAAGCATGCCAGTGCGTAATCCTGAGGGCTTATTGTACTGTGACGAGGCTATTTAAGCGAATGCGACAGTGCGGGCGCTAGGCAGAGATGTGATCAGTCCTATGGGCTTTGCATACATGACTGGAGTCTAACTTCTCACAGCCTTACTTCATCTTGCATCCTTTGTGCCTTTGTAACATACACCATGCAGTCTGGAAATTTTGGACACATGTACAGCCTAAATTATACCAAAGCAAAGTGGCTTTGACTGTTAACAATGGCAGTCCAATCATTTTAGTTCTAGGATTGTGTTTAGTCAAATCATGTGCAATCCCTGTTTGTTTTTGTCAAACCATGTACAATTTCCCCCCTAGTAGAGTAATTGCCTTGAAAGCCTTGTTAGGCTGGTTTAGTACACAAGATATACCACATACACTTACAAGATTGCATGCAATGTCCAAGAATGAACTTGCATGGTTTCTAGATAGTTTTACAATATGGTGGCTGTTCACTGTGGAAAACAAATATTACTCAGCCACTGTAGCCAGACTCATTCCCAAGTGCATCTATTTATCTGCGTATGGATCTGACTGTAAAGTTCTATCATGTACAATACACTGGAACTGTTTTAATGCAGACACCATTGGGGCCAAAGAATGTGCCCAAGGTATATTTCTGATCTGGTGGAAAAGAGTGTGTTAGTAATAGGTAATTTTTTCTTTGGAGTGGTCATTTTTACCCAACATGTCCCATAAGACCCGTGTAGCCAGACTCTTACCGGAAAGGGTTAGGGCGAGAGTCTGGCTACAAGAGACTAAAGAGACCTACCTTGGGAAGGACTTATTCAGTAAGAGCAACCAGTGTTGCCTAGGTAACAGGTTAGAGTTGTGATAAAACTGTCAGGTTCACAGTAGAACCAACACACAAGCCAATATTGTGCACAGGATGTATAGAGTGACATCATGCACAGTACCTATTATGTTACTCAGGATGCAAGTCTGTGACCTTGTGTAGTTATATCATCTATGATATGAAGTCATCCACACTGGAAGTTCAAGACTTTAATAGATGTTAAATAAAAGGGTCACAGAGTTGAAAAGGCTTATAGGCTATTATTAAGGCTATTATCACTGATGTGAAGTCATGAGGTGATGGGTAGTTCAAGACAAGATATGAAAGAACTTGACATACAAATGTAGTCTCGTCCCCAGACACCAAATTTTTCGCGTGCGCCCTGCGGCCTTGTCGAAAAATAGGGTCTGGACACTTTCACTATGAAAACTGGGGCAAGTTTACATACGGCGGTCAGTAAATTGGGTAATTGTAGGTGTTAATTACATTATCAGCTACCTGCAGCAGTGGCTTTGGCGCCCAAAAATTTGCAAGCTGGCTACATCACAATGTATTTGTGATGACGCATAACGCAATTTACTTTACCTGAGCAATCTGATTGGTGCAACAACATGCCAATACGCTTGTTTGATTACACCCCAGTTTTACCAATGAACGTGTCCAGACCCTATTTTTCGACGAGTCCGCAGGGCGCGCGCGAAAAATTTGGTCTGGGGACGAGACTAATACAAATGCTGAAATTGACCTAGAAGTCAGATTTAACCTATGTGTTACTTGAAGTACCTTGTTTCAAGTACTGCTGGGGTCTAACACTTGAAATTTATCTTGAGGTCTAGCCCCACCCACCAAGAGCCTGGGGTACAAGGCTACTTGGTTTCGGTGTGGTAGGTGACTGTGTGTAGTAGACGACCGCACAACATCTAGACCTGCCTTTTTCAAGGGCATGTGGTCCATTGTCCTCAGCACAATGTGCTTGTACTATATAACCTAAAGCCAGATCTTAAGTTAACTGTTACTGCCAATAGCCACTCTTAACTGGACCAAACAACACTAAAAATGTAAACAACAGCTAGTGCTGTCCAAATTTAATAAGTAGTCCATACCTCAACCCTCATTCCCAGGTCTCCACCCAGCTTCCGTTGCTTGCAGTATGGAAAAGTGGAGAGGGCCTCGGAACTTTTCTCACATGAGCATGACATAATCAGCAAATGGCTGAAAAAAACTCTGAGCAAAAAGGCAAAGTTTTGCATAGTGTATAGCGCAAAATTTTCGAGGGTCTAAATTGTTGTGAATAGCGGTTTTTGAAGATTTCGTTGAAATAATTTCGTGAATTCGCTGCACACGCACGTCACACGCCACATGTCAAAAACTTTCGTTAAAATATTTTCACGAATGGTCGAAAATTCGCGAAATTCGCTAAATTAAAGACCTGCGAAAATTTAGCGCTATACAGTATTGTTCAATAAACTACACATTCCATACTTGTTATGTATGCCAATCGACCCCTGCTAGCTTTAGATTTGTTGCTTGTGGCTTTACGTTTTTGCAGTTCAGAGTGCCGAGGCTGCCCTCAACCACGCTAGGGCAATTTTACGATTTCTGCCATCCTTTCTACACTGACATCACTCACATGAGGAATGTTATATTATGCTGATTATGCAGCTCGGCCTAATATGTACGTTGTTGGCCTCAGGCCTTATGTTAGACTGTTGTCTGCACCCAGTTACCAGTTAAGCATCCTACATGACGTTCACAACCCTAACATGCAGTAGCTGTGTTGTATGTACAGTAGCAAACATCAGTGCTAGAGGGTGACTGTAGCTTGCTGTGTTGTACAGTAGCAAGCTGTGAAACATCAGTGCTAGAGGGTGTCTGCAGCTTGCTGTGCATGAAGTCTAGCCTCGTTCCCAGACTTCTCTTCAGCTTTTGTCACAAACTATACAATTGGAATGAACTTTGCACGTTCCATAAATGACACATTCTACACTTGTTACGTATGACAGTCCCTCCCCCACTAGTTAGATATGTGTACCTGGTACCTTTGATATTCTTGCTGTTCTGGGAATAGGGGTATAGCTATGCAGTCTATATTGTTGCCACCCAGTTCATGAAGCCTAATGTTACTGTGTGTGTATAATCAATGAACCACATCTCCCTGAAAAGTGGATGGAGACTTTGATGTGAAGCACTCTCACCCACTGTGTCTCAGCCAATACCAGGCCTCATCAGCTAGCTGTGCTGGGGTGACCGCTGCTCTGTCGTGCAAGAAGGGCATTCAGGCTGGCCTCATCCATATAGTGGGGTAGTAGCATCTCAAACGTGTCCTTCCCACTTTCATATTCATTGCGATGAGCAGTATAAAATATGTCCCATGTTGTCAAACATGATACATGCATGTGTGTGTGTAGAAACACCAGAAGTACCCACACACATACATACATACATACATACATACCTACAAAGTGTAGTATATATAATATACAAGAAAGCTAGACGATTTGCCCATTATAGTGAACTGCCAGTCTGGTACATCAGTATTGTTCGCCAGTGACATTAACTGCCCTGTTGTTCACAAAGGCCCTCTGACGTGGCTCATAAAGAATCTATAGCAGACTTCTAAACATGTCATTTGTGCATTTTTAATATATGGCAGCCTTTTTATTTCTGGCCCACATATGGAGTACTACCGTACATGCAGCTGTTTGCTCCAACATGTTGATGGTGGTGTTTAATCTAAGCTAAATAAGGAGAATGTAAACTATGTACCCCCGCACCATAAGCTATCACAGTTCCCTATTTTTGTTTAGCTACAGAACTGAAGTTTTTAATGTCTGTTTTACGGACACCCAAACAGTGGACATACACTGTGTTATGTCAACTGATTGCCGTGCCAAGAAAGCCAATCTAACTGTTTTAATCACTAACATTGGTTCTACCTGTGCACCTGGGACCTAAAATGCTGCCATCCATCAGGTTCATCTTGCCTAGCAAAAGGGTGATTGCACGTGCTTAGTCGAACTTAGTTCTTGGTATGCTCACTAATGAGTGAAATAAGCAGCTTATTAGGTCCCAGAACGGCCTAAATACATGGCTCAAAGCCTTCAAAGACGTATCCCAAAACTAGCCTCGTGCCCAGGCCCCGCCCAGCTTTCTGTCACTTTCCGTACTGCACGACAGAAAGCTGGGTGGGGCCTAGAACGAGGCTACCCCAAGATCCCTACCTGCTACACATCCACCCACCATGCATCCAGACTCACCCCCTAATCTGGAGTCTTCTCCGCTTGGCTGGAAAAAAAGACTCATAAGCTGTACTTGTGGTTGTGTCACTTTGTAGAATATGTGGACCATGGTCTATTATGCTTTAGAACAATTTGCCTCAGCTAAAAATAACAACAGGTTTGCTATTGTGAGGACTGCAGGGTTAGATGCAAGTGGTGACTTTTGTACTTAAGGAAGAAGGATGCTGTGTGACTAGCAGAACAGCAAAGAGATGCTACCATTGAAGAATTCAAGACTTCTTTGGCACTGGGATTCCCCCCCCCCCCAGAAATGTGAAAATTATGATGTCGTAATTGCCTTAACAACTACAATAGGGTATACAACACAATAACAAAGTACAGCATAATTATAGTATTATACCTGAATCTGACAATTCTTGTCCTTAAATATGTCCAGAATTTCATTAAAATCTACAGAACCTTAGTGGGTGCACCGACGCACGCATGCACCCTTTGCACGCATCTACATTTCCCCCAAAAATCCTGGGCTGGTAGTTGCCTGGTGGTCATAACTCAGTGATCGGAGCACTGGCAACTCAAGGCACTGCCCTGGGTTCGATTCCCAGTGACTGCTGACTTTTAGCCTCGTCCCAGGCAACGAGGCTTGCCGACTTTTTTCACTTCCTCTCCTTTGCCTCATAACATTCATCATGTCTTCATGAACTATCATGTGATGCAATCTAAGGCTTGTGTTATTCAAGTTCAACTGATTTTGGTTGCTAAGCAACAACCCACACAAACCAGCTTGTCTGCCATTAACTGATTTACTGAGCATTAGAAGCCTTGGCTTAGCAACAGGTACACATTTGCAGGAGAAGTACATGCTAGCCAATACAATCACTACATCTGTAGTACTATATAGTGGTCTGAGAAGCCCCTAAAGTGCAGAGTGTGTCCAAGATAAACTGAGGTGAATCAAGAGAAAGCAGAGACTTGCTGTCTACCCACTGGTTGGAATTAAGGATACTACATTATCGAGGAATCACACCTGCTGAAATGCAGGCCTAAATGTGGGATGTAAAGTCGCCCATTGTATGGGACACATTTCAGCCAATCCAATAACCAAGTCTCCTCATCTGCACTGGGATGACCGGAAAATGAGACCTGCCTATCTTGACTGATCTGAGAGGATACCTTAAGAGTTAAGAGTACATATAGCCACAGCTGTCCGTCACTTACTGTGCCACCCTTGTTTCCATTGCCTACTGCAAACAAACAGAAAGCTGGCGATGACCTGAGGCCAGAGCACTGCAGGGGTAATTGGTAACAGATGTACTTAGACTTCAATACCATAGCAACCAAAAGGATGAACCATAGCAACCAAAAGGTTGAACCATAGCAACCAAAATGTTGTACCATAGCAACCAAAAGGTTGTACCATAGCAACCAAAAGGTTGAACCATAGCAACCAAAATGTACCATAGCAACCAAAAGGTTGAACCATAGCAACCAAAAGGTTGTACCATAGCAACCAAAAGGTTGAACCATAGCAACCAAAAGGTTGTACCATAGCAACCAAAAGGTTGAACCATAGCAACCAAAAGGATGAACCATAGCAACCAAAAGGTTGCAGACTGGCAGCTGAACTTTTAGTTGGTCTAGACACCATAGCCGTGGTAATGTTATTGAGCCCAGATTCCAGGTAGGTAGTCAAGGCTTCATAAACTTCCTGGCTTCAAATTAAAGTTGACCGAAACCCTTATCTTCATCTTTAAGTACACAAACAGCATCAAGCCCTAGAGTGGTACGAAGCTGATGTGATCAAAGTACGAGTGATACGAAGCTGATGCGGTCCAAGTGCGAGTGATACGAAGCTGACATCATCAAAGTACGCAATGGAATAGTGTTCATTTGCACTGGGACTGCCACATAGCTGTATGTCTGGTAAAAACCAAGATTCAGTGGACTTATCTGGACTAGTTGACTAGCTGACCCGGACTGTCTGGTAGCCCTTACATAGTGAACCAATGATGGTCATCAGCGATCATTTACTACACAGCTACCGTGAAGCATAGAGACTATTTTAACATTATGACGTCTATATGTTAGACTGTGCATCACCATGGAAACCAGTCAGTGTGTTTCAGCTTACAGTGGAACATGGCAGTATATACACTCTTTCCAAGAATACAAGCTGCTTTATCATAAGTTCCGCCTATGAAATGAAAACTGTTTTTACAAAATTATCTGCCTTCCAAGTATTGTTGTATGCATACATAGTACAAATGTGTAGTAACCATTCTTAATATTCTTCTCGATGAAGGAAACTGTAAACCCCTACCTGGGTTTCCTGCAGGATTTTAAGGAAGGGGGAACAGTGACTTATCAGGTAGCCGTGTTTTATTGAAGCACAGATTGTCATTGTCCCCAGAAAGTGTTTTGTTTTTACATGCTTTGCAGTTGATTTTGAAGCTATATTTTGAAGTAAAATTTGGTTATATATCAATCAATCAATCAATCAATCAATCAATATTTTTATGTCACCTACAAAGCAGCCAGCCCAAGACGGCTTATGAGACAGTACACATAGATGTTACTAAGATTTTAGGAGGAGGGGAGGAGGGGAGGGTATCCCACATCTCCCTCTCCCCACCTTTGTATGAAACTCTCCCTACAATGTCTTATATTCACCTATAGTGCCATCTCATGTGAACCCCTCCAATGTGCCACTATATTGTTCTCAAGTGCCATATAAGGAAACTAAAATGTAAACCATGACTGGCACAAACTGCTTCATGACAATGAGCAAGCTGTTTTTGCAAATTGTTTGTAGTACGAATACCAATGTATTCTTCTATGTATACATTGTAAATGCTCTTGGTGCCATGTGTAGATATGTTATTGTTCTCAAGTAAGAGTTGTAAACCATCACTGAAATACAAGCTACTACATGTCTCACTTTGTAACAGTGTACCTGTCTCTCTGTTACTACTGTAGTTCAAGTGTATGTGTGTTTTGACATCTTATAAGGTTATATTACCATAGTCTTGTGAAAGAGCTCCCATGGGCGGAACACCTAACATGCTTGCTAAAGAAGGAGGTGGGTGCTCTTTCAAGCGCTTCTGCATTTTGAGTGCCCATGCATGTTGATAGCGACACAATGCCCTCAAATCAGTTGGCAGTAAGGACAACAGACCTGCCTTCAAAGCTCAACAGTCCTGACAACAGGCGACAGTCTGAAAGGCAACAAGCCGCCGCATGTACAAAGCAAGCACAGCTGCATTAGCTATGTTTCTATAGCCTCTGGTGATATTACCATACTCTTGTGAAGAGCACCCATGGGCACAACACCTAAAACATGCTTTCAAAAGACACTCTCCTCAAAAAATGTTGCGGAGATCTGAGTAGAGATAAGATTTTACTGCTGTAAAGGAAGTGTTATATAATAGCGTGTGGTTACTCCAAGTGGTTACTAAACAACATCACCACAAAATACAGTATATACGGGCTTCCCACTCTTCCCACTTCCACAAACACACACTGCCCACATGCACAATCATTACTCCAAATTTGGAAAAACCTCAGTCAGTGCTACCATGTAAGCACACACTTTTATGAGCTTCTGTAGTGAAGTTGGTTGTTATCTGCTGCTGGAAGTTAAAAGCTTGCTCAATGCTACCATCCCCCCACACTTCCTTTGGTTAGTTTTTGTGGCAGTTTGTCACCGGTACACTCTCTCCTAGATTAGCTTTCATGGTGAAGTTCAATGCCATAGCTGGTAAGTTGAAAGCTTGCTTCCACAACTGCTACGCAAACACACTCCCTTTGATTGGCTTCTGTGGCAAAGTTCAATCTCATGGCTGGAAAGTTAAAAGCTTGCTCAGTGCTACGATCTGAGCACACACTCCCTTCTGTGGGGAAGTTGTTGTCACAGCTGCAAGGTCAGTTAATAGTAAGCAGCACTTGCAAACTAGACCAGGTCATATTTGTAACTTTGTTGAAAGTATCTAGAGTTGCTGAAGTCTGAGCCGAATGTTAGGCATCGAAACTGCCTCCAAGGGTACACTACAGATACCAGAAATTAAGCTCATGTACCCCTGAAGCCCTGTAGTGTGACAACTGACTAGAAACCACATTTGGGGGGGTTGGCATGACTACTCTACTGCTATCCCATTATATGGATAAGGCCAGCCACCTGACTGTTTGTTTTTTTTCTCCCAAGATAGCAGTCCCCATCTCACAGTCACCCCAGCACGACTGATGATACCCGTACACAGGCTGTTTGTTTCTTAATGAACAGCCTGTGTATGAGGTTAGGCTTGTGAGGCTTTGTATGGGCCAAAGTACTTGTACTCTGTCATGGAATTACCTAGCTATATAGCCTTCACATGAAGTTTTCATTTGTGCAAAGAGTAAACAGTTGAACATCAACTTTGGCTAATGAAATACTCCCAACAAAATCAAGCAACAATTAAATGCGGCACTTTCAATTGTTGTGTAGATTATGAGAAATGGAGGGAGATTTTTGCTGTTTATTTTCACTAAGTAAAAGAGTTGTGTACAGTAAACTCTTCTGTTGAGAGTGACTCAAAACAAGGCTTGTGCTAATTCTGTTACATTATAGATAAGTGCTACATTTTCAATAACAGTAAACAGGAGTTGTTATGATGCTGCCAAAGTTTTTCCAAGTGTGCAGCTCGTGCTTATAATCACAACACAAGCCACTGTTTTTTATACAAACAGTTGCAACTACAAGAGAAATCATAACTAAAAAGCCTCGAACCCAGGCACATTGGAGGGTGGAAAGATCACCTGGTATCCGCTTTTATCACATGAGCAAATAATAGTTACATTCCCCAGACGGAGCAGCATGAAGGGTGAATGCTGTTCTGCAAAGCAGCATGACCCCGAAGGGTGTGATTGCAAATACTTATATTAAATTACTTGTGCTTTGAGTTTTAATGCTAAAAATTTTTTCACTCATGACAGGTCTGCAAGTGTACGTAGTAATCTTTTAGTTTTAACTTTCGTCGCACCGACAAAAATATGAATGGCAAAACTTTCTCAATCAACAGTACGTTGTTGTGTCGTTGTGTACATAGATGAAGATTACAACCACACACCATGGAATTGTGTTTCATTACATGCGAAGACAAAGTTTGATGTGTTTCGCATCCTTAAGGTGCTAAGATGTCAAATTTCAATTCTGCTAAATTGTATTTTTATATGTAGATGAAGTTCTCAGTGGTATCAGTGTTGCTGGTGGCTGTGTGGCAAGCATCAGCCCAGGCTCCTGGTGATGAGAGCAGCACTTGTGTGAATCAGCGTGGACCCTACCCTCCAAACACAAGAATGCTGATGGATTCTCGAAACTATGAGCAGTTGATCACAGGCTCTGGTGCAGTCTGGCAAGCACTAAATGTGGATGGAACTGGCGATGGGGTAGGTGGGAGGTGAATGTGTATTGGACACTAATATACTATTTATTCACTTAAAAAAGAAACTGTGTTTGTTATAGCACCTGTTCGCTTATTTCTCTTCTTCATGCAGTGGAGAAGTTCATTCGGTGGTCTCTGTGCTTCTCAGCCAAGGTCATGTGATTTCAGAGAGGGTACACCACAAGACAACTGGTTCTTAACACAGTACATCCGCTATATTGATGCCACAGAGGTGTTTGTGAATATCACTGTCAATTTCCAGGAATGCAGACTTAATTCCATGTGTACCCAACTCTATGTTGACATGTACCACTATGAGAGGAATGGAGTGGATGCCACTGCAGCAGGAACCACTTCCAACTATCAGCTTGTTCGACGTGTTGAGCAACCAAATGGATTTACTGAAATGGTGTATAACGCATCCTTTTCCTTTACCCCCTCGGGGAACACTAATGGATTCTACCTTGGATTCAGAGAAACTGGCACCTGTGTTAACATTCAGCGTCTTCAAGTCTACTACAGAATCTCACTTCAAAGGACTGTTGGTCTCGTGACGTACCCCGAGATTGCTCTACCTCGCATAGACAGTAGTGGATCAGTGACAGCAATAGCTACATGTGCTGATAATTCCAGGAACTTAACAAGCCTTCTGGTTACATGCTTTGCAGATGGGCGGTGTGACAGTGTAGCTAGCTGTGCTTGTGTTCCAGGTCATGAGTATATGGCAGGAGCTGGGGGGTCAGGAACATGCAGGGGTGAGCAAATCTGAGCAATAGGAGACCTTAAATGATGGTTGCACCCCCAACTGTACCTCCCCAGTTGAGGGTCAAGTGTGTATAACCAAAAACACACAAGATAATGTGACAATCCTGTGTAGAGATCAAAGGTTACTTCATCGTGTATTTTCAGTCGCATTGCCATGTTAAAAGTGCTGTATCGCTAAACTCAGTTAAAGGGGTGGGGCTCATACTTACAACATAATGCTTCTGATATTCATGCATATACAAACTGTGTTTGAGCCCCACCCATAACGGAAGTTCAGCGATGCAGTGCTTTGAACATAGTGATGCAATCGAAATATGTGATGGGATAATTTTTGGTTTCAACGTGGGCTAAAAGAGATGCACCCCCTTCCAAGCCTATGGCTAAAAAAGTGGAACGCTCAGCTCCTGAAACGCATTTTTAGAGTATTCAAAAGTTGGGTGGGAGACAAACTTTAGTGTATCTTGCTTGAGCTGGACATCATGACATGTACGTGCACGTATGCACACACACACACACACACACACACACACACACACACACTGTCTCCTCCCACTTCAGTCTGCTCTCCTGGACAATTTCAGCCGTACCTCTCCAATTCGACTAACTCTCGATTGTGTCTTTCCTGCCCTCCCAACAGTACTAGCACCGGGTCCGCCTCCATTGTATGCCCGTGCGACTTTGGTCTCTCCAGAAATAATTCACGGCCAAAAGACCCTTGCAGAAGTAAGCGTAGTTGGCATTAGAGGAATAATTATCATAGCTTGCAAAACAGTAGACTACAGCAAATCTTTGTGCAAAGTTTCAATGTGATCCTCTGCAGTACCATTGGTTTAGGTCAACACATAGAGGATTAACATGTTGAGCTCGAACCATTGGTTTAGGTCAACACATAGAGGATTAACATGTTGAGCTCGAACCATTGGTTTAGGTCAACACATAGAGGATTAACATGTTGAGCTCAAACCACTGGTTTAGGTCAACACATAGAGGATTAACATGTTGAGCTCGAACCATTGGTTTAGGTCAACACATAGAGGATTAACACGTTGAGCTCGAACCATTGGTTTAGGTCAACACATAGAGGATTAACATGTTGAGCTCGAACCATTGGTTTAGGTCAACACATAGAGGATTAACACGTTGAGCTCGAACCATTGGTTTAGGTCAACACATAGAGGATTAACATGTTGAGCTCGAACCATTGGTTTAGGTCAACACATAGAGGATTAACATGTTGAGCTCGAACCATTGGTTTAGGTCAACACATAGAGGATTAACACGTTGAGCTCGAACCATTGGTTTAGGTCAACACATAGAGGATTAACATGTTGAGCTCGAACCATTGGTTTAGGTCAACACATAGAGGATTAACATGTTGAGCTCGAACCATTGGTTTAGGTCAACATATAGAGGATTAACATGTTGAGCTCGAACCATTGGTTTAGGTCAACACATAGAGGATTAACACGTTGAGCTCGAACCATTGGTTTAGGTCAACACATAGAGGATTAACATGTTGAGCTCGAACCATTGGTTTAGGTCAACACATAGAGGATTAACATGTTGAGCTCGAACCCATTGGTTTAGGTCAACACATAGAGGATTAACATGTTGAGCCATAGACAGCCTCAAACCATAACACATAGAGGATTAACATGTTGAGCTCGAACCATTGGTTTAGGTCAACACATAGAGGATTAACATGTTGAGCTCGAACCACTGGTTTAGGTCAACACATAGAGGATTAACACGTTGAGCTCGAACCATTGGTTTAGGTCAACACATAGAGGATTAACATGTTGAGCTCGAACCATTGGTTTAGGTCAACACATAGAGGATTAACATGTTGAGCTCGAACCATTGGTTTAGGTCAACACATAGAGGATTAACATGTTGAGCTCGAACCATTGGTTTAGGTCAACATATAGAGGATTAACACGTTGAGCTCGAACCATTGGTTTAGGTCAACACATAGAGGATTAACATGTTGAGCTCGAACCCATTGGTTTAGGTCAACACATAGAGGATTAACATGTTGAGCCATAGACAGCCTCAAACCATAACACATAGAGGATTAACATGTTGAGCTCGAACCATTAACATGTTGAGCCATAGACAGCCTCAAACCATAACACATAGAGGATTAACATGTTGAGCTCGAACCATTAACATGTTGAGCCATAGACAGCCTCAAACCAAGGCTGTTTGCTTGATTAGTTTCTACATTTTTATGTTTAGTATAAAGTTGAAGACCATGTGATGTATTCCATTTTCCTCTGGTAAGAAGGTATTATCTTCCAATGAAAAACTCACTCTGAGACGTCACAAACTTGCAAAGACCTTTTGAGTAACTTCTTACCATCATGTCTCCTGCAGGGCCTCCCTCTTCTCCGAGGATAGCTATCAACCGTCCCCCCGTTGTCAATGGAGCTACAGTAGAACTGTGCTGGCTGCAATCACTGGACAACGGGGGTAGTCCCGACTTGCACTATAATATATACGTCTTGGAAAGTGGTGACACTGAGTTCAGACGTGTGGCGACTGCTGAACCGACACAGAGTGACTTGGTGTGCCGCAGTGTGGAGTTGAATGCACTCAGCAGCTATAGTGTTGCAGTGACAGCTGCCAGTGGGGCTACGAATGATCCGCAGAATTTCAGCGATGTTTCCGTGGTGCAGGATCGATTCATCTTATTTTATGTTACTACATGTGCACCAGTGACGGTGACAGGTGTGTGTGTGTGTGGGTGGGTGTGTGCGTGCGTGTGTGTGTGCGTGTGTGTGTGCATGTGTGTGTGGTATGCATGGAAATATCAGCTCGGCTTTACTAGTAAGTGAAGGTATGCACAGAACGCTAACGCTACTACATCTAGACTGTCTACTTGTGCAATTTTTGAACTGCTTATGTGCAGCTACATATTTGTCATCTAACTTCTCCTACAATCCATTGTAGCACATATCACAAGCAAATGAAAATAATCTCTTTGTGCTATTGAACGGTCTAAAAACCAAGGGAATCAAGCAAGATGAACTACACCATCACAAATGTAAATAGCACTTCAACAAGAAACCTCTTCTACTACAGAGCCCATTTTCCAAGTTTATCACACATGCATGCTCCACATTGTAGGGTGTATACACAGTTTCACTGATGAAATCCGACGAAAATTTCTTGACCTACAGTATATTATAAATTCACAGCTACATTGTGGCCTATTTATCACCCCCCACCCCCCCCCCCCCCCATCCCCCCAGGAGGACTCTCAGTGTCTGGTGCTGTTGCCGTCACTTTCTTTGTCACCCTCATCTTCACCGCCGCCATCACAGCTGCCATTGTGATTGGTGTCGTCTTTTTCCTCCGCAACAAGTCCAACTCCTCGTACAGTAAATCGGTTCCAAGCAGCAGGAGCAACGGTAGCAGCAACGAAATAAAGAAGAAACCCCCTGCACCCCCACGACCCAGAAAAGTTTAGTGGACACTCATTCATCAGTATAGCTATGGTAAGTCTAATTTTTCAACGGCTTCTCAGCTGGCTTTCGTATAAATAGACTGAAAGTTTCTGTTGTCTTCAGTTGTTAGTTCCTTGATAATAACTGAAGCATTCATTCCAAATGTCAACAAAAAAGTTTTCCGATTTCAAGTTAGTAACAGAGAGCCTTTTTTTTTTTTTGCTTTTTTTTTTTACAGTAAGAACTCTTTTAGGGGTTGACCGGAAAATTCCCTCCATCAGGCATGCTGAGTGGTTTTTTCACTCTAAATGCTCAGAGCAGTTTTTTCACTCTAAAGAAACCATTTTGGTGGTTTTTTCACTCTAAAAATATGGGTTCTTTCCTGATGGAGAGAATTTTCCGGTCGACCCCTAACGGAGTTCTGATGGCACATACTGAGTGGCTGCCGGGTGTGTGACTGAGGCATTCAGTACCACCTGTGCAGTACATATAGAGGATTGTGAGGGCTGGCGGTTGTCCGGCTGTTGTGGCTCAGTGACAGAGCACTGGCGGCTCAAGCCAGAGGTGTCCTGGGTTCGACTCCCAGCAACTGGCGGCCTTTTCACTTTCCTCTATTTTCACCTCATAACATCTAAATTCCTTTATGGGTATAGTATAGTTTCATGCCAGGACTTCTCCCTCTGAGGAAAATGATCTGGCACACCAAGTCAGTTTCAGAGTGTTTGTATATTCTCACATCTGATTGTTGTTATGATAATTAACCCTCGGCGCGCATGCCTTTCATTATATACATGAGTAGTTTACACATAAACATATAAGCATAAACCTTAAACATAATTTACAACTTCCTACATACACACAAGGTTGTTTACAGTGTGAATAGGCTAATTTCCCCTGGTATATGAAACAGAATCTTTAATTAGCTTCTGTGAGTATTTTAAACTGAAATGGCTTCCCTATGATTTGGGAATTAAACACAGGGCAGCTATAGGTAGGGTTCTATATTCATTTCCTGGCCACAAACACCTTTCTGCTTCGCCATCTTCACCAGTTTGTGACAAATCTCTCCCTCCTTTTCTCCCCCTCTTTCCCCCTCACTGCTCTCCCCTTCCGTCCTTCCTCTTCCTCCCTCCTTCCCCCTCCTTTCCCTCTCCCTCCCTCCTCCCCCCCCCCCCCCCCCTTCCTTCTCCTTCTCCTCTCTTTCTCGCTCTTTCTTTTCCTTTTCTCCAGGTAATGAAACTCACTTACAATCAATTTTTCACAGTGTATAGTGCGATGTCAATACACTACATCTTTGTACATACTTCCATCTTTTGGCAACAAAACATTTTCAATGGACTCATTGCAACATTGCTAGTGTACATGACTTTACACACATTAATAATTATCATACATACCATACCACGTGGTTATTAATTTGCTGTGTACATGTATTCATCTGCTTTGCATTCATCAACAATCAACAAACCACTTCTCCCTGAACAATGGCAGGCCTAGATATTATAATTACCGGACATGTTCTAGGCCAACACCAGGCCTCATCAACTATAGGACTGCTACATGACTGAAAACCATGATTACCAAGCGTAATATTCTTGCTTAGATGAAAGAATTCGAAGAGGCTACATACACACCTTCACGACATGGTACTAAAATATGGTGAGATTTGCTACTATAGTGTACATACCTAAACAGTTCCAAGATAAGATACCTTACATTTACTCACCTTGTAAGCGGAGTATCTATATAGTACCTATATTTACTCCTTTCAAGCTGTATGGTAGTGTGTAGAATATATAGTTTACATCAAACTGAGTTTTGTTTGCTGTCTCAATATTATGGTGTAACAATGCAGTAGTCAGGGATACTGGTTCTTGTTATTAGTATACACACAAGGCAAACTGATATACGTACTAGCATGAAACAGATAACAACTCATGTCAGTGTCAGTATTGTCTACCTATACAAACACAGAAAGGGCACTCAGCTAGATGGTTTACTTGAGGTGCAGCTGAGGGTAAACAGTCTTGCAGAGTATATCGTGTTTATACTCCGTATATCCGATACATACCACATTGAGACAGTAAACAATAACAAGTTTACTGTCTAAACTACATTATGTAAGTTTTGTTCAAACTAATTAATATCGTACAATTATTACACAATACCGTATATTTGGACCTCACGAAAATTTCCCGCTATACGGTATGTGATCTGTTACTGTTCATCCAATGCAATGCTTAGAAGTGATGTAATGTGGTATAATATCTAATACCCACCTGTTGCTATAGAAACAAGAGTAAATCAGAGAGCATCCAAAACAGAATCCTGCAACCTCCCACGCAGCATGATGGCTAGCCTCGTTCCCAGTGCTTTGTGCGTTCATTCACATACTGCAAGCGACAAACGGCCTGGAACGAGGCTACATGATGGCCTCTGTAATACAAATGATGTCATCATACACTCTCGCTGTTGCTGACATTGTGAGCATCTTGGAGTGTGGTTTCCCCTTTACATACGTACATGTGTGTACGGTCATCATAAAAAAACTGATTTTAATTACGTACATGTGTGTACGGTCATCATAAAAAACTGATTTTAATTACTTTCATTATCTTAATGATGTAAATAAAGAAATGGTATATGTGAAACATGATATAATACCGCATGGCGTGTGTATATAAATAATTTTGCGATATTCCCAGGATTTTAAAATGAACACAATGCTAGAGAGGAAAAGAACGTTGAGGGGAGTCTGGGAAGGTGGCTAGATGTACTGCTAGTAGTCAAAGTTGTCTTCTTGCCCGGAGAGCAATGTGGCCGCTTCAGCATCTGGTGCAATGTCCGTCTTGATCTTGACACAAGTGAAGTCGACATGTCTGCTCTTTGCTTCATCTTTCTCCCATGATATTCTCAGGAATGGCCTCTGGATATAGTTATACACCACTACAGGGAGAGGGAAGGGGAGGAGGAGGACAGAAGGAGGGGAGGGGAGGGGAGGGGAGGGGAGGGGAGGGGAGGGGAGGGGAGGGGAGGGGAGGGGAGGGGAGGGGAGGGGAGGGGAGGGGAGGGGAGGGGAGGGGAGGGGAGGGGAGGGGAGGGGAAGGGAAGGGAGGGGAGGGGAGGAAGGAGAGTAAGAAAGAGAAGAAGGAGAAGAAAAGGAGAGAGGAAGAAAGATTTGCCTCACCAAACCACAAATTTTACAAAAATCCAGTACCCTCTCAGCCTAGTCCCCTGTCTGTGGCTAGCAGTCCACACATAGGGAGAGCCTGGGATTAAGGCAGTGTACAGTTCAAGTATAAACTTCTATTTCCTCAATCAGATGCTTCAGTGTTTGTTTTCAGCTGCTATATATTCATTGTGAATCCAAATATGGAAAGCCCACAGATATCTTCGACACCTGGCTAAGATACATGCATGCAATACAGCAAGGTCTAGGGCTACAGTCGTTTACACTACTAGGCAAACACTAAACTTCTTTGCAGCTAACCACAGTGCGATGCTGGAAGTAGTATATGCAGGCTATTAGCCATGAAAACAAGTCATGGAATAGTCCACCAAAGTCCACAACTGTTTGTGCAAGTGTTTGTGTGCCTTGTATACTAGCCATGGGTACCATTCGAGGGTGGCATATATTTTGCTCAGAGCTTCCAGTTGTGTGGCTATTATTCAAAGGCAGTGTACAATGTATGATCTAGGAAATACGGTACTTCATTAAAAAGCGAACCACACTGTGTTAGCCTCGTTCCCAGGCCTCCCCTGTTTCTACCTTCCGTTTGGGTTCACAGTAATACACGGGAGCGGAAGACCAGCGATTATTGTGAACGCAAACGAAGGTAGAAACGGGGGAGGCCTGGGAACGAGGCTAACTGTGTGTACATGTACCTTCTGTCCTTCCAGTAGTCGGTCGCACCCTCACTTTCTCCTTTGTGGTCGGGTAACCTTCGATGCCAATCCTAATCTTCTTCAGACCTTTTTCTCTCAGTACCTCTTTTGCAATGTCCCTGTTTTCAAAGTATTTGAAGAATCTCTGCAGGTCAGTGCTCGTCACACCTATGAAGAAAGAGAGAGACATTAAAATTAACATCAGTGTTCTAAATAACCAAAACTGAAAGCTACTGTACATCAGATTCTGTAGACTGGAAAATTTTAACCGTTATGATATTTGCATCAGTGCAGCAAACGATGCAAATTGAATGTGGGGATACACATATGTGCATATTGTCTGTTGAGTGAGAAAACAGTTTTAATGTAAAACAAAAAAAAAAACATCGAGAACTTTTCTAATGTACAGTAAAAGATGGAGTTAAACAGTCATGTGCATTTCAACACACATACACACACACACACACACACACACACACTCCTCACGTTGGATGTGTTCTTCTCCCAGTGAGGGAGGATACTGTTCGTCCCATTCTATCACATCATCCTCATTCAAGATCACTATCTGGCACTCTCGTTCTCCCTTCTGCAAGGGAAGAAAGGAGAGGAGGGAGGAAGAAAGGAAGGTGGAAAATGGCTCATGGTGGCATCATGAAAGTCAATTAAGGGACTGGTTTACTACATGTACTTCTTGAGTCTTATGTGAACACAATTGTACCTACAAGTTCTAATTAACACACACCCTCCAACAAGTTTTAATACCAGACCATTTCTCCCCTAGGAGGCACACACATGGGCTGGGCGCAAGACTAACCTACAACCAGTTCTAATTAACACCCACCCTACAACAAGTTTTAATACCAGACCATTTCTCCCCTAGGAGGCACACACGTGGGCTGGGCGCAAGACTAACCTACAACCAGTTCTAATTAACACACACCCTCCAACAAGTTTTAATACCAGACCATTTCTTCCCTAGGAGGCACACACATGGGCTGGGCGCAAGACTAACCTACAACCAGTTCTAATTAACACACACCCTCCAACAAGTTTTAATACCAGACCATTTCTCCCCTAGGAGCCACACACGTGGGCTGGGCGCAAGACTAACCTACAACCAGTTCTAATTAACACCCACCCTACAACTCAACACCATGGCGGGCAGGATGCTCTCAGCGATGTACTTCTCGAACTGGAGTCTAGCTCCATCACTAGACAGCACGTTCAGAAGATCACCTATGAAATGAACAGTAAAAGTAGCTTCATAAGGATTTTTTTCGTTCCATGTTGTCTACCAAGTACAGTAGACCCTCGATCGCTAATCTAAACATCCACTAACCTAATTGGACTGCAGCTTAATATTTTCAACTTTCACAAATATGAGACTTACTGATCAGAAACTAGAGCTTCTCACATGAATCACACTGATCACGTGATCTCGCATGAACCACGCTGATCACGTGATCTCGCATGAACCACGCTGATCACGTGATCTCGCATGAACCACGCTGATCACGTGATCTCGCATGAACCACGCTGATCACGTGATCTCCATGAACCACGCTGATCACGTGATCTCCATGAACCACGCTGATCACGTGATCTCGCATGAACCACGCTGATCACGTGATCTCGCATGAACCACGCTGATCACGTGATCTGGCATGTATCACACTGATCACGTGATCTCGCATGAACCACGCTGATCACATGATCTCACATGAATCACAACGCTGACACAAAGCTCACATCAAGATGAAAACTCTCACATGAGTCACGAGCACTCTCGTGCTAACTTACAGAGGTTCTGTGATCTGACTGTCTTTTCGCTGAACGGTATCATGAGATAGTCACAGGCTTCCCGGAGCTCTTGAATAGACTCCGAGGAAGGGCATGTTACTACGCCTATCTTGTAGTAGTCCTGAAGAGAGGGAGGGGAAGAGGGGAAGAAGAGAAAGGAGAGGGAAGGAGAGAGGGAAGGAAGGGGGAAGCATTGCAAATTACGATCTACACACTTGGCAGACAGTCCCCTCCCTCCTTTCCTCCTCTCCCTCTCTCCCCTATCAGAAGTCCTCTGAAAATGTTGGCAGACATTATACCCCACACCCTTCTTCCTCCCTTCCTTTTTACTCCATCCTCCTCCTCCTCCTTTACCTCCCTCCCACCATCATCCCCCCCCCTCCTATCCCTCCTCCTCTCACCAGCAATGCTCTGAATATGTTCGCAGACACTCCCTTGGCCACCTCATACTCGCCTTGTTCGTTGGGCTTCAGGTCCATCATTGAACAGAACATCCTAAGACAGAAACAGCAACACATGTTCAATGATGTATGAATGTGAATATGAGAATATTGAAAGACCACTGAAAGCGTGTTTGATGCACATTGGTAGCTTCGTTCCCAGGTCCCACCCAGCTTTCTGTCATTGCTTTTCTTTCAAGTTTTCGTCCATGTGGGGAGAGAGCTGGGAACGAGGCTAGCGCAACAGCAAATACTGCCTTGGCTACCTTGATGCTCAAGGCAAGACAGCGACTGCCTCAAATTATGGCAGCTACATTTTCTTTACTCAGTGCACATTGTTATGGGGGTCTGGGGTTGAGACTAGTAGCAAGATCGTAGATTAGGATTGAACTGATGAACAGTAAGTGCCATGAGTCCTTACGAGTACCTAGGCTACACAATCAGTAGATTTTCAGCCCACCTTCCCAGCATGGTGTTGGGATGTGAAATGAATAGTGCTGGGTTCACGACAAATCTCTTCCCGTCCACCACCAACGTCACCTTGTCTCCCCACACTCGTGGTGTACTGTGACCATGGTGACTTGAAGGTCTAACACTTACACTAGAACTACTGGCGCTACTCAGACCACTATTGGGGCGCTCCTGAATCGCGTGTCTCTCTCCTCTCTCCTGGGTCTGTGTGTGAGCATGGCGGTGGGTTATCGAGGTGGAGGTAGATGGGTGTTCCGCGACTGCTGGAAGAGTTTGTGGTGGGGGGTGGTCGCCGGTGGTGGGGGCGCCAGTGTGAGGGACTGTCGCTTGCTGCTGCTGATGGTGAGGGTGATGATGGACGTGTTGATCTGAACTTCTGGCGGGAGAGGAGTGAGCGCTTCCACTCGGACTTTCTCTCGTCACGTTTCGTTTGTGACTTGTGAGAGGCATCTTTTCACTCACACAAAAAGTGCTGACAAAGATTGTGTCTCGGGTCAAAGGTCACGTTTAGGACGCCCCTATTCATTGCAAGCGGTGGGAGGAGCTACCACGCCCGGCAGATTGGAGCAAGGGTCAGGCCCAAGGCAGCTCTAGCTCTGACGATAAGTTATCAAGTCTAGAGGTTAGGGAACTGAATTGTACACATTATGATGATGTTGTTCACTCGATTGCTAACGGCTCTGTTACTCGTTTGCTGTAGAACTGAAATGTGCTTCAGAATCTACTAGTAGATGTGTATACTTAATGAATGCAGTACTCATCCGTCTGATCCGCTAAACTGTACTGTCTTTTCAGTTATCTGAATATCAATCTGCGGTGTGTGTGGCTGGGAGGGTGGTGACTCTTGACGTAGTCTTGAAGTGTGCAAAACTAGGTCAAGTGTCTCCGCCATGGCTCCCCTGCTGCTGAAGATTCAAGTGGTCAAGGCCAGTGTGACCAAGTCTGTTCAGGTATAAATGGTGAAGATTTTGTTTATATTAGGTTCCAGTTCGTTGATTAATAGTTTCTCACTGTCTGCCTGCATAATCGCCATTATTTTTATGTACGCATACCAATATGATAAAAAAAGATAATTGTAATGATGAAGGTAATATGTCTGTCTAGTGCACACTGTCCAAAAGAACCCTTCTACGATGGTATATAATGAGTGCTGAGTCTCCTGGCATCATGTTTGTTGACTCCTTTTGTGAGAAATATCTACAATCTACGGATAAACTCTTGTAAATACCTAATAGCAGTACTCACTCTCATTGTGTGCAGGGGAAGTACCTGGTGGAAAATGAACAATTAATGAATTAGAGCCATTTGAACATGCGTATCAGTCTTCCTTAAGCTGACAAGGGACATATATATATTGTATTTAATTTCAGAGCTTGTCAGAGAAAGTTGACCAGTAGATCTGTTGTGATGAACAAAACCTGAATCCTGTCTGAAACACTCACTATATATTTATTGTAAAGCATCTCTCCTGTTGAGTTTCGTTTGGGGTTCAGGCAGGTTTCACCTTCAGTGTTTACCACACTATGAGTAGATTTACCAACAATCCTCAGCTCCAAACGTTGATACCTTTTGCACGAAATACGCATGTTGGTTAATCTGTCTGTGTATCTTGCCTGCCTTCATGTTCCATTTTTGCTCAGTGAGTATAGTAGCATGAAGGGTAACAAATATCATGCAGTACTGTGAGTTATTCTCTTCATTCTGTGACTGCAGTATTGTATTTACTTCTCGTACAGTTTGACAAGTCCACAACAGTCTATGATGCATGCCAACGTGTCAGATATAAGGTCCCAGAGGCAGCAGACTTGAAGCAACGTAAGTACAAATCGCATGAATACATTTTTGATTCACATCTAGAGTTTTTTTTTTGTCTTCTACATGTACCTCTGGTGGAAATAAGGGTGTGTTAATGTTATGAGGCAAGTAAGACTCAGTGTGTAATGGGTTAACTTAATTAACTCTGCTAAAATGCTGCATATATTACTGCAGCGCTGCATCTGTTCACTATATATTTATGGTGACCCTATGATTGAAGAGGAAGGTTATCTGTTACCAACTTGAGCTCAGGAAATAACTTGCCCGACTTTTCGACTGAATGCTCCAGTTGTCATCAGGGTGAAAGTGAAGAAGTGTGAACAAACACTGCTACTTATAGCCATTATTTCCGAGCTCAAGTTGGTAACAGATAACCTTCCTCTTCGATCATTTATGCAGGAGCCAACTGAAAGACCCTATGAAGTGTTGTCATTTGGTCACAGTAGTTCTACCCACGTGTGAATGATTTTATTGCAGTGGCAAGAATTTGAGCATTATTCATGCATGCTTGGCTTCTTCAACCTGGTCGTCTCAGTTGCACATCACTAGCAGAAGTCCAAGGAATGCTCCAAACAGGTGTTCCTGAATAGCCACTGTGGAACTTCTTGATTGATTTCCTCATTGGCTACATTTTTAAACCCAACTTCAAAGAAGTATAGCTATGTCTTCTCAACACCAATGGTAGTTGAGAAGCTTCTATCTTGGTTTCTTTCTTCAAGAACGGACTGTATTGCTTCCATTGTTAAGACAAAGACACAAAATGTAGAAGTTTTTCTCATTTTGAAGCTATTTTTTAGAGTTGCAATGTTGGAAAATGCAGCCAAGAGTAGGTTTTCTGAAAAAGAAGAACTCTTCACGGAACTCTTCAAGTGGTTTCAAGACAAGTTGTTCGGAAGCGAGCTTTTACTGAGACAACTTGTACCTGTAAAAAGATGGTTAAATTAACCCAAATATTTTTCGCAGTGTTGCTACAGCTCAGTACAGTTGTGTCCGTCTTGTTTCCCCGTGACCAGGAACTGTTCATTATACCTTTTTTTATATAGTTTTATAGACAAAAGATACCATGTGACATGGTGTTGGCATGCACATGGTATTTATTTCCTTCCTGTTTCTTACGGCCGCCCATGGGATGACATGTTCCGGTTCGGTCTCTGTTATTTGCTCCCTACATACATGTATGGGTCATTATACACATGTTCTCTGTATGTACAGTTGTGGATTCCTCTCATTCATCATATAGTGAAGAAAGTGTGAAGTTAGCATGCATGACCTCTAGTTATCTCCCATGCACAGCTAACTACTATGGCCTGTTTCTTCCCAGTGAAGACCTTAGCAGGGGTGTGTGGCTACAACCAGGCCGGACACTGGAATACTATGGGCTTAAAACAGGGGTAAGTTCAGCCTACGCCATGTGTCCCATATAGGTGGCCTTCCATCCAGGTTCAAGTGGTTAGAGCCTTCTGGCCCTTGCTCTGCCTGTTCTCCCTCATTTCTCCTCTTCCACCCTCCCTATATTTATTATTTGTACGAGTGTGAAATACACCAGGAGCCCTAAGTAGCCAGATCTGTCAAATATGTTGAGCCGTTACTTGCAAAGTCTAGAGTCTGCTCCAACCAGTGAATAGTCACATAAGAGACGAATTACGTACATCATCAGTGTCAATAGCTTATGGTGTTTCTTATTGTCCAAAATCCATGCAATTGGAGATAGCCACTTTGCAGATTGTCTTTAGGAAGTTCTATGTGTCCCTGTGAAAAGATTTCTCCCTCTCTAGCATACCTTGGAATATCGCACCAAGCAGCGACCACTTCGTGTTCGCACACTGGATGGTGCTGTGAAAACACTCCTAGTGGATGACAGTCAGACTGTATTTGAGATCACCAGAGCCGTGTGTGCCAGAATTGGTGAGAGATGTGAATCATTGATGAAACACTTGTGTGTGTTTTTAGTTTGTCATCATGAACATTTGTTTAGCTCACTAGAATGTCCTAGCATATGATGGGTCCATTTTTGACAATGCTGATGGATGTAGGTGCTTTTCAATTGATACGTGATTGTCTTCCCTAGGTCTCCACAACTTCCAGGAGTTCTCCTTTACTGTGGATGATGAATCTAGCCAGTGGACACTCAGAAGAGTATGGCTTGTCTGTGATAGAATTGAACACTGTTTGTTTCTGGTTGCTTGCATGCAACGTTTCCCAACAGACCCCTACATGCAGACATACCACAACAGTTGTCTCTCACCAGGATCTCATAGCCTTGTTCCCAGACTCTTATTCCCCCAGCGTTCATCTCTTGTAGTTTGAAAAGCAGTTCGTCACTTTCATACTGCAAGCAATGAAAGCTGGGGGTGAGGATGTTTGGGAGCAAGGTGCTTATGAGCAATGTCTTAACTATGTTGTGTTAGATTAATATTCCTTATAAGGAGGTTGGACAAAAATATAAGGGTAGGTACAAAACCAGGACTGTGAACTCTGGACTTCTAATATGGACTGGGCTATGGACTGGATTATGGACTAGCAGTCTTAATCAATATACAGTGTATTTGATTGTAGTCCAATGTATTGTTCAAATCTTGAACAATACGCTATGGAATTGTCTACACAGTGTGCACACTTGAGTACTCTAGCTCTGCCGTTAAAGAAGACTATGAATATTGAATAGCCTTGTGACAAGGGATAGGAATTATTTCGTTTACTCTTCTCTCTTGCTGATGTAGCACGCCCAGCACGAACATGACAAGCAGCTGGAAACGCTGCGAAGGGAACAGCACACCGATGACAAGTGTAAGCATAGTACCATGAGCTGAGTCCATACCCACCTATTGGCAATCAAGTTACTGTGATGTGATACGGTAAATCCACGAGCAGCCAAATTTTATGCAACAAATGCTCCAATAACTGCCTAGACATTAAAGCTCTCCATGAAAAGTGCTATCACCTTTCTGCTTTGCAGTGAATTGGCTGGAGCCACAGCAGACACTAAGACAACAGGGACTAACTGACGAGACGACTGTAGTCACTCTCAGAAAGAGGTTCTTTTTCTCTGACCAGAATGTCAACGCAAATGATCCTGTGCAGCTGCGCCTGCTATATGAGCAGGTGTGTGTGTTGTGTGTGTATGTGTGTGTGTGTGTGTGTGTGTGTGTGTGTGTGTGTGTGTGTGTGTGTGTGTGTGTGTGTGTGTGTTGTGTAAATGTTTTGAATAATTACGTGCTGAGAACAGTTTTTCAAATACATGGCATTTCAAGATACATTCTCATAATATAACAAACACACACACACACACACTCAAGTGTCATGAAGCAGTGGTGGGTGGTACCCATCCTGTAACGAGGGATGAGTCCATTCAGTTAGCTGCTCTGCAGTGCCAGGTTCTGTTTGGAGACTTCAAAGAGGAAAGGTTCGAGAAGAAGGGTTTCCTCAAGCCAATGTGAGTGTTTGTATGTACAGTGTGTGCATTGAGGAGGGAGTCCAGCTAGCACTGATGGACACTTTCTTCTAATTCCTGCAGGATGAAGGAACTTCTCCCCGAAGAGTACAGAAAAGATAAAGCCATTGTGCAGCTAATTCTTGTGGTATGTATAAGTACTGGTAGCTACTAATATTGCCATGGTTTTGGACTGCCATGGCAGTTACATCATTAGCACGTAGCCTGAACTACAATTCTGCTAGCTTCTAACCTAACCCTCCTCTGATTACTGCCTTCTCACAGAACAGCTATTTTTATAACCAATTTGTAGCCACTACCTGAAGAAAGCCTCGTTTGTAAGCACATCCATTTCAGATAATGAACTGAAAGTTTTATAGAGCTTCACTTCTGTGGTCCAGAACCTTCTTTAAGCCTTAAGAAACCTTGTTTATGCATTCCGGAGTTGAGTTTGCAGCACAGTCACTGTTTAGTAGCAAAAATGGTTTCTGAATAATGTATGCATACAATAGGGCATCTATGAGCGCCATACAAAACATCACACTAATCAGGACAATTTTTATTTGGCCCAAGGATGTCCATATTAGAGAGGTTCCACTGTAATGTACACATGAGCAAGTAACTAAAATATGATCTCCTATAGCCTCATCCCCTGGCCTTCTCCAGCTCCAAGGTTTGATCACTTGCAAACATGACAGTTAATTGATTTGATCTCCTATAGCCTCATCCCCTGGCCTTCCCCAGCTCCAAGGTTTGATCACTTGCAAACATGACAGTTAATTGATTTGATCTCCTATAGCCTCATCCCCTGGCCTTCCCCAGCTCCAAGGTTTGGTCACTTGCAAACATGACAGTTAATTGATTTGATCTCCTTATCCACAGGAGCACCGCAAGCTATTTGGATTGACTGAGTTGAATGCCAAGTTCCGCTACGTTGAGCTTTGCCGCTCCCTGCAGACTTATGGAGTCTCCTTCTTTGCAGTGAAGGTAGCACACATGATCATGCTAGTTTTTAGTGTAACGTGCATGGCAAAAAAGAAAACAATTCATGCCCTGGTGTAGCTACACCACTGTAGCTACACCACTGTAGCTACACCACTGAATACATGGTCGTGAGAAGAGACCAGTGATTGCTTGAAAATGGCAGCTCAGTTGATAGTTTTCTTTTCTGTTTAATACCGGTGAGCTGTTTGAACACAGCGTAACTAATAACTGTCCACACTATTGACGTCATTGGCTCAAACTCTCCTTCACGTTTTACTGAAAATTATTCAGTCTAGTTCTCTTATGGTTCTCTTCTCTCTGCCAACATGTACACATCAGGAGAAGGTGCCAGGCCGCAACAAGTTGCGTCCAGTGCTCCTGGGGATCAGTCGGGAAGGTGTAATGCGGCTGGACACAAAGACCAAGGCAGTGCTCCAGACTTGGCCACTCACCACCATCCTCAACTATCCCACTACTCCATCAAGCTTCAGCCTGGTAAGATTGGTGGTAGAGGGAGAATGCAAGTTAGTTGGATATGATGCACTTCCAGAGGTCAACATATGTATGAGTAGTAGTCTCGTTCCAAAGCCTGAGTGAAGTGGTCTGGGAATGAGGCTAACACGTAGGTATACAATCATTGCTTGCACTATCCTATGTGTCAAAACTGAGGAAGAGTCTGGGAATGAAGCTGTCTTTTGCTTTACCACCATGCATGCACACTTGTGCACACACACATGCACACCTCCCACCACCCTCCATCTCCTTCTATCCCTCTCTCTCTTCTTCAGGACTTTGGTGCCTATGCTGAAAGGCCATATACAGTGAAGACAAGTGAGGGAGAAGCCATGAGACAGCTGCTGGATGGATACATTGACCTCATCCTACAGACAGTCAGTAACTGTAGGGGAGGGGGGGAGGGGAGGGATGGAAGGAGAGGGGAGGGGAGGGGAGGGGAGAGGAGAGGGGAGGGGGAGGAGAGGGGAGGGGGGAGAAGAGGGGAGGGGAGAGAGGTGATGGGGAGGGAGGATAGGGGAGGGAAGAGAATGGGAGGAAAGCGAGGGTTGAGAAGCAACTGGGAGGAAATACCTCACTCTACTAACAGTCAGTAACTGAATACGAGAAGAGTAAAACAAAGATGAGAACGAAGAGGGAAGAGGAGGGAGAGTGATGGTTGAGAAAGCAAGAGGTAGGAAAGACCTCATTCTAGAGAAGGCAAGTAACTACATAGCTGAGAGGACTAAAGGGAAGAGGACAAGAAGAAGGGAGGAAGAGGGAGGGAAAGAGGGAAACGTAGGAAATGCAGAAGGAGAGAGGGGAAATGGGGGTAACGAGAGAATGAAGACAAGCGCAGAAAAGTGATTTAAAATGCCTGTACATTTTTCAAGACCTGCATATGACTGTTTTCTCATTTGCAGAGGAAAGCTGTTACCTTTCAACTACCGGAAGATACCCAAATGCCCACTGAAGAATCCTATGTTGGCCCAGGAAAGTATGTCAACTTTCATTATATTTTTCTCAATTACTTTCTCTGTTCGTTTTTGGAAAGCCCGTAGATATCAACAAACTAGCAAGCTCTTTACAGTACGTACAATACAGTGCAATGGTTGTTAGGATAATCACTCCCATAAGCTTACATTTTGGACTGAGTTTGTGTCTGCCTTTAATTTGGCTATGACTTCTGCTAAGTTGCTGGCGTTATTGACGCATTTCCTGTGACATTTAGCAACATGGTAAGCTACACTCATTTCTACAGTGTACGTGGTCGCAAGCCCTGCTGCAAAAACATAAGTTTTATGTGGGAGTGACCACCCTTGAAGCAGAGGTGGCATACAAAATTGATTTTATAGTTTGTATCATTCAAAAAACTAGAATCATTCAAAATTGAATGAATATTCTTGTTCTTTAAAAAAATGGTCGATGATGGTTACAGATGGTTTTGGAATTGGAACATATATCTCATTCCAGGTTTGGAGTACAATGCTGTTGGAAGGGAGCTTAAAGGACCACCTTAGCTACAAATGTTACCCTGATTCTGTGATCAAATTTTGGACTTCTCAGGTAGATGTTGTATTGAATCTCTCTTGTGTAGGTCAACTATGATAAAGATAACCCCGGGTGGGCCCATGAGTGGGGAGGAGGGGGAAGTAGCCCCACCCCCTGGTGAAGCCCATACAGCAGTAACCAAGGAAGAGGTGAGTTTGCATGTAGTGTGCAGAATAACCCACATACGTAGCACACAAACCTAACTACTTATACTTTTTTCATTACGATTGAGGAACTTTTAAATGACAGGCTAAATGTACATGCAGTATAAAGATCCCTTTGCTCCGATTTATTGTCTGTCTCTATCACCTTACTCCCTCCTCTCCAGCCTCCTGCTGTGCAAAAATTGCTTGATGCAACCATCACCAAGACACTGGAGTCGATAACCAAATCTTCAGAGCTGCTCTCAACTACGACTGAGCTGCCATCTCTTGGACCAAACAAGGTTAGTACTTGGTGGACCACCTTTAGAAAAACTGAATTGAAATAATTATGTCTATGAGAAAGGACTGCACAAGCCTATGTTAAGTGCTCCCCAAACGCATTTCAAATACTACCTTTTACCAGGAGTAGTGTTGTTTTGGCTAATTTAGCCTTAAGCTAAACAAGGAACATTAAACTGAAACAATACTAACTGACAATATACCTGTAAGGGAACAAAGTTATACGTAGCAATAAATGCACATCATAATTGTGTTGAACTATTGTTTTGTGGTCCCACATACAAAGCACCACAAAATTTAAGATGTAGTGATGGCAAAAAATAATTTGCAAAAGGTGGATTGTGGTATTGTATCCCTACTCAAGTTTCTAAGTTTGGAGTATTGGCAACCTCCCTGCGAGTGGGGTTGTTGTTGGTAAAGTGTGGAACTGTTGAGAAATTGGTTGGTTATAAGAGAAACTTAATTGTTGGTTACAGCCACTCATACTTTGCTAGATACATACATTCTATAATATGCAAGTATTAAAGTGTCTACCGTGATTCTATGACACATGACGCATTGTTCAGTTCACAAGGTATATAATTACTGCACATAAAGCTCAAGCAGCTCAAAGTTTATGTCTTCATCAGTGCGTGAACTATCAGCACACAGCCTCATCTCAATATCATCGCTAGTTGAGGAGGGTAGCTCTTTCATGAACCATGGAGGGCTGTTGAAGGAACAGCAGGTGTTCAGTCGACCACAGCCCTGGCCATCCCAGAGGGGATTGTTGGGGTAGAATATGTGCTGGAAGTGATTTTCGCTACCAGTGTCACAGAAGTAGTCACTCCCTACATAGGGTGGGATGGGGATAGTGACTGAATTGTGAATGTTAGTACAGGGACAGAGTGATTGCTGAGCTGTGGTGATGATCTCATGAGCAGCAACTGCAAAAGTCCAGATGTGTTTCCTGGGATTGCGTCCATGTGTGAGGCTAATACCATCCATGTACTGGTCATCAATTGTGAGACGGCGATTATTATAATATGACCAAAATGCATCTGGTACCCCCTGCTGGTAGCCAATGATCTTACCACACACGTGTGTATACTGTATGCCATGAAGGTTGAAGGTTGCAGAGGAGCAGCCACCTCCATCAATGTTCATTGCACACAGTCTCTTTGGAGTGGTGAGCAGTTTCAATCCTCTGGGGCATGTGTGGCTGCTGTTGGTCATGTTGAGTTTGGCTACTGGCATCCAGCCTCCTGTGATCCCCCCACATGACCTGCTCATGTCACAGTACATGTGAACAGAGGAGTCATCTGTGCCCCTGAGCCAGTAGTGGCCAGAGGGAGCAGTGGGGCTGAGCTTTTTTATCCCTTTGCAGGAGGCAGCAGGGTGGCTAGGAGTGCTTCCTGGAAGACGCAGGAGTTGCAGCTGGGTCATGATAGGGGAGACAAGCTGCTCAAGAGAGCTTGAAATGTTTGCAATAACTTCATCCACAGCTTTAGCAAGATGTGTCGCTATGGCATCACCCACCACCTTCTCAATTGTGCTATTGATCTTCTCTATGGCAACATCCATAGCCTTCTCCAATTTGTGATCAATATTTTCCTGAGTCGGAATTCCACATGTCTCATTTCCACTGTTCACACTTGCGCCCTGCCTCAGTGCAGCTGCCACATTTGCTCGAATCTCTTTCTTCAACTGGTCTGGAGTCATTCCTAGAACCCCCACAAACCCCTCACACTCTTGAGCAGCTCCCAATCCCACCTGGGAGAGAGACAGAGCTAGCAACACCACCTTGAACCACATTATTCCCTGAGCTGTGTACACAAGACTGAAAACCCACCACAAGGAACCACACTACAAGACAATATCTGTTTACTACAGTTGTGTGACTATCCTTCCCATGCTAATTCAAAGAATGCAGTGTTTGTAGGATATCTAGTGGGAGGCTAGTAAAGATCACTCCAGAATCAACTCCCACTGAATTTTCCCAGCATTGTGAATTAGCATGAGACTATGCACCTTTTTCCTTTTGCATAATGAGCCGAGTACAGCAGCAAGGCAGACAGACAGTATCACTCTGTTGTTACATATGGGACCTAAAGTACTTATCCATGTGGTATGTGGATGTGGTACATAAACCCACCTCACTCTTTTCAAAAACTTAATTGCCCATTAGTATATTTTAAGGTATTAATTTTTGGGAGACAGTGATGAATAGAACAAATTTCCACTCCTCCCTCTACTGCAGACCTCAGGAAAATGGAAGCGCACCACGGTAGAGGTCTCCCGTCACTCTCTTCAAGCATCAGTCGTAGCTCTCCTGGCAGCTAGCTCCTCTGTGGTCATGCAGAGTTGCGCTGCCCCCCAGGATACTGACTATAGCACAATTGGAGCCGCTGTGGCTAGCATGTGTGTGAATACATTAGAGACTAGTGACACATGCATGAACAAAACAGTCCTATGGTACTGTAACTGTATGTTAGATCATGAAAAAGCTTTGTGTGTTAGTTGTTAGTCATGACTGAATATTTTAGAGGAGCCATGTGGCTGTATAGCTTACCTACATCTGTTATGCTTGATTATCACATGGGGGAGACATCTAGTGATATGCCACTCTCTTTTGCAATTGTTTGCAGTGGTATGGCTGTGACTGGAGCTACTGAGTCATCTCGTCTCCTGGCAGCCCTCAGTCTTGGTGAGGAGGATCAAAGCAGGATTCTGGATGCCTCCAGGGCACTAGCTACTGCCATGGCAGCACTGCTGAACGCCTCAAGGCCAGAGAATTACAATAAGGTTAATTATCACCTCGGCTAGAAATCTTACATTGGCAGTATATAGAACAAACTATTTCTGAAAGGTACTACTCTTAAACGACGTCCCTGAAATAGGGACACCTTGCTAATCGCGAGTCCCATCTTCATATAAATATGTCATGAATCCCTCTTACTGAACAGGACATCTCTCAATAAACAGGACACCTCTTTTACGTAGTTTTTGTATGTATTAGGGAGGTACATCTTGCTAATCAGGACACATGAATGAGCCCCAACTTCCTATAGTTATTTCCATTGTGAATGATGGACATCTTACTAACCAGGAGGGTTTTAAGGGTGTTTGTAACAGGAAGGTTCCACTGTGGTAGGATTGCAAACCATTTCAACTCTTTCTCTTCCATTAGAACTGTATATAGACCACCACTGGATGTACATACATGCACATACATACTTTCTCTTTCTTGGTATGGGACTCCTCTGGCTGTAGAAGGTCTAAGAAAGTCTTGTTTCCCCCTCTACAGAGTGTTGACCAGCTGGTAGTGGCGGCCGGTGATGTCTCCACAAGCAGTACCACACTGCTGAGGATTGTGGAGGCTATCAGTGGGGAGGGAAAGACACCAGAAACTGCTGGTACTTTTGTCATAATGTAACTGCAACAGTGTACGTACCGTAAGTATCATAGTGTGTATCTCTATCTTAGAATGCACTTTCAACTAGGTGAGAACTAGCCTCATTCCCAGGCTTCTACCCAGCTTTATGTAACCACAAAGCTGGGAAGGGGCCTCCTGGGTATGAGCTAGGCGAGAGCATAGCTACAGGTAAATTGCATGCAACAATACACATTCTCAGGTTCTCTTGCAAAGAAAATCTCCAGCACTGTGGCAGTTCTTATGGCTGAGGCAAGGAAGCTAGAAGCAGGTTGTGATGAGCCAACACTGAAGAATGAGCTCATAACCTCACTGAAGGTATGAGTAGCAAAAAAGACATGCATTTGGATCTTCTAAATGCATACCATTGTGCATGAGATAGCAGCCCCCATCTCCTGGTCACCCCAGCACAGCTGACAAGGCCCGCATGGTATTGGCTGGAACATATCTTGCACAGTGGGTGACTGCCTTTTTTCAGGGAGATGTGGCTGATTGATTGTTTGTGCATTCTTCATTTTAGAGTCAACGTTAGACATGCACATTTTTTTTTTCACTTTTGGATCATATCAGCAATGCTGAACTACCGTGTTGTGTGAGTCTAACATAATGATTGCGTTTTCTTTCAGAACGTGGAGTCATCTCTGCAGGCCCTCTCTCTCTCTGTTGCTCTCCTCTCCCCCCACGCTGACTCCCCACTCTGCCAGGAGAGATTGATGGAAGCTTGTCGGGCTCTGGCTGCCTCCATTGAACAGCTTTGCCTTTCTGCAAAGGTAGAGGTTGGATAGCTAGATACAAGTCTAAACCACACCTCAAAGATGCTTACAGACGATAGTTTTCATTTTGCACACACCAGGCAATAACAGAGGACACCTCTGCTCTGAGGGACCTGGCAGGAGCAGCTGCAACAGTGACGGAGACCCTCACTGCACTCCTGCAGTGGGTCAGGGAGGGATCACAGCTGAGGAGGAAAGAGAAACTGGAGGAAGCTTATGAAGCATTGTTGGCTGAGGCTGGAGCTCTGCAGGCGTGAGTACCGTGAGTGTACTACACCTCTGTATGTAAGTAGTAATACTGTATGAAGGTAGCAAGCATGTTGATACGCACAGTTAGTACTGTATAGTGTACAGACATGGGTAGACCTAGAAACCAGATTACTCTCATGTTATGTATACAACCGTACAGGCCAATGTCTTTTAAGGAGGATGTGAGTAGCCTTGCTCCCACGCTCGCCCCCAGCTTTTGCTACAGTATAGTATGTGATGGTAACAAAAGCCAGGGAGGAGCCTGGGAGTGAGTACAGTGTGGACCAAAAACGGGAATGAGACTGGGAACCAGCTACAGTTAGTGTGACAACGGAAACTGAGCCAAGAAAAAGACTACATAGGTCTGCATGATTGTAGATACAACCTTTAATAGTTTACAACATAAATATGAGTAATATACACACAAAAATACTGATCTGTGAATGAGACTAACAATTAATACACTGTCTCTCACAAATGCACAGTCCAATCACTGACAGGAAGGAGATTCTCAAGCATGCAAAGGCACTGGTGGAGGCTACCAAGCTTCTGATGCAGGCACTCAAATCCCGTGCAGACAAAGATGACCATGACTCTCGCAGACGACTGTTAAACGCTATCAAGGAGCTTGCGAGTGCCACATCTAAGATGGCCCAGCTTGCCAAGGGTGTGGCTACCAGCCCAGACAGGGCAGCCATTGGTAAGTGATCTTCGCTAGATTCATTTGTTGTAAGAATCTTGAGGGTGAGGTAGTATTCATGGTCATATCTTCCCAGAATGTCAGCTCCAAAACTCAAAATGGAATCTCACAACGTTCTTGAGTATTACTGTTCATTTACGTAATTATGTGCACTAGTATACATACGACTGTGTATTAGTATGTGATCAATTTTGGTAAGAACTATGAAAATTTTGCAGAGTGCCCCAGATCTGTAATGATTTTTTCGTTCAAAAAATTTATCAACTCCTACTTTAAAACAGCTTGCCTCGACTAGAAATTAAATGATATCGTAAAGCAAAAAATCAGTATAACATATCAACTTGCAAGATCTATGTAAGTAAGTACTTTAATAGCTCGTCAGATCTCTACTTAAATTTGTACATCACTGCAGGAGAGCTTTGTAAGGAAGCAGAGCACATGGTTGCTATGGCAACATCCATTGTAGCCCCCTCTTTGAGGCAGGTGGCAGTGCGGCGGCTCCAGGCTTCCTCAAAGCAAGCCACCAGTGCTGCAGTACTGCTGGTGAAGACATGCCATGAGGCAGCAGGTAGATAATCAGTTATTTATAGTGAGCTATACATGTATCACTTTTTGTCCACCTTCACATTGTACATGCGTATGTGGTATGAAGTGTGCCTGCACATTTTCATAGTGAATGCTAATACTGTCTCTCATACATACAGACATGTACATGTAAAGACATGCCGTGGATCGTTTGCATGTTCCTGTTTGCACCTCCTTTCTCTTCATGTCTATCTTCAGAGAGCATTAGCAGTGAGCCCACACAGTCGTCGCTACTCAAACAATCCAAGCTAGTCTCAGAGCAGGTTACAGCACTCGTGCAAGCCCTGCAGACCAGTCTGCGGAAACCAGAGGACACACAGGCAGAAGTGGAGCTCGTGAACACTTCCAAAGCTTTCATCACCGTGAGAATATAAATTTGCATCCATGGCTTACAAAGTACATGTAGATGCTACAACACGTTAACTATACTAGGCTGACAATAATAGACTAAATGTGGGCAGTGTTTTACCAAAAAATGACATGAAATTTGCCTCAACTGTACTTCACTCTACTATGACTCTACTTGACTCTACTTCACTCTTCTATGGCTCCATTTGACTTTACTTAATTTGCCGTAAAAGTGACCTGGGGAAGCATGTCTCCAGTACCGCATGGATACTTCCAGCCTTGTTGCCAGGGCCCCACCCAGCTTTCTGTCATTTGCAGAGTGACAGAATGCTGGGCAGGAGCCTGGGAACAAGGCTAGATACTTCACTACAGAGTACAGCAATAGTTCATATGTTAAAATACTTGATCTTGAGATGATTTGGTGATTCCATGTTGATCAGCAAAATTAACCTCTGAACCTTGAGTGGCATTTTTTTTGGCTTTCATGGCATGCTGTAGATGTGATGGTAAATATCCACTGCATGTTGGGAATTAGGTAGTTAGAGCTGACACCATCAACATCTTAAGATTTTCAACTTAGAATCCTGACTGCAACCAGTACCTTTTGTGATATGTTTTGGTTTGAGGACTGTGCACTTTATTTTTCCTTACCTTCAGCCCACTGGTTTGTTAGTGGCTGCAGCAAAGAAGGCAGTACCGGTGGTTGGGGAAGAAGCAGTTGCTGTGCACCTTGGTAACATGGCCAAGTACACAGCAACAAGATTGGGGGAGCTACGATCTGCAGTAGCCAAGGTAAGGGACAGACTACACATGTACTGCTAGATACAAATACGTAAATCCATTTTCAGTGGCTTCTCAGTTGGCTTCTGCATAAATGAAGAGAAGGTTATCTGTTACCAACTTGAGCTCGGAAAATAACTTGCTGATGTTTCGACTGAATGCTCCAGTTGTCACTTTCACCCTGATGACGACTGCAGCATTCAGTCGAAACGTCGGCAACAGATTGGTAACAGATAACTTTCTCTTCACGTAAATCCGTGCTAGTCACAGCAGAAAATCAACTTAAGACAAATGGTGTATTAGTGTCTGTATGTTTGCCTCCGACAGGCAGCAGCATTCTGTGGTTCTCTGGTGATAGACAGTGCCATCCAGAATATTCAGCAGCTGTCCACAGACCTCACCCACAGTAGAGAGGAGGCTAAGGAAGGGCAGCTTCATCCTCTACCAGGGCAATCAGTGGAAAGCTGTTCCCAGGAGTTACTAGCTGCCTTTAAAACTATGGAGTCACTAAAATGTCAGCTCTTGGGCGCAGTTGCTGATAAAAATGGCAGCAATGCTGGATTCGTTGCCAGGGAGATGGTGGAAAGTCTGGAAGTGATGGTTGAAGCGGTGTGCAGATTGGTTGCGGCGACAGAGAATCAAGAGATGCAGGATTTATTGTTTGAGTCTGCAGCGACTGTCCTGAGTCGGTGCGAGGTGCTTCTGACAGCTTCCAAACTACATCTTGAAAAGAAAGATACATCTGAAGAGCAATCGGGATTGCTGGATGCTGCAAGGTAGTATTATATATGCACTTGTATTCTGGCGAAATTACTTTCCTGTATGTATACATAAACTTCAATCTATTTCACTCACATGTTTTGGGTTGTTTTTTTTAATGTCCCATGCATGTGCAAAGTATACATTCTATAACTGTGCGTTCTCTATCTTCCTATAATGGAGTAATAAATTTTATTGCGCAGTTCCAGAAAAGAGTATAGATCTGCTGCATTAATATACCTGACAGGGTTTACCTAGCCTTCTTCCCAGGCCTTTCCCAACACAAGGTTTTGGTTGCTTACAGTATGCAAAAACTAAGCATCTATGTACGTACAATGACACTATTCTTCCTCTGTGAAACTTGAGTCAGGGAGCAAGGCTAGGGGTACAGAAACCTCTCATTTGGTGGAATCTTTCTGTACCTCCCTCTCCCTCCAGATCACTGTCTGACGCTCTCAAACAGCTGTTAAACTACCTTCCCGGTCAAATTGAATACGAGAAGGCACTGAAGAGTTTGCAGGATGCAGCAAGAGCTCTGGACCCCAAGAAAGTAAACTTTGTACTTGCATTTACATTGAAAGTCCTCTTAAAATACACCCCTGAATTAGGAACACTTCACTAATCAGGACACAAGAGCTCATTCCAACTTCCAACATAGTACATGATTCCTTCCCCCAGAAATAAGGACACTTCACTAATCTAAACCTTTTGGTTCAAAGAGTGTCCGTAATAGAGAGTTTTCACTGTGTTAAATTAGAACATGCCACATATGAACCGTGAAACTGCTTTACTCCAAACCACTGAACTGAAGACACCTCTTATTCACGACGTTTTAAAATCGCACACCTTCACACTTTAGAAATAACCCCTGAGATGAGGACATGTCTGTAATCAGGACACTCATTTTGGTTTCCACTGTGTATACTTACCTGCAACTTACCACAAAGCGGGAATGTTGTTAGTATCTTTCACAATTTTCTTACCTTGCCATTTCACGGCCTCACCCAGCTTCCTGATACTGGAGACGCCAACTACAGTGAACTGGAGGTACAGCTCACTGCGGCTGCTGCAGCACTGATTGCTACTCTGAAAGAACTACTGGCTGCTGCTAAGGGAGCCCCAGTGGAGCAAAGAATGGCAGCCGTCAGTGGATTCACCCAGACTTACCAGGAGTTCCTGAGAGCTGGGGTTGCTCTAGCTGCAGTTTGTCAGGTAAAGTCAACCAACCTCGCTCTTCCCATTCTCCCTCTTTTCCAACCTCCATTCCATGAGTCTTATGTAACCTCCATCCCCCTCCCACCTTGGCAGCTCCCTTCTTCTCCTCCCTCTCCTCCCTCTCTACCTCCTTTCCTCCCTCCTTTTATCCCTCCCTCCCTCCTTTCCTCCCTCCTTTCCTCCCTCCTTTTCTCCCTCCCTCCCTCCTTTCCTCCCTCCTTTCCTCCCTCCTTTTCTCCCTCCCTCCCTTCTTCCTTTTCTCCCTCCCCTCCTTCCTTCCCCTCTTCTCCCTCCCTGCTTTCCCTCCTCCGCTCTTCCTTCTCCTCCCTTAATTTGACTGTCATGAATCAACCACTAATCCGTATCTCTATTCCAGAAAGAGGATGATCAGAGCAAAGTACTCAGCTACCTCCAGAGCACATCAGCTTCATCAAACAAACTCCTCCTTACTGCAAAGCTACTTTCAGTGGACCCCACCCAAGGACAAGGACAGCTGACAGCAGCAGCTAGGTCACTCATTGATGCCATGAACAAGCTCTTGACTTTCTGCTCAGCTTCAAGGCCTGTGCTGAAGGAGTGCAAGGGAGCACTTCTGGATGTGCAGGTACGTATAGTGTGAATGTTTGGTTTACAGGGGGACTCCTCGTATAGTGTGAATGTTTGGTTTACAGGGGGACTCCTCACAGATAGGAGATAAGGACAGATTATTTGATTAAACAATTGTTCTCCTCCTGAAATGAGGACACATGACTAAGTCCCCACTATCTTGATCTCAAAGATGTCTGGGTTAAAAAGGTTCTAGTGAACTGCCATGGACTAAAATTATTCTCCAAACACTGTAGTATATGTAAACCATAGTATACCTTCTTACTCCCTGCCGCATGCAGACTGCCGGCACCCTTCTTGACAATACTGATGAACCAATATCTGACCTCACGTACTACGGATGTATTGACACCACTGATAAGAATATCAAGGTAGGATTATTAAACACTGACTGAATTATTTTTCCACATAATATTTCACATGTGGAGGTTTATACACGTCATTTTACATGTGTGCTGTATCTATATTCACCCTTGGCTCATACAATATACATGTATGTATATGCATCCACTATAATTATACGCTGTACTACATACCAATACATTTAAGATGACATAGAACCTGTTCTACGTACGTAGTTCTTCCCAGATCTGCTAGCAAACATGACAGGCACTGTCTTGGTGCATTCATTTTAACCTACTCGTCTTTAGATGTATTTGGAAACATGTCAGCCAACGACCTGGTTCATTCGTCTAGTTACATTATTTAACTTATACCCGACCTACGTAGGTCCTCTCAGATGTGCTGGCAATGTTGTCAAACCAAGTGGCAAGTGGAGACCACGAGGAGTTGGCACACAGTGTGCTGGTGGTGGGAGGGGCTGTCTGTGAGGTAGTGGAAGCTGCAGCACAGGTGTGTGTGTGTGTGTGTGTGTGTGTGTGTGCACACGCAAGTTACACATTTTACATCTGAGTTGCAATGAAATCGGAGGTTTGCATATTACCACCACAGTACCAAAATATATGTTTGTAACCTTCAGCATTGTTACTTGTGCTGTGCACTCATAATAGACAGCAACAAACTTGTGATGCTTGCTTACATAGTAGCACTGAACTTAATATGTGACTTCTACTTTCCTTCAGGCCTCCTATTTGGTGGGCGTGGCTGATCCCACCAGCACAGCAGCTGTCCCAGGACTGGTGGACCAAGGCCAACTAGCCCGCATAGCTCACATGATCTCCTCAACATGTCGGACACTCACCAACCCAGCTTCCACACAGACAGAGGTACTATACATAGCTTAGCCTCGTTTTCAGTCCACTCCCAGATTTTATCTCGCAGCCATGGAGAAAGATTGTTACCCATCAGCATTGTTACTCATGTTGAACACTTTTGTTGCTCACAGGTGATGGCAGCTGCAGCTGCAGTATCAAAGTTGAGCACAACTGTGTGTGGAATTTGCAAGGTGGCTACCACTAATACGGGTAATCCTCTGGTGAGTAAAGAGTTCCGGAGGTTTATGACAAGGATGACAGACAACACTGCTACACTTCTGGAGTGCATTGAGGTCAGTGGATACAAGTATATTAATCCCTGCACACTATGGCATCTCGTGTTGCTTTATGGTGTCCTATGATGTCTAATGGTGTCTTATACTGTCTCATGGTGTATTATGTTGTCTAATGGTGTCTTATGTTGTCTCATGTTGTCTTATTGTGTCTCATGTTGTCTTATTGTGTCTCATGTTGTCTTATTGTGTCTCATGTTGTCTTATTGTGTCTCATGTTGTCTTATTGTGTCTCATGTTGTCTTATTGTGTCTCATGTTGTCTTATGTTGTCTCATGTTGTCTTATTGTGTCTCATGTTGTCTTATGTTGTCTTATTGTGTCTCATGTTGTCTTATTGTGTCTCATGTTGTCTTATTGTGTCTCATGGTGTCTTATGTTGTCTCATGTTGTCTTATTGTGTCTCATGTTGTCTTATTGTGTCTCATGTTGTCTTATTGTGTCTCATGTTGTCTTATTGTGTCTCATGTTGTCTTATTGTGTCTCATGTTGTCTTATGTTGTCTCATGTTGTCTTATTGTGTCTCATGTTGTCTTATGTTGTCTTATGTTGTCTCATGTTGTCTTATTGTGTCTCATGTTGTCTTATGTTGTCTCATGTTGTCTTATGTTGTCTCATGTTGTCTTATTGTGTCTCATGTTGTCTTATTGTGTCTCATGTTGTCTTATTGTGTCTCATGTTGTCTTATTGTGTCTCATGTTGTCTTATTGTGTCTCATGTTATCTTATTGTGTCTCATGTTGTCTTATGTTGTCTCATGTTGTCTTATGTTGTCTCATGTTGTCTTATTGTGTCTCATGTTGTCTTATGTTGTCTCATGTTGTCTTATTGTGTCTCATGTTGTCTTATTGTGTCTCATGTTGTCTTATGTTGTCTCATGTTGTCTTATGTTGTCTCATGTTGTCTTATTGTGTCTCATGTTGTCTTATTGTGTCTCATGTTGTCTTATTGTGTCTCATGTTGTCTTATGTTGTCTCATGTTGTCTTATGTTGTCTCATGTTGTCTTATGTTGTCTCATGTTGTCTTATTGTGTCTCATGTTGTCTTATTGTGTCTCATGTTGTCTTATGTTGTCTCATGTTGTCTTATTGTGTCTCATGTTGTCTTATTGTGTCTCGTGGTGTTCTTGGTTCACACTGAGAGGGGTCCCACTTTTCAAATCAAGATTTAAGGCTTGGTCCTGCCATGGAAAAGCTAAAGAAACTTCTATCTTGCATTAGTGAAGATCAATTAGCGATGACCCCAGGTATTTTACATTTCAAAGATCAACCTTGTCTTACCTCCTCTGGTGCTCCTTCAGGCTCTTTTAGTCAGTTTACAACTGTGAATCTCCACACTACAATTCTTTCGGTACAGAAACTTGGTGAAGAGCCATCAGACAAACATCGCCAGTCATGCAGTGAAGCCACTAAACCCTTACTGGACACATTAGAGGAACTCATCGTGTTTGCATCTTCTGCCAAGTTCACCTCCTCCCCTGCCAAGATCAGCCAGGAGGGGCAGCGTACACAGCAACCTCTCATTGAAGTCAGTCATTAAATGCAACTTGTCATCAGTCAGTTAATGAGGACTATTATGAGGCCTATCATGAGGCCTGTTATTAAAGTCGGTCCGTAAATGAGCCCATACTTTGCTACATACAATGTCATATATATATATTGAGCATATTCATAGCCACAACCAAGAACTTTAACAAGTCACAAAGTCTTTGTTTGTGAGATAGAGGACTACCACATTAGAGTTGGCAAATTGGTACAGGGAATTCACTACCTGATCCTCCACCGTGGGCTTCAGTGACCAAGTTACAAAGTTACTCTGACTTGTTAAAGTTTCTGGTTGCTGCTAACCAATAAATTGCATGGCATCCAGAGATGTAGCATTGAACCTATACCACAGGGCACATATTCCCGGCTTTTGTTGCTAAGGTAGAAATGTTTTGGGAAGAGAATGAACATGAGAAAGGCAAGTACCTCCATGTTTCTGTATACAGCAATCATGAACATGGGAACAAAACTTTCACTTACCCCTCAACAGTTCTAAATCAGGCCTGTCATTTGACACTTTGTCTGTAGTGATAACTGTGTTGTATATGGTTTGTCCACAGTGTGGTCAAGTTGTTGTAAGAACGACGACAAGTCTTCTGACTGTCATCATGGACCACGTGAGCAGTACAGAGGTACAAAAGCTTGATGAGGAAGGGAGAGCAGTGTTCGTGCAACACGCAAAGACTTTTTTGGATGGTCTCCAGACCCTCTTAAATGCCATTAGGTTAGCAAAAGCAGATGTTCCTAACATCTGAATTGACAGTATTTTTGACTCTTGTATTGCATTGTGTTTAGCTGGTACCTCACTAATATTGAGGAGATCTGCATAGCACAATTTTTGATGATCAGCTGTACACTTCAGCAGTGTTGCTTTCGATTCTTGGGTTCTTCACTCAGAATAAATCAGCACTTACCCTTTTTCTTACACCATGCACTCATCTACACACACACACACACACACACACACACACACACACACACACACACACACACACACACACACACACATACCACAGAGACAACTGCCTAGGACTCAAGAAGCTTGATGAGGAAGGGAGAGCCATGTTCTCACAATATGCCAAAACTTTGTTGGATGCTCTCCAGATCCTCTTGAATGCAATTAGGTGAGCAATGGCAGATCAGTAAGTTATGGATTCGCTTATCTGGACTGAAGAAGATAATGCACCATTACGGACATTGTGGTAGTGTTCAGATCCCATGCAAGAACACAATTTTTCGTTAATTGATACGATTTGGCACTGACAAGACGTCTACATACACTATAGCAGGATTTGATGATCAGATATTCTCAACTCAAGATGGATCAGCACTTCCCTTTCTCTCTACCAGTGTTGTGCACTCCTCCTTCTACTCACACACACACACCACACACACACCACCACCACCACAGGGATAACTGCCCCGGACTCAAAGAGTGCGATGCTGCTTTAGCTCAGTTAAACTCAGTCCACAAGCAACTTGACCAGGCCAGTCACAAGGCCATGCAACACACACTGCAAGTGAGTACATGCATACAACTTGACCAGGCCAGTCACAAGGCCATGCAACACACACTGCAAGTGAGTACATACATACAGTTCTCAGTCTACAGTTCTTGATGTTGTATTAAAGTACATTAAAACAACATCAATGCACAAAACTGACTAGTAACTAGTGTTGTTTTAGTTAACTAAAACTAAAACTAAAATATATTTTAGTAACAGGTTAGCATTTTTAGTAATTGAACTAAAACTAAAACTAAAACTTCTTTCTGAGATGCAAAATAACTAAAACTAAAACTAAAACTTCTTTCTGAGATGCAAAATAACTAAAACTAAAACTAAAACTAAAACTTCTATAACTAAAACTAAAACTTGCTTCTGAGATGCAAAATAACTATAACTAAAACTAAATATTGTTCCAAGACATGAAAGTGGGTATTATTCTGGGAACGACGCACAACAGTATTTAGTATATGCAGAAAACCTGTTTTAGATGCAAGATATTCTTGTTTTCCTACAAATAACTATAATCAAAACTAAAACTAAGTCTAAAGTGCCCAACTAAAACTAAAACTAAAACTTCTTTCTGAGATGCAAAATAACTAAAACTAAAACTAAAACTTGCTTCTGAGATGCAAAATAACTAAAACTAAAACTAAAACTTGCTTCTGAGATGCAAAATAACTATAACTAAAGCTAAAACTTGCTTCTGAGATGCAAAATAACTATAACTAAAACTAAAATAGAAAACCAGTAACTAAAACAACACTACTAGTAACAGGCTAAATCTCCAGTGGTTTTCAATTTCCTAGGGCTGATCAACTCTCTAGCTCTACAACCACCTAGTAATATAATTTACGTCACCCCCCACTTTCTCCCCCACATCAAGATGTAAGACTTTATTATGCACTCGGCACTTAGCCATTTGGGTGCTGTATGCCTAGTCCTATACCCAGGCTTGTTTCCTCATACAGGAAACTTTTTACAAGGCTGCTGCATGCCCAGTGCTCTGTATGCTTATAACATCCTTTACAGCTGTAAAGGATATACATACAGTTTATGCTGCCACAAGCAATGTCCTTATACTCTTTCTTCTCTCTTTTAGGAGAATGCCTCCAGTTCACTGCAGGGCTTCTTAAAGCAGTTGATAGAGACAGCAGGTGGCATTGGGGAAGCTGTTCAACCAGTCACTATTGCTGCTAAGGTGCAGGTGGATAAAATGGGGAAACAGGTACAGTTGTTGTTTAGTTAAGCTAGCAGCCATGATCATACTTACAAACTCTTTTTCCAGGTGACAACACTTGTGCGCCACTTTCCACTCCTTGCACAAGTTACCATTGGTGCTGTCTCAAAGATAGCCACCTCTGATCTTCAACACAAGCTTCTAGATCATTCTAGTACAGTGGTGGAGGCAGCAGTCCACCTGGTTACCATAGCTAGAGAAGTGAGGGGAAACCCCCACAATTATGAGGGTCATAAGAAGGTGGATCAGGGGGCTAAGCTGCTGCAGGAAGCTGTGGAAGAGCTAACAGAAGTGGCAGAGGATATATGCAATAAGAACAGGCTTGTTGGAGGTCAGTTCATGCATGGTTATAAATCAATCTGTATGTACAGAATCTCCATCCAACTCTAATAGATACATGTGAAGGTATATAAGCTCCACATCCAAGTATATTGCAGGTGGGAGCTCCTGTAAATATAATATATGGGAGGGTGTAGGGGGGAATAACAGTGCACGGTAGCCCAAGATTTGTGATCAATGAATAACCACAAACTCCAAGGGCAGAGTCCAAAGACGAGGGTGGTTATAAATAAGGTAGTTTATAGCAAGCATCATTTTACAACTTTCTGTAGTATGTAAAAATGAAATTTACAACTTTGGAGAAAACAATACCTACCTGTCAATGTAGAAAACAAGGGTCAAGTGGAGAATTATATTTGTCTGTAGATTTGTAACACAGGAGTTAGGGTGTATTTACCCACACGGGAATTCCCTTTCAATTGTAGTTCTAGATTACAATGTACTTGATGTTTTTGGTGTATAGGTATGGTTGGGGAGCTCTTGAGGGCACTGGGCCGACTTGAAGAACGTCCAGAGGGAGAGGAGAATGATGGAACGTTTGCAGAGCACCAGACCAAAGTGTTGCAGCAGTGTGAGGCCATTGCCAATGCAGCCCATGACATGGTACACTCATGTACACTGCATTGAAACATACCTGCACAGTCTTTGGCTCAAGAGATTGGCTGTTTGAGTTTCAGACTGCCGTAACTGATCTCCCAGTGGAAACTAGTGTGGTATTGCTGCTTCTGCAATGGTATAGAGCTAGCCACATTCTCAGGCCTTCTCCATTTTCACTCTTCCATTTACATTCACAAATATCTCCAAGGGATATTACATTCATGTAATACTCTCCTGTACTGCATGGAAACTATTGATGCATATGTGATATATAAATATCTACACATGGTGTATCAATTAAATATTGGGACAGTGAGTATTGCAACAAATTACTATGTTGCCGTCTTGTCCCAGCTCCACTTCAGTTTGGTACTTCCTTGCAGGTTGTGAAGGGATCCATAACTCCTGACTCTCTTGCTGCTCTCCGCCGCAAGCTCATCACCTGCTACACAAACCTTGTTGATGGCACTCAGGGTGCTGTTGCCACTATGGAAGATGCTGAGGTGATATAAAACCAAGCTCCAAAGAATCTCTCTACTGTTGCTTGTACTGTGCTTATGCTAATGATACCTGGTTCAATTTAGCACTTACGTTTGACTCATGCCGCTCAAAATAGCTAGTTTGCATGTGTTTTAGCTATGCTAATGCCTAGCACCAGTATGAGAAAGACTGTGCAAAGTACGGGGATACTGTACTAACTCTTATACACAAAGCTTTTATGTTATATTTGTTCATATGTATAGCCTTGTTTCCAGGGCCATTCAAACAGATTTAGGAATGAAGCTATGTATGTAGTTGGAACAAGTTAGTGGATGGTGCCTAAAAGGCTTAGACACTAGCTGGTGTCTACGCAGTGGACACTACATAAAAGTGGGCGCACACAGAGAATATGCCACATATTGAACTTCATCTTGTGTCTAAATATGTGTAGTTAGTGCCTAGGGTACACTGGTACACTGTGTGGTGCCAAAAAGACATGTAGAGTCTACATAGTGGACAATACCAACAGTAAAATTGAAATTTAGCATACTTGTGTCTAATGTGTGTAGGATCACGTGGACAGTCTCTACCAGGCAGTCCAAGCTCTTGGTGAGGCTCTCCTGGGGTTGCTGTACTCCAGTGCTGCAGTGCAGGTACACCCAGAGGACCAGACTGCACATAGTGAACTGGCACAGCATGCCAACCAGGTCAAGACAAAGGTGGGTGGTGTGTGTGTGTGTGTGTGTGTGTGTGTGTGTGTGTGTGTGTGTGTGTGTGTGTGTGTGTGTGTGTGTGTGTGTGTGTGTGTGTGTGTGTGTGTGTGTGTGTGTGTGTGTGTGCATGTGTGTGTGTGTGTGTGTGTGTGTGTGTGTGTGTGTGTGTGTGTGTGTGTGTGTGTGTGTGTGTGTGTGTGTGTGTGCATGTGTGTGTGTGTGTGTGTGTGTGTGTGTGTGCATGTGTGTGCATGTGTGTGCGTGTGTGTGTGTGTGTGCATGTGTACATAGAGGGAGGGCTAAACAAAATATGTTCTACAAGTACATTTTTTTAGCTTTACACCTGTTTGCAATGCAAAACAAAAGACTGCATGCAATAATAACACTAGACTAATATGCTAAAACTTGGCTAAAAAATGAGGCAGGGACATGTTGCAAAGATAAGCATCAAAAATGCTAACTTTATGGTTATTTACATACGAAAATATTGTGGTATTGCAGTAGATTTATTCTCAGAACGAGCTACACATAGAGTCATATACAGTACAGTTACATTCTTGGCTGCTACTCGTGTTACATCACAGGTGTCACAGGTGGTACTGCTGTTCCAGACCTGTGGTATGGGCACCCATGCTTGTCTCAAGGGATTGGCAGCCATCAGGGAGCTGATTGGAGATATTGAGACTACCACCACACTGTTCTCCACTACCTCTGCACTCCACCTCCCAGCGGCAGAGCAGGGAGAAAGCTTTGGTCAATACAGGTGGGTTTGCCCCTGATGATGTGTGGGCCCTTGTTAAAACAAACACAAATAAAATTTATGTATTGCACTAGTTTTTGTGCAATACAGGAGAATATTACGCGAGTGCGGGGGGGTGTATTTTCATGAGTTTGAAGCACGAGTGAAAATATTTACCACATGAGTGCAATATCACTCATGTATTGCACAGAAACTAGTGGACCAAACATTGATTTAAGTGCGTACTTCAAAGTAACAAAATTGTCTTGCCAACAGATGAGCAGTGCATACAGTGTATAACAACTACAAATGTAGAGCCTATATTTATGACAATGGTGCTTTTTTCTGCTTATACCAAAATTATTACCACATTATTGCCAAATGGCGTACACTTTTGATGGTAGGGATGAGATTCTGAAAGCAGCTAGAGCAGTGACAGAGGCAACACAGAGCCTTGTGCAGAGTGCGAAAGGTCCACAAGGGGAGCTAGCTAAGGCAGTCAGCACTGCTCTGGAGACACTGACGTCACAAGCCGAGCTGGTGAAGAAGGGAGTACAAGCCCTGCCAGCACAAAACATGGAGGGAAAGGTAGGAAGGTGTGTATGGGGTGTGCCATTTGTATCAAACCCCCTCATTTATGCTGAGGTGAAGGAGGCCTTGAAACAAGATGACCATTTAGCCTTCAATCTAGTTATCAAGCAACCTGGACACTTATATGTTAATGGCTTATAATTCTCATTTGGTTTGTGCATAGATAGCAGACTAGTGTCCTACTACTCTACTACGTATGGCATGTGTGGGTGACTGTTCTGATTTCTCCTCCCAGCTGCTGCTCCTGAATGCAGTGAAAGATGTTGCTCACACACTGGAGGGTGTGATGGAGGCGAGCGCTGCCTCATCGGGCAGACGAGACTCACACCCCTCCACACAGCAACTGAAAATCTCTACCAAGGTGAGATACTAGCAGTGGTACGTAACACAGTCATTATATGTATCAGATGGGAAGTGGAAATAATTTCCTCGTGTGAGCCACATTTCCCTAGAAATGGCGATACTGTTATGCAGGACACACATGCATTTTAGCTAATGCCACGACTCATCTGAATCAGCTGTGTACGCTACACTAGCTGAGGTGACAGAGACAAGGATCACTAGGCAAAGCGCCAGTCTTTCAGCAATCTGATTGGGCTTTGGAAGTTTATCGGTACTACTTTTGCCGCACTATTATAGCCTTGTTCCCAGACTCCCCTTTCCCTCATTTTGCAACAGGGAACAGCAATCTTAAAGACATTTATATGAGGTTAAATAGAGGTAAGAGAAAAGCTGGCAGTTGCTGGGAATCAAACAGAGGACTCCTGGCTTGAGCTGCCAACACTTTACCACTGAGCTACGACCATTGAAACATCACCAGCCTTCACAATCCTCTTATGTACTGCATGAATGCTTCAGTCGCACATCAGGGCGCCACCGCTAATGACCGCCAGCTTTTCACTTTCCTCTATTTCTCCTCATTACATCAAACATGTCTTTAGAGGCAAGACATTATTCTTAGCTATGTAGCCATGGTGCAAAACCGTTAACATGTAGGATGAATAATTTAACTCTTTCCTTGTTCCCTGTGGCCGTACATGATGCAGCATGCAGAGGTTGCAGGTGCCCAGCTGGTAAAGGCAGTGGACAGTGCAGCTAATGCAAGTGGCAGCGGAGCACAGACACTACAAAATGCCATCGACTACATTGGCTACATTCTTGAGGTGAGATACATAGCATATTTCAGTCCGCTCCTACATAAATAAAGAGGATTTTTGTTATAACCTTTTGTCAACATTCAGATTGTTACCATTACAAAATAAAGTACAGTACAACACAGCTAAACAGAAAAGAGAGTTTAGGGTGTTTTCTGCTTTTGCTTTCTTGTTAACCCTATGTTGAGGGACCCAGTGATGGCCTTTCCCTCCCTCCCTCTCTCTCCCTCCCTCTCCTTAGGACTTTGATGCCCAGGTACCATGGATAAGGAAGGAACCTTCATACCAAGACCTTGTCCGCTCCACTAGAGGTCTCTCCTTTGCTTCTGCCAAGGCAGTGTTTGCTGGCAGATTACTCCATCTTGAAGACATAGCTGTGTGTGCCTCCATGGGAAAGAGTGCCATCTCAGAGCTACTGGCCACCAGTGCTGCACTAGCATGGAGTGCAGAACTGGAGGAGGATAAGGCCCGGTGGGTAGAAGCTTGTGTAGATACATACCATAGTTATCAGCAGGCCTCTATACATATATAGTAGTCCTATTCCCAGACCTTCATGTAGTCTCACCAGACCCCACTCTCATGAGGAAAAGGGTCTGGTGACTGCTGGATGTTTTCTTGTTTGTGCCAAGTCAGCAGTCTTGGTTCTGAACATACCAATGAAATAGTGCTACATCATAAAGATACATAAGTACACAGACAAAAACTGAAATTGAGACCTTGTGGTACTTCAAGACGTGGTATACTTCAGTGAGTCACTTTGACCCCTCTACTGATTTCATCCTCAAGCATTATTTGTTCTGCAGCATTCTAAAAGTCACCCACAACTGTGCCTTTTCCTTCAAGTCTCTTCTGGAACACATCCAGCAGCTGATAACAGAACCCACAGATGAGAGGAAGGAGCAGCTGCCTCATCTTGCTGAGGAGGTCACTGATAACATTCAGGAGCTGCTGGAAGCAGCAAAGGAACTCAGAGGTGTGACCTGATACCAAAATTATACTCCGGGTGCATTCTTTTTTCATATTGCGTAGTCAGACTCTGCTATTGGGATGGAAGAAAAATGCAATTGCCGGATATCAGATTATAGGCCTGGTAAAATGCATAGCAATTTTTAAGGGTATATGACGTTATGCAACTTACAAAAGTGACAAATCCATGAAGTTTTTGAATCATGTCTGCAGTACTTTCTCATGGATCTGGTGTTGGGTATGTAATGCCTCAACTATAAAGGTCTTAATTCCACTGATCATTTTCTATCTTGTATTGTGCATAAATCCCAAGCCTTTGTAGAGCTATAGCAACCTGGAATTGATCAACAAACCTACTACTACAATCCATCACCATGGATAAAATTGCATGGTACTCCTTTCTCTGCTGTACTAGATGAGCCGAGTTCACCTGAGTTGTCTGTCGAGATGAACTTACCTGCAGCAGTAACCTCCATCAACTCTGCGGCTGAGCAGATCTCTACACTGCACCCAGCACCAACAGTGGTATGATAATCTCTGTCCTTCTGACAGTGTGAGAGTTGATAATCTAGCTCAGCAATTTGCAGATTGTGTGTGAGTTCTATTGACATAGCTACGACTTTCCTGTTTGCTGCCGCTGCCTTCAACTGACTTGATGTCATAGCTTGTTATTGCAAGATAGAAGCTTCTCTACCCTTTGCTATGTATAACTGAACCAAGCTTTGTACCCTTCTCAGTAAAGACCAAGAGAGTTTGTCTGTTGTATGCAGAAATGAATTAGTGATAACCCTAGTCATTTTAATCCAATCATACCTACCTTCTCTGAGTTGGAGGCCTGGAAAGAGGCTGTAACACATCTTCACTGTATAATAAATGTATGCCTCTTTAATGAAGACTCTGTCTTTCTTTGCCAGATGACTGATGCAGATACTGTTGACTACAACTATGAAATTCTGGAAGATGTGAAGAAGACAGCAAAAGCATGCAGCAGTCTGGTGGAGCTGGCTATTGCGGTGCACCAGGAGTTGATGCCACTTGAACATCAAAGGAGCCTGCTGGATGAAGAGTGGTCACACAGTATGCTAGCTGCTGTGAGTTGACCTGTGTAGAAGTTAGTATGCTGGGACTAATACCTACAAACTTGCTGAATAAGCTGTGTATATTAGCATTGGTATAACAACACTGCAGTTATGTGACAACTAGAGTAACCCCTGTTAATCGGGATGAAGAGCAGATGTATAGCGGTACTGTTTACTTCACAGGCACAAGGTCTGGCCTCGGAGGCTAGTGGATTGTGTGAGACCTCCAATATGTACATGCACTGCTATGCCTCTGAGGAAAAGCTCACAGCAGCCGCCCAGTCTGTGGCTGGGTCCATGTCTCGGCTCTTGCTTGTGGCACTGAGTAAGATGGAGGCTGGCTCTGAATACTACCAGAAGATACAGGTTTGAGACACAACTTTCAAGTCTGAGTCATAGTGTGGCGTATGTTTGTACATGTGCATGTATTTGCGTGTTGCATGTTGGTTGTGTGTGTGTGTGTGTGTGTGTGTGTGTGTGTGTGTGTGTGTGTGTGTGTGTGTGTGTGTGTGTGTGTGTGTGTGTGTGTGTGTGTGTGTGTGTGTGTGTGTGCACGCGTGCGTGTGCATATGTGTGTGTGCATATGTCCATATGTCTGTGTGTCTGAGAGAATTCTCTGGGAATCCAGAATGTCATTCATTCATATCTTGAAGCAGTGCAGCCATGAGTAGTGAATGTGAACATACTGTATCATCACTATACTACATATTTTGAAGCAGTGAGGGAACTTTTTCTAGCAATGGTACTAATTTACATAATTTATACTTCTACACACACCACTATGCACCCAACAGCTTGCTGCAGCGGCAGTCAAGCAGTGCACTGATTCTCTAGTCACCACAGCTGAAAAAGCCTTGCTACAAATTGAGGATGACCCCTATGCTCTGATGCAATCCCCCATGGCTAGCATGGGTCAGTTCCGCCCTTGCCTGGGCAGACAGGATTCTGAGATCATCAGGATCCAGGAGGACATGGAGAGGACGGGGAAGCTGCTCACCAAGATACAACTGGAATGGATTTGACAAATTTAACTCGCCTTGAACTAATAGCTTTTGGTTTGTTATCTTTTTCTTATTTTGGAGTGTGCATGATGGCTGCTGTGATGTGACTCTGCTTATCAGCATTGCTGTACTAAATTTAGCAGTAATATTCATGATAGTAAGCCTTGTTTAGCTGCAGGGTATGGGTACTCCTTAGCACAGTGTTCTTTAAATTAGATCAAACACGATGTCATGTTAAGTCTCCTGCAGCTGCTTTTTGTGTGATAGACATATGCTTGGGTATACGTCACCCAAGGCAAGAAAGAGGCAAATCTTCATGCATGATTTCAGTTGTTTGCAATGCAGTAAAGTTTACCACTCACAATGACCAGCAACAGAAAGCTGAGCAGGGGCCTTTACTGCATGTATTGCAAGTGATGGAAAGGTCTGGGAATTGGAGTCTGGCTCCGTGAGACTAATATCGATATCATATAATAATGCTTGCTCAAGACCAACCACTGAATGCATGAAATGGCAGTCTCCACCTTCCCAGTCACACCACCCCAGTGCATGCAGCTGATGAGGCCTGGTTTTGGCTGAAATGTGTCATGCATAGTGAGTGACTTTGCTATAGGCCTGCCTTCATTCATGCAAGGAGACATGGTTCATTGATTGTAGTTTGCTTCACACAGCACCTCAGTTTCATGCAAGGAGACATGGTTCATTGATTGTAGTTTGCTTCACACAGCACCTCAGTTTCATGCAAGGAGACGTGGTTCATTGATTGTAGTTTGCTTCACACAGCACCTCAGTTTCATGCAAGGAGACGTGGTTCATTGATTGTAGTTTGCTTCACACAGCACCTCAGTTTCATGCAAGGAGACGTGGTTCATTGATTGTAGTTTGCTTCACACAGCACCTCAGTTTCATGCAAGGAGACATGGTTCATTGATTGTAGTTTGCTTCACACAGCACCTCAGTTTCATGCAAGGAGACGTGGTTCATTGATTGTAGTTTGCTTCACACAGCACCTCAGTTTCATGCAAGGAGACGTGGTTCATTGATTGTAGTTTGCTTCACACAGCACCTCAGTTTCATGCAAGGAGACGTGGTTCATTGATTGTAGTTTGCTTCACACAGTACCTCAGTTTCATGCAAGGAGACGCGGTTCATTGATTGTAGTTTGCTTCACACAGCACCTCAGTTTCATGCAAGGAGACGTGGTTCATTGATTGTAGTTTGCTTCACACAGCACCTCAGTTTCATGCAAGGAGACATGGTTCATTGATTGTAGTTTGCTTCACACAGCACCTCAGTTTCATGCAAGGAGACATGGTTCATTGATAGTAGTTTGCTTCACACAGCACCTCAGTTTCATGCAAGGAGACGTGGTTCATTGATTGTAGTTTGCTTCACACAGCACCTCAGTTTCATGCAAGGAGACGTGGTTCATTGATTGTAGTTTGCTTCACACAGTACCTCAGTTTCATGCAAGGAGACGCGGTTCATTGATTGTAGTTTGCTTCACACAGCACCTCAGTTTCATGCAAGGAGACGTGGTTCATCGATTGTAGTTTGCTTCACACAGCACCTCAGTTTCATGCAAGGAGACACGGTTCGTTGATTGTAGTTTGCTTCACACAGCACCTCAGTTTCATGCAAGGAGACACGGTTCGTTGATTGTAGTTTGCTTCACACAGCACCTCAGTTTCATGCAAGGAGACGTGGTTCATTGATTGTAGTTTGCTTCACACAGCACCTCAGTTTCATGCAAGGAGACGTGGTTCGTTGATTGTAGTTTGCTTCACACAGCACCTCAGTTTCATGCAAGGAGACGTGGTTCATTGATAGTAGTTTGCTTCACACAGCACCTCAGTTTCATGCAAGGAGACATGGTTCGTTGATTGTAGTTTGCTTCACACAGCACCTCAGTTTCATGCAAGGAGACGTGGTTCGTTGATTGTAGTTTGCTTCACACAGCACCTCAGTTTCATGCAAGGAGACGCGGTTCATTGATTGTAGTTTGCTTCACACAGTACCTCAGTTTCATGCAAGGAGACACAGTTCATTGATTGTAGTTTGCTTCACACAGCACCTCAGTTTCATGCAAGGAGACGTGGTTCATTGATTGTAGTTTGCTTCACACAGCACCTCAGTTTCATACCCTTTTCCACATGATTGGACAATTTGATTACCAAAGTATTCTTCCATGACATTTCCTTAATCTGTTTGGAATCTAAAGCAGGTAGTGGGACTTCACTGTGTTTAACAATGCAGACAATTAAGTGAGAGGAAACTGAGGTAACCAAATTGAGTCAAAACAACCTTTCTCCTGTGCCTATTAGCTATATATAAAACAAAGCCTTTTAGCAGAGACAGTGAACTTGGTTTTGACTGATAAAGCTTTTAGCTATAACAGTGGCGTAGGAAAGACTTTTTGATTGGGGGGGGGGGGGCACAGTTTCAAACTATACATAGAGTATAGTGAGCAATTTATATAACAATTTATGTAAACTTGGGGGGGGGACACATGCCCCCGGTGCCCCCCCCCCCCCCCCCCCCCCCCCCCGGTTCCTACGCCTATGCTATAAGTATCTGCATCACTATACACACCTACTAGGTGTATAGTGATGTGGATACTTAATAGACTAGGGTGCAGCATGTGGTTTAGGCTGGTTGCTGGAATGTGTCCTGCACAGTGGATGACTTTGCATAACATCTAGGCCTGCCTTCATTCAAGGAGACGTGGTTCACTGATTGTTCATGCAGATAGTTTGCTTCCGACACAAGCTGTGCTTTATGTGTGCAGCTGGGTATGTAGATTGGTAGCTAAATGGGAGAATATTGTTAAAAGCAATGAGTATACAATGTAATGACAGTCATGTATCCAGTGAAATCTCACTGGCAATACCCTGTAAATAAACGAGGTTTGACCCATGAGAGGAGATTCACACCCCAGAAACCAGTACATCCTGTGCCTATAAAGCCTTTTACGAAGACATGCAGTGACGTTTGCTTTGACTCAAAGCTTTTAGCTATAAGTAGCACTGAGCTCTAAAAGCGTTCTCTAGATCTGCATCACAAGTTGCATCATAGTGCACATCTGTAGGTGCGGCATGTTAGTTTAGGCTCGTTGCTAAGAGCACTCTAGGCTCATGCAGCTGGGCACGTGCCTGGATTCCAGTGTACAGAAGTACATGTCTGTGGTATGAGGCGTAGTATGGAAGTGATAAAGCCTTCGTACCCAGTAATAGCAAGCAGAAGCAGTGACACGGAGAGACTGCCTACTTGTGTACATCATCCAGTGATACTGAAAGTGAGTCAACATGTATAGTGTATTGAACTTACTAGTATGTTAGAGCTAGCAGCCTTTTATACAGCCCGAGCAGCCATACGTTCATTGTCGAAACGGTGCATTTCAGTTCTGGAGTCATCTACGCGCTTTTTTCAGACAAGTTGGGAGGCCGAATACTATAAGTGCTGATACGGCTAACTGGCTTACGCGACAGCGCAAGGCTCTGTACATAGCTATTTTAGCTGTTCGTCTTGTGATATGGGAACAGTACAAGCGACAAGTAATGCTTGATAGTGGAAAGGCCGAAAAGATTGATGTTGATGGGTATGGCGAAGGTTGGCCTGAAAAGAACGTAGACTACTATTTACGGTTGTGGCATAGTAATGGAGGTTTACAATCTATGGTTGTGGCTTGCAGCCTCCGGTTACAGCAGCATCAACCAATCAGATCAGAGAGCAAAATTAAAGTGTAAAAACCTTGAGGCATTATAGTAACTATCAGTCTTGCAAGCTAGCCCAGCCTTTACAGTATTTTGTGCATTACTGACTGCAGACAACGCACTGAAAGCTGTATTTTACGAACGTGCATGAATGTGAGTACTCGCCCTGCTTGACTTACCATCACACACAAATGGAATGTAAACAAAACAGTTATAGAAAGGTAGCTAGAACAAGGTTGCTGGAGTTAGGGATGTTTCCAGCTATAGAACTATTGTGCATACTACTAATAATTTTTATGAGGATAAAAATAAAGAAGCAAAAAAGCTATATACATAGTCCCAGCCCGAACGCGCCTCTTGGCAAGAATTAAATGGTCTGGTGAGCAAAGTCGAATTTCTTGGGCTTATTCCCCAAAAGGGGTAAGGACCAATGAGATTGCAAGATTGGTAATTATTACGTGGCACTTCCCTTACAACAGTAAAATTTTTATCTCTACTCGAGTATCTGTACCTTTTGTGAGCAGGTTTTGGCGTAAAATGTTTTGAACGTTGCTAGGTGACACTGTCGCACTAGCCCAAGGAATTCGACTTGGTTCACCATCCTTGTGAGAGGGTGGGGTCTGGGAACAAGACTACTATATACGTATAAGGCCATGACAAAAAGCTTTTGTGGTTCTAATTTTCACAACAGTTTGATGCAAGCACAGCATACTAACACCTTAAATGAAGAATATTTCAAGGTAAAATTCAGCTGATTTTCCTTCACTACACACAGCTGCTGAAGATGTCTCCAGGTCACTGCTCTCGCCCTCTGACCATCCTGCTGATCACATTCCTTCTACTGCCATCCTCATCTGCCTACTGTCCAGACAAGTATTCATACCAAGTCTGTCACCAACTCTACCATTTATTTGAGCAAGCTCTCCTAGCTAGCCCACCGAACCTGTACAAACTACGTGAGGAATACTTTCCCAGCTCAAGGTCATCACCTGTCTATGGCCATGTTGGATACAACATCAGCTATGTATATAGCGCATCATTTTCCTACAATACTACTCCTCCTTGTGATGGAAACCACGTCAACACCCCTTTGTTGCCTATAAAGCATTCCAAGTGCATCCCGTGGAGTAGTTCTGCAATACTTGCTTACATTGACCCCATGTATCTAAACAGCTTCCAGATTAACCTGCTGGACCGGTTGTTCCAGAATGTGGGGGCAGTAGCTGCCAATCTCAGCGACTGTAGGAATCAGTACCACCAAATTTCATCCATGCATGTCCACCTCCAGTTGTTGCTACATTTGCAGGAGGATTTACCGTGTTTACCGTCAGTGGAACAAGTGTCTGCTGTGTTAGAGGACCTAACATCATGGGTAATGCTAATTTAGCAGCTAACAGTTACTAATAATTACAAGGCTGTGGTATGAATACTTGCTCAATGTGACATGCTTTAGTAACACAGCAGCCCTTTTTGATACAGAATTTACAGTAAATACCCCTCCCTATTTGGTATATAGTTGGGTGAGATTGAGAATCAGCCTCATTCCCAGGCTTCTCCACAGCTTTTGCCATACCTTAAGGGCACTATTGATTGTGGATATTTAATTTAGTGATTTTAGCGAATAGTCCATTTTTCGCTAAAAATTATACTCGCCAATATTAAATTTATTGCTACATTCATTCCATTAAAATTTCAAAAACCCATTTTTCGCTAAAAATTGTACTTGCCAATATTACATTCATTCCAATAACTAGATTAAAATTTCAAAAAATCGCTAAAATTAATACCCGCTAAATCCACTATTTTCCAAAGCCGCTAAAATTTGTACCCATTAATAATAGTAACCCTAAGGTATTTAGTGCCTAAAATTTGTGTGTGCAGGGCAACTAATTCAGTGGTGGTATAGAAAGCTCTCCATGCAGATTGGGGGGTGGATCTGAATGCATGGTGGGTGCATAGCATCTCACATTAAATGCTCTGACATCACTACATATATATGAGGTCACTACATGTATACTGAGGTCACTGCATGTATATGAGGTCACTACATGTATACTGAGGTCACTACATGTATACTGATCAAGGTCATTCTTGGTCCAAATTCTTGAAATCATACTACCAAGTTCACTCTTGGTCCACATATGCTGCTAGAACTAGTTTAGCCTATATAAATATTATGGGTGACTTCAACTTTTACAAATACACAATCACCTCATTTCTAGTCTTCACCCATGCATAGGGTATCCAACCTGAAATATGAAAGTGTGCGCATTGATTCCAAAACAGTGGTTTTTATAAGAGCTAACCCAGGTAAGAAAGAAACCACAGAAGGATCGGGTTCGAATGTCAATTTTATTTGGAAACAGTGCACTTTTCCGGAAGTGGTAAGTCCCGCAAAATGGTACGTGACCAATATCAAGCCTTGGGCCTAGTTATCTCCCAAGAAACTTACCCTCACAGACCTAATGTATATATAACTCACTGCCATATTTAAAGTAGCCTCGCTGGCAGTGGTGAGTGGTCTAGGAACGAAATAATTTTACCGGTTACGGCGAACTTAAATTTTTGGTCACGTGCCATTTTTCGGAATTTACCACTTCCGGGAAAGTGCACCGATCCCAAAAGAAATAACATGCGAACCCAATCCGCCTGTGGTTTCTTTCTTACCTGGGTTGGCTCTTATGAAAACCACTGTTTTGGAACCAATGTGCACACTTTCGTATTTCAGGTTGGACACCCTACCATGCACAATAGTCTGGGAACTAAATTACCTTTACCTCCTGACTTGCGATTCTTTCCTTGTAGTTGAAAGCATATGCAGTATCACGGTCCAGTAAAACAGTGATACAGTACTCAAGCTACAAAGGCTTCAGCAATACGGGAACAACTGATAATGAGCTTCGATTCGTGATATGTACCATTTACATCCTTCTTGCTTTGTTGATGGCTGCTGCCATGGGATACTGGGCTCCAATCTGCTACAAGTGGATTGTTGAAAAGGCAGGCAATCAGAAAAACCATTATTACATCTTCTTCTGGGCGGCTTCCTTTGTTGCTACTGTGTGCAATGCTGCTATTCTAGTATTTGAAATTATCCACCTCTCAGATGTAGGCCCCGTGTACCAATTCCACATTGCTAAGATTGTGCTTGAGCCTTCATTCTGCCTACTAGACTTAGTGCTTGCAATATGTATCATTGAGTTGGATTCTGACTTCAGTACACAACAGCAGTCAACAGAATCTCCAAACTCGACACAACAGGCACCAGAATCTCCAAGCTCTACGCAACAGGCACTACTGGAACCTCCAAACTCAACACAACAGGCATCAGAACCCCCAAACTCTACACAACAGACGCATGAGCCTCCAAACTCTACACAACAGGCATCAGAACCTCCAAACTCAACACAACAGGCATCAGAACCTCCAAACTCTACACAACAGGCATCAGAACCTCCAAACTCTACACAACAGGCATCAGAACCTCCAAACTCTACACAACAGACGCATGAGCCACCAAACACGACAAAAGAGGCACTTCATGCTCCAAAATTTGCAGTAATTGTTTCAAGAGTTCTCTGCTGCACGTTTGTTTGCAACAAGCATAACCAGGAGACATTGGTCCGTTTACTGGCCCTCTGGAGTCTCATGTTATTCGTTCACCTCCTCTCCCTGGCTGTTCTACCAACAATGATTTGGGTCTTTGTGCTTCCCTTGCGAATAATCTCTCTGATCACTTCCATCTGGGCAATCTTATTCTGTCTAACAGCTGCAGTGGCAGTTTCCATTTATAGTATCTCTTCCATCAGCATTAGCTCTCAACCTCAACAGAGGGGCATCAACAAGTGTTGCAGTATTTGCCGTGTATTTTGCTTGGTGGCCATTCCACCCCTCTTCTTAGTTATTCTTGTGTTAGGGACTGTGATTTACCTGCGGCTGATCATGACCAGCATCGATACTACGAGTGTAGCAGGAATCATTGCTTCGTTTCTCCCCACTGCAGCTCTTACCATAATTGGGTGGGTGATAGGTGGAAGGGTGCTGATAGGAGGAGCAAGTGGAGAGGGAGAGGGTGCCTCACAAGGCACCCCACATCAGTCCAACAGTGGGGGAAGAGTGTACAACTTCATCAAGCACCCCCTACAAGCTTTCAGGGGTACCACTACTTACCACCATCTACCTCAAAACACAGACGCAAAACCTGTCTGAAATACAATCAAGCTATGACATTGTGGAGACTATAGCTAGCAACCCCTACCCCCACAAACACAAAGCTTTGCAATTCTTTTATACATGTAGCAATCTAGGATTATGTTTGGTAAATTAACCTGTACGTTTGCTAAATGATTGGGAAACTTTTGTAAATCAACTTCAAAATTTTGTCAAGACAGTGAAAGCATTCCAGGTGATTCTAAGAAACAAGAAGGCCCCCCCCCCCCCCCCACCCATGATTCAGGTGATTGTCTAGCCTGTTTCCAGCCTTCATACTACAAGCAAGGAAAGCTGGGGGCTGGGAAAGACGTTAGTAATCCTCTACGTTACTATACACAAAGATTGCATATAAATGCAAATGTACAATGTATACAAATATAAGTGAAAATGAAATTGAGTCATGATACACACACGTCTGATTTCTACTGCCGGTTGTCCTTTGCAAGTCCATGTACATACCAACTGAGGCTTGTGCTCCAGGCATTTTTCCTAGCTTCCTGGAGCTTTGAGTGGAAATGTTCTTTGGCTTCTTTCTCAGTCACTCCCAACACAAGAGCGTCCCTGACATAGCTGAGGTCATCAATAGAGTGCAGTTCAGGTATGCCTGTCTGGAGCATCATGGCCAGCAGGTTAATGAACAGGGTTGCCCTCCTCCGGAGAACAAGATAAGCGTCCTCACACAGCCGAACAAACCTGAGAGTAAGGGTTTAAAGTTTGACAGGAGGAGGATAAAAATAATAACCATGGTAGTCTTGGATTTATAGTTAAAGGACACACTGAATTATTGACACCATGTCATGCAAATGCATGAAACGACAGACACGGAAAATTGTTTTCCCAGGGCCTTGCTGCTCCCTTTGCTACTTCCAGCCTTTAAATAACGACAGTATTTGTATACTAGAAATGATACTGGAGGCAGCAAGAAAGGACTGGATATGAGGTAGTATATACATGTGGGTCTACCTTTCACAGGAAGGTATGACTCAACAATGGTTAAACAAATGTATCTGTGTTCTATTCTTACAGTGCTGTATCTGATCTCTCTTCCTTACTTGTCAAATCCATAGTGCTTATCGATGATGATTTCAAAATCACGAGCCAGCACAAATGGCACTCTCTCTCGCCGCACGCCAAACTTCACCTTAACACAAGATAAATAATCAATCACATGACATTGTATAATTCTTTTAGCATACCATGCATGTGCAACATACCAATTACCTGCTATGTTGTTGCTTTCTTAGTAATAAATAAATAAAGTTTCCAATACCAGACTCGCATGTTGTTAAGCGCATACACGTATGTCAATATCTCCACAGAAAGAAAAGAAGCACGGTGAAGTGCGCCCAACAGCAAGGTGCTTTATGTGTGTGCTTTATTTAGAGTTATCCCATGCAACTTGTACTTAATAGCAAAATGCTCTTAACAGCACATAAGTACAGTATCGTACATTTCAGGAGTCACGGCCTGAAAATATTCCCAATCTCAACTTCAGACCATCTGGCTCAAACTGTTGGTGCATATTCAACATTTCAATAATGGGAGAATAAGGATTGCCATCAAAGGTTTATTAGTGCCTTTGATCTCCTTTTGATCTTTCTTTGTTCACTAATCCCAACCCTAACCCTACCCCCACCCCCCTAACAATGCATTGTTGGCAAACCTGGACATGTTAAGCGAGGGAGAATGCTAATAACGTGTCCTGGGGACTCGGCATAACATCTACATTGTAGGCTTGCTAGTTAACAAGATGTGATTGTTCATGTGTGACTGTTACCTTGAAGTTTCCCAGGCTCTTGTGCGGGGGAGGAGGAAAGAGAGCCTGGTACACACTGTTTGTGCATGTGTCAAGTTCCCTTGGTAACCTGCATACTACTCTGCTTCACTAAAATTAATGGAAATTTCTGTTTATCTGCTGTCACATAGGCATCTTTCAAACGGGAAAAGTTGGCATGTCTCGCTGAGGTTAGCGTAACAGACAGAAATTTCCAAAATTCCCAGAAATCCTGGGGGGAACTGAGCATGCGCAAACACTGTGTACCAGGCTGTTTTTTATCCGCCCATGCACGAGAGCCTGGGAACGAGGCTAGTGTAACTGTACCTTGAAGTTTCCCAGGAAGTGTCCAAAGTCAATGTGGAACAGCTGCCCACTCTCTGTGATCATAATGTTGTCCGAGTGACGGTCACCAATGCCCAGCACGTATGTGGCAACACAGTAGCCAGCACAGGAAACACAGAATGCCTCAGCTGCCTTGCGGAGCCTACGAGAAACAGGCACACAAACCTGATATGTATACGACTACATAAGAATTCACCATAATTGACAGCTTTGAAAATACAACTTCAAGTTGACTCTTTCTTTAACCTCTTTTTGACAGAGATGTTTGTTACATTGTATATTATGGTAACTCCTTCACTGCAGTTTAATTCCATTCCTACTGCAAATATACCTTAACCCCAATGTATAACACATTGACCCCCCTTCATTGTAGTTTAACCCCTTCTTACTGGTGTTCTGTTGGGTTCTTATCCTTCAGCCATGCGTACAGAACTGAACTGTCCCAGAGGCCCAGTTTTGGGCGACTTGATCTCTCCTTTTGGATATTAGCAATGGTCTCGGACTTTCTCACCACTTCAATGAACCCAAGACGATTGCCAGTGGAGAGACAACCGTAGGGAAGGAGTCTGGGAGGGGGGAGGGAGAGGAAGAGAGTGGGAGTGGGGAAGGAGAGGAAGAGAGTGGGAGGGGGGAAGGAGAGGAAGAGAGTGGGAGTGGGGAGGGAGAGGAAGAGGGTGGGAGTGGGGAGGGAGAGGAAGAGAGTGGGAGTGGGGAGGGAGAGGAAGAGAGTGGGAGTGGGGAGGGAGAGGAAGAGAGTGGGAGTGGGGAGGGAGAGGAAGAGAGTGGGAGTGGGGAGGGAGAGGAAGAGAGTGGGAGTGGGGAAGGAGAGGAAGAGAGTGGGAGGGGGGATGGAGAGAGAGTGTGAGGAAGATGAGGAAGATCGGAAGGGAAGAGGATGAGAGAATGAATGGAGGATAGGTGAGAGGAAGGGAGGGAGTGAGGGAAGAGAGGGGAGGAAAGGGAAAGGGGGTGGAAGGAGACGAGGGGGAGGGAAAATGGGGAATAGGGAGGGAAGAGAACGGGGAGGAGAAGGACAAAGGAAAGAAGAAGAGTATAGGATAAGGATAGTGGAGAATGGGGAGAGAGGAGAAGGAGAAGGGGAAGGGAGGGACAGGAGATGGAAGGGGAGGGAGAAGCGGGAAGAGAAGGAGGGGTGAAAAAGGAAAGAAATGGATGGAGTTACAGCCACCAGGAAACTGTGGCTTATCAGAACCACCAGAGACAGACCGCAGATACCTACCTGAGATCCATTCCCTCCTGCTGCCAAATATTGTCCATGATTCCAATGATCTGCAGTGTCAGCATATCCTGACGAAGGTCTGGACGAAAACAAACGCCAGATCAAATCAGTGACGTACTGTATTGCTGAACTTCCATTAAATCACACACACTTTGTGGATACGTATTTTCTGGAACCTACGGTACATAAATATCTAATACAGTGTAGGGCAAATTAGTGCATGTGAGCCCCACCTTAAATGGAAGTCCAGTGTTTCTAATGTGACAATATGATTGAAATATGCATGGATTGTCATGTATACAAGTATCTATCTACAGTAGGAAGTCACTTATCAGGGTTTCATACGGGGGGGGGGGGGGGGGGGGGGGGGGGGCACACTGGGATTACATGCCAGCTTGGTATCCGCTTCGGCCGGATCCCTGGCAGTTCAGCCTTAAGTACTTGAACTCAGCCACTGAGTTACCGAGTGACTCGGTAGCTCAGTTGGTCAGAGCATGGCAGGCCATTTGCCAGGTCACGGGTTCGAGTCCCTCCCTGAGTCATTGTCTTTTTTCCCCTCTTTATTTTCTCGCCTTTATTTCTCACCTTTTTTTCTCTCAGACTTTGACTTAGGTTAAGGTCTGACTGTCAGGTCTGGAGCATGTTAATATCTGAGCCTCCTGTATAGGGTCAAAGATTACTCGAATGAGTGCCCACCCTGGAGAGAGCTTCGCCTGGAGAGAGCTTCGCGTGGCTAATGGAGTGCACACGGTGGAGTTTGAGAAGCACAACTCCAAGCGCTACGCATATCTGAGGTAAGAAACTTTGTGTAATACTTCACTGAAGCACCGCAAGCTACACTATGCTCACATGGTGCAGTTCAGGATGTTGTGTGACTTCGAAGCCACTGGTGGCTCCACTGTATGTTATTGTTTGTCTAATTATTTGCTTCAAGTCGCTCTTCCGTGGTTAAATGTGGAAATGCTCGAAAGAGCACCCACCCCCCTCTTTGGCGGACTTGTAAGGTGCTCCGCCCATGGGCGCTCTTTTGCGAGACTACAGTATATATAATCACAATGACACAGTGGGGACTAACGACAAAGTCACATGAGCAACATCAACTGACCGTCTCCATTCTTGAAGATGATGCGTACGTCATGCATGATGGCCGAGGGGTCAGGGTTGTCAAACACCAGGAGAAGAGGTCGCATCTTGGAGTCAAAGAAACGACACTTGGAAACTCTGTGTGTGTGTGTGTGTGTGGTGACATGGTGCTGTTCAGAGTGTTGTGTGCCATTAGGACTTGACTTCAAAGCCGCTGGGAGCTTGACGCGCTATAGCACTGAACTTCCACTAATGTTGGGGCTTATATGTGCTATGGAATATCTGATACGTCTACAAAGCCGTACGAGCCCCGCCCCTAGCGGAAGCTTAGCGCTACAGCACGTCAAACTCGGTCATGCGCTCCAAATATGCGACGGAATAATATGACAGTTCTATCCGGGACTGCTACATCATGGCGTACGGTAGTACGCCATATGTAGGGATGACCCCGAAAAAAAATGGCGGCCACATTCAAAGTGCACAAATGACACGCTCGAAATGTCCGCGTTAGATAAGTCAACGGCCTCCATGAGCCATATCAGACATTATCGAGTGCTTCCATGGGCAACAGGATCGTTAAATTTGCTGGAAAGCATCGCTAAGTATACCTGACATCAAGTCGCTAAAAAAGGCAAATCGTCTATCTTCTGACTTCTTCTTCTTCTTCTTTTGCTCACCACGATAGCACGACAACGGCTGAAGCTATTACAACGATTCAAACGCGAAAGATCAGCATAAATTACTGGGTATTGTACCCACCACTCATCGTTCTCAAAGAAAGAAGTCGAATTAATCGGCGATTCTCAGGTAACCCCACGCTTATGCTTGCTGCTATACGCCATTTTGTTAGAATAGAATATTCATAGCGATTACGTCAACAGAAGTTCAACAGCTACAGCACGTGAAGTTGGCATGCAGCTGCGGTTATTCTACTTCCGTAGAGAACTTGACGATCGATTGATTCCCAAACGATTGCATATGTTGCTACTTTCATACAGCAGTTGACGTACTTGTGCTGGATTTGACAAGGAACGCAGTATGCGTAACGTCCACAAGAAACGGGCGCGGGATAAGCAGAACTATCTGCGAAACAAAGAAAGCAAAAGGCAAGCGTCCCGTAACAAGTACTGGAAGAACCCGGAAAAACAAAGGGCATCTTCCCGGGCGTACTCTCTTACTAGTTATTGGAAGAACCCTGAAAAGAAAAGGGCATCTTCCCATACCCGTTATTGGGAGGACCCCGAGACCAAGAGGGCGTCCTCCCATACCCGTTATTGGAACAACAGAACAGGTAGACAGTCATGTATATACCACAGTGCCTTAGAACAACCACTCACACACACATGCACATACCCAATTAGACAACAGTTACACCCATGATTCCATTGTCAAGTGGATAAGTGCAAACAGCTAACATCCTCCAGAAATCCATCAACATCAACAATAAACTACATAACAAGTCATTTCACTTGGGGTGTGGTTACACAACAACAAAAAAAAAACAACAGAAACAAGTCACAAAAAAGTTTGCCAAACGCAAACAAGCACATGTAGGGATGAAATCCTCAAAAACCAACCAAACAAGACGGGAACGACACCACAATACTTTTACACCATCCCTACATCTTGTGCCATTTTGCCACCTGTACACAACACAAAACCCTCTACATTTGTAATTATTAGCCCACACCAACCACAAACAAACATAGTACTTGACTGATATTCACTTTTTCGATAAATACATGATTGTATTTTTCAGTAACCACTTTGCCTTACCTGCCCAGAGCTTGTAGTGTGTGGCTACACTGACAGATAAACTATCCCCTCAAACTATCCTCCTGGCACTTGTGAGGCAGTGTTCAACTTGCTCCTTTGGATTCTTTGTATGTTCTATTCATCGAACTTCACTCCATTCAACTATCTCACAAAATAACCCATCCTTCACAAAGCATTACAAAATTACCACTACTCACTTCACAGCCACCTGTATACAAGACAACCCATATCTATCATGCTAAACAGGCATAAAACTTAACAACATAATGCACATTCCAACATACCACACACACTCACCACTCCTCACTCACTCCACACCTTCTACACACAACTTGGACCATACCTGCTACACTCAGTAGCAACCACCAACAACACAACATACTCACTATGCACAACACACCCACGCCACACCCTTCCATCTACAAGACAACCCTCTTCTACACACAACTAAAAAACAAATACAAACACACAGTTTTGGCAAAATGGCACAAGATGTAGGGATGGTGTAAAAGTATTGTGGTGTCGTTCCCGTCTTGTTTGGTTGGTTTTTGAGGATTTCATCCCTACATGTGCTTGTTTGCGTTTGGCAAACTTTTTTGTGACTTTATATATACATACGAAAATCGACAATTCAGCACAGGTTCACTCACCCATGCCCCAACCATTAACATTCTAATTAAAATCATTATCAAAATAAATAAATAACTATATTAACTTTTTATGGCCCATTCAAACTCTCGGGAGTGGGGCCTCCAAAAATTGTATATAATAATTCGATGCCTAAAGATGCCTTCTTCTGCAAATGCTGCTACATGATGTTAGCTTTTATACTCTGACTGTGTAAGTAACACTTGTGGGTTTGGGTTAGTATTCATGAGCAGGATAGCAATATTCATGAGAGGGATAATGATATTCATGAAGCAATAATCAGGTGGTATGTGTGACTGTATGTGTGTGTGTGTGTGTGTGTGTGTGTGTGTGTGTGTGTGTGTGTGTGTGTGCGTGTAGAAGTATTCAGTCTAGTCTCATTCCTGCCCAGCTTTCGTTCCCGTGGCTTGCTTGTAGTACGGTAAAGCGTCTGTTACTGAGTAACACTGCTAATTCACAATCTCTCAGTCTCTAATCCTGCCCACCCTACCTCATATCACCCATCCTGACGCCGGGGCTCTAATCCTGCCCACCCTACCTCATATCACCCATCCTGACGTCGGGGCTCTAGTCCTGCCCACCGTACCTCATATCACCCATCCTGACGCCGGGGCTCTAGTCCTGCCCACCCTACCTCATATCACCCATCCTGACGCCGGGGCTCTAGTCCTGCCCACCCTACCTCATATCACCCATCCTGACGCCGGGGCTCTAGTCCTGCCCACCCTACCTCATATCACCCATCCTGACGCCGGGGCTCTAGTCCTGCCCACCCTACCTCATATCACCCATCCTGACGCCGGGGCTCTAATCCTGCCCACTCTACCTCATATCACCCATCCTGACGCCGGGGCTCTAATCCTGCCCACCCTACCTCATATCACCCATCCTGACGCCGGGGCTCTAATCCTGCCCACCCTACCTCATATCACCCATCCTGACGCCGGGGCTCTAATCCTGCCCACCCTACCTCATATCACCCATCCTGACGCCGGGGCTCTAATCCTGCCCACCCTACCTCATATCACCCATCCTGACACTGGGGTTGAGGATGGACACGCAGTTGCACATGATCTGGCGGTATGCCGCCTGTGACAGCAGCTCCCGCATTGCCTCCCGTGCCTTGTCCTACAGGTCAGAAAAACAACAGGTCAACATAGACAAAATTTTGAAACTTGGAAACTTGATACGTAGCTGATGAGAAACTTTATCTGTTAGTGAATATTGGTGCTCATTTTCAACTCTGGGTGTGCAAAACGTAAATGTTCCATAGAGCCACCAATGGTGGAGTGCTCTATCAAATGATCTAGTGTGTTATAGCTAGAACAAAATCTTGTGTGTTAGTTGTCACCTTATAGCGCACAGCTGCCTTGACACTGACTGTCGATGCACAAAATTATGTTTAGTTAATTACGGTAGATCTGGAAATTTTTGTGTTGTAAAGCTGAATGATTTCTCGGACACTGAGCGGAAAGTTGTCACGCATTTGCCATGATGACATGAGTCACCTGCAGGTACAGGTGTCGGAGAAGAGTAGCCTCGTTCCCAGTCCTCCACCACAGCTATCGTCGCTTGCAGTACGAATAACGCGGAGAAGGCCTGGTGAAATTTATCACGTGATGTATGCCACTGACGTAATAACATAGCTTTAATATTTTTCGCAACGTCACGAGGTAAATACACAAAGCCGACTTGGACGAACTAGAGCTCGTGCGAAACGTTTATCTAACGAATTTCATGTTTAGACAAAGACGAACAAGAACAGAACGCGAGAAAAAGGACGCTCGCATGGAAATAATAGTGGTTGCAGAGCGCTAGAAGCTGTATGACAAACCTGGAGTGCGACCAGCTGTTGCCAACGGCTCCAGAGGTTGGTTTTGAAGTCGCTATGGCACTAGCTTGCTCTTGGATCTTCGCGCTTCACATATTTGTTTCTGTCTGTACGCTATCGTTCGATATCGTGGCTACAGCTGCATAGTAATTCCAGTCTCGTTCCCAAGATACCGTTCGCCTGGGTACGAGGCCACAAAATTTAACAACTAAGATGTGTGACGTAGACAGTGGCATACATCACGTGATAAATTTCACCAGGCCTTCTCCGCGTTATTCGTACTGCAAGCGACGATAGCTGTGGTGGAGGACTGGGAACGAGGCTAGGAGAAGAGGCCGTCTCGCGTGAAATAACCAGCTAGCTGTGCTGTACAAAAATGTGCTGACTGTAAAGATTATCCATTGTAAAATATATTTCGTGTTTTTAAACGCTTTTACAATGAAAATTTCCAGATCTATGGTATATTGTAGTCCAGAATAAGCTGGTTGTCATCTGACTCCCTCCCCCCTCCCTCCCCCCTCCCTCCCCCCCCCTCCCTGCCCTGCCCCCCTGCCCACCCCCCCTCCCTCCCCCTCAAAGTGTGCATAAATCACAGCTCACTCAATAAAGTCCTCACCTTGTCTTTGTAGGCTTTGGATTGTACCAGTTCTGTGATGCTTCTCATCTTGTTCATAGCGTCCATCTGCAGGGCAGGAGAAGAGAAGAGAGAAGTATAGACACAGGAGCCCCAGCAGCAACTGCCACTTAATTTCTGGGCACATTCTTTTTCTCTCGTCTTCATGTTCTCCTTCCTCCACACCTTCTCTTTCCTCTTCCTCCCCACTCCTTCTCACACACTCACTCACTCACACACACACACACACACACACCACACACACACACACACACACACACACACACACACACACACACACACACACACACACACACACACACACACACACACACACACACACACACAACACGCACACATGCACACACACACACACACACACACACACACACAATGTGCATACATGGACTCATAAATATACACATAAAAATCAATATGTGGTTACGACTTCCTACACTACATTGCAGTGATGTCATAATGACATCACACTATTGAACACTATTGTACCTGTTGCTGTAGCTCAATCATGTGGTTGGGGCTTCCTCGACAGTACATCTCCAGCAGCAGACCAAACCTCAGAGCAATCACTGGGTTATCCATCCCTGCTCTGTATTGCAGAGGAGAGGATCAGAAAGGGAGGGAAGGAAGGAGAGAGGAAGAAGGAGGAGGGAGGGAGAAGAAGGAGAAAGGAGAGACAAGAGAAAGAGAAAACAGAAAGAGAAGGAAGCCAGTAAATCTTGACCATGCCCACACACAGGTACATGTATGTGATTCCAGAATTCCCCTCCCTCTCTCCCTTCCTGACTCCCTCTCTTTCCTCTCCCTCCTCTCACTCCCCTCCAGCCCCCCTCCCCTTCCCCATCTTGCCCGTTCCTTCTCCATGTCTCCCCCTCTCTCCCTCCCTCACTCTCTTGCCTCTTATTCTCTCCTCCACTCACCCATTTCACCCTCTCTCTCCACTCCCTCCTCTATACACATACATACCTCAGATGCCAAAAGAGGTAGTGTCCTATACGTTTGTTCTTCCAAGCTCTCTCCAGCAGAAAGTGTGCCAGAGCACAGTCCAAATAACTCTCATACTTGAGCGCCTAGAACACAAGCAAGAAATGTGTCTTGCTTGAAGTACAGTAAATTAGTAAGAACAGACACTCCTCGCATTTCAGGTATTCCTATTAACTGGCCACTTATGGTACAATGCGCATTATACCCCTACAAGCCCAGTGTACTGATGGGTCCTACCTGACACAACTGTAGCAAGTATTGGCAGAGCTCTGTGTCCCTGTAAAGGTAGATACACAATGCAAATGAACATTTCTGTATAGCAGGAAATTTTATACAGATGAAAAAATTCAGCTACTAGGCCCTTAGAAGAAAATTTCATTTTTGCACACATACACACTTCTGCCTGCTGTGCTTCCTTATGACATGTTGTTTTGTAGCACAGCAATTTATGGTGTTGTTTCTGCTCCTTCTGCTGTTTAAGTTCCTGATTTTATTCGTGGCAAAATTTTCAAATTTTCATATCTTGCGGCTTTACACAAAATATGCAAAATTCTGCACCTTACAAAAATTCCCGCTATACGCTATGTTAAAATTACCTCCTACAGCTAGTACACTTAACAACAGTAGATGATGGAATGTGCGCACCCACACTCTCAATTATTTTCTACAGCTAGTACACTTAACAACAGTAGATGATGGAACATGTACACTCTCCCACTTACGACATCTCCTTCAAACATCGGATGGCAAAAACACGCACGTCTGGGTCCTGGTAAGCATAGTCGAGAAGTTCTAAGGCTTCCTCAGGAGGGAGTGGTCTCCAGGCTGAGAGAATACTCTGCAACTGTGGGTGACAGATATGGTGGGTGGGCTGGATTAGTAGTACATGTGCATGTGCATGAGCTGTACACCACTGAAACGAAAGTAGCCTCGTTCCCAGACTATTATCCAGTTCTTGATCAGAGGGGGGAGGCATTGTCGATTTTATGATGTCAATGTCTATCTAGGTAGACAGATGGGGGGAGAGGTCATGACTGAAAGGACAGGCTAGAAGCCTTGTTGTGTAGTGTCTATTCTGAAGTTCCGAGCATTTACAAACAGAGCTTACTGCTCATTGCTCAGGACAAAAGCACATGGGTAAATGTGTTCTTTCAGTGCCCCCCTCCTCTGTCCACCTAGGTAGACACTGATATTATACACATGATAAAATGTAACCAGGCTTCCCCCAGCTATGCAACACCACACACAGACAAAATGTAACCAGGCTTCCCCCCAGCTGTGTAACACCACACACAGACAAAATGTAACCAGGCTTCCCCTCAGCTGTGAGACACCACACACAGACAAAATGTAACCAGGCTTCCCCCCAGCTGTGTGACACCACACACAGACAAAATGTAACCAGGCTTCCCCCCAGCTGTGCGACACCACACACAGACAAAATGTAACCAGGCTTCCCCCCAGCTGTGCAACACCACACACAGACATCAATACAGTAAGTTACGCAATGTACATTTACCAGTATACATTTCACATGCACAACATGATATTCTTACAAAACGTACCAGTGCGACGTCCTTGTGTTGGTTCCATTTGACTGCTTTGAGCAGTTTAGGTAGGGAGGAGGGCATCTTCTCCAGTAGGTGCATCCTATTGGCAGGGGAGGTGGTTATACTACTGTAGTTGTAAATAACCAACTATATACTGTAGATCGGGAAAATTTCGCTGTTAAAATAATTTCGCGGTTGAGACGAACCGCGAAAATTTAACACACGAATAAAAACATTTACGCAGCGATGATCAATGAATAAGCGTGCGCACACGTCCACCCCTCCCGAGGTAAACATCCAATCGACGACTACTCTTGACAGCCACAGTGTTACAGCCAGCGATACCTAGCTCTCCCGATACTTGGTAGTAGACTAAAACACTAGGAATGCTAGGCGCTCGTCCATTATGAAACCATCAAACGTTAAAAAAATTCTGCGGATTGAACGAACCGTGAAAATTTAACACCACGAAAATTTTTTATGCGAATTATTTTTAATGTGAAATTTCCCGATCTACGGTACATGTACATAAAAACGGTCACACTGCATGTGTGTGTACATCACTTTCACCTTCTTGATACAGATATAATGAATTATAAAGTCTCACTATATATAGATAGCTATATGCAGATGCAATTGTACATACACATAAAGGATAATGTAGTTGTTTGAATGGTTGGCTCATAGAATAACATACCAAACAACATATATGTAAACCTACCTGAACCTCCATACCAGTTCATTGGACAGTTCGTCTGTTGGTGCCAGTGGGTCTCGTGCTACAATATCCTGTAGTTGCTGAATGTATTGCTTCGGCACCGGCTCTGGCTCATACTGGGGGACAGGAGGGCCGGGGGGGGGGGGGGGGGGGGGGGGGTCATGTTCTAATTAATGCACACTATAGTTTACTGAAATTCACAGAGTTGACCCTAAGATTACTAGTCAAATGTATGTATTACTTGTTACATTATAGTAGCAAAATTTCGCCCAGGGTGAAGATTTTTGCTAGTTAAATTCTTGCCACTTGACAATATAGATGTTCCGCGCAATCTGAGAATTTGCGCAATCTCGAGATTGCGTTGCGCATTCTCAGAATCCCGAGATTGCGTTCTAATCTCGAGATTGCGTAACACGTGTGCGCAATCTGGAGATTGCGTAACACGTGTGCGCAATCTACGAACTTTGCCTGTACGCCCGACAGTGAGTGATCTACTGTGTAGCTCGCAGGATGGAAGACATCCTTGATAAGCGGCGTCTACCTCCATAGGAGGCATACTGCGATCTGGAAGAGTGAGTAATGCTGTGTATTGATGAGCAACAGAAGAGAAGGTCGCGTTCGAAGTTTGCCTGTCGATCGTAGTTGGCCACAGTCAGCTTATATGCCACACGCTACTGGTTCAATCGAGTGTATACTATCTAATTGTGTCAGCGACAGTTGAAACGTACCTTCGCTGAAACTGTCAGCCATCTTTTGCGTGTATTATTGGTCATTTTCAGGTACACAGCGGGTACCCGCGTTTCCACCATTGTAGCTTATTCCGACTTTACTAGCAGGACTCCTGACTACGTCCTGAGTAAGGCAGGTTTGTTTTCAACCAAGCTAAGCCAAACTATCATTGCCTGAACTCTGCTATTTTACAAGATATAACGCAAATTATGAATCAACACTACACAAAGTCGCCATTTTTTAGTAGCTTCTCGAGATGGTTTCTGCACATGCGCGTTGGGGTAAAAGAGATTGCGCACTATACTTGCGCAATCTCGAGTTAGCGCAATGTAGTGCGCAATCTCGAGATTGCGCAAGTATAGTGCGCAATCTCGAGATTAGAACGCAATCTCGGGATTCTGAGAATGCGCAACGCAATCTCGAGATTGCGCAAATTCTCAGATTGCGCGGAACATAGATACATACATGTAGATGTATTTGGCAAGAGAAAAAAATCTTTCATTCAAACGTGCAGCTATTCCCAGACAATAAGGTTTGACCAATCACATTAAGGCTATATACACATTAAACATTTAGACAGGAAGGAAAAGCCATCATGGTCTACTAATACAATTTCTCACATTAGCCATCTCATTGGAAGCGACCTCAAGGACGGCGTCGAGCTTGGGATAGATGATAGGATGAGGCCATTTTGGGTAGTCATGGAACTTGAGTTGAATGGCAGGAGAGTCTTGTGTGTTGGGGTTCAGAATTACTGTGCCTGTGTGGAGGGAGGGAGGGAGGGAGGGAAGGAGGGTGGAAGGGAGGAGGGGAGGTGGGAGAGAGGGGAGGAGGGATAGACGGGAGGAAGGTGAGGGGAGGAAGGAAAGGGAGGGGAGGAGAGAGGGGAGGGAGGGGAGGGAGACAGGGAGGGAGGGAGGGAGGGAGGGAGGGAGGAGGAGAGGGAGGGAGGGGAAGTGGGAGAGAGGGGAAGAAGGAAGGAGAGAGAGAGGGGAGGAGAGAGGAGAGGAGAGAGGGGAGGGAGGAAGGCAAGGGAAGGAGGGAGAGAGGGGAGGAAGGGGAGGGGATGGAGGGAAGGGAGGGATGGAGGGAAGGGAGGGAGGGAGGGAGGGAGGAAGGAAGGGAAGGGGAGGAGGGAGAGAGGGGGGAGGGGAAGAGGGAGAGAGGGGGGAGGGGAGGAGGGAGAGAGGGGAGGAAGGGGAGGGAAGAATGGAGGGGATGAGAGAGAGGAGGGAGGGGAGGGAGGGAGGGGAGGGAGGAAGGGAAGGGGAGGAAGAGAGGGAGGGAGAAGGGTAAGGACAGAGGGGACGGAGAGTAGGAGGAAGGGAGGGAAAAAGAAGAAGAAGAAAATAGAGCAATAATAGAAGGGAAGAAGAGAGGAGAAGAAAGGGAGAGAGAGGAGTAACAACTCCACCAGGCAGCCATCACTGTCACACTTAAAGAGAGATACATGTAATCAGTTGCCACAATGACTAACACAGGCTGAAATTCTAAATGTGCATGTAAATTCTTAACACTGACACTAACACTGACCGATTGGGTTGAGCAGGTCTTCCAGGGGCTCCTCTGGACTGACGGGCCAACAGGGAAGGGTAACAGTACTAGAACGCAACTGGTTACGGTAGTCAAACAGAGGTTGATTCACCCAGGATAAGGGAACCTTCTCCTGGAGTGGGGAGGGGAAAATGAGGAGAGGGAAAGATGAAGGGGAGGAAAAGATGGAGACAATTAAATACATGCACGCACAATGATGTACTATTCTCTCCCCTCATCTCTCTCACCCTCATCCATCATTCCCACCCCTCACCTCCCTCTTCTCTCCCCTCATTTCTCTCACCCTCATCCATCCTTCCCACCCCCCACCTCCCTCTTCTCTCCCCTCATCTCTCTCACCCTCATCCATCCTTCCCACCCCTCACCTCCCTCTTCTCTCCCCTCATCTCTCTCACCCTCATCCATCATTCCCACCCCTCACCTCCCTCTTCTCTCCCCTCATCTCTCTCATCCTCATCCATCCTTCCCACCCCCCACCTCCCTCTTCTGTCCCCCATCTCTCTCACCTTCATCCACCCCACCTCACTCTCTCTCTCTCCCTCTTTCCATTTTTATCTCTTTTCCTGCCTCTATATCTCTCCCTCTCCCTCCATCCTTCCTTTTTCTTCTCTCCCTCTCCCCCACACAATGGTGGGCCATGCACACTCATGTACGTACCTCCCTCCCCTTCTTCTTAGCTTGCTTCTTGCCTCCATAGACAGCGTAGATCGCAAGACACAGTCGGGCTCCCCGTGGCAGGTCACACACATTGATTGCAAACACAATGTTTTCATTCCAGTTCCAAAGTGCCTCAGTGGATAGCTCTTGGCGCTGAATAGCACGAGTGCTTTCAGTAGCACACAGCCCCTCATCTCCGTGGAAGATCCCTGCATACACTTGGAGCTAAGAGAGTGGAGAGGGAGGAGAGGGAGGGGAGGGAGGAGAGGAGGAGAGAGAGGAGAGGGAGGGAGGAGAGGGATGGAGAGGGATGGAGAGGGAGGAGAGGGAGGGGAGGGAGGGGAGGGAGGGGAGGGAGGAGAGGGAGGAGAGGGAGGAGAGGGAGGAGAGGGAGGAGAGGGAGGAGAGGGAGGAGAGGGAGGAGAGGGAGGAGAGGGAGGAGAGGGAGGAGAGGGAGGAGAGGGAGGAGAGGGAGGAGAGGGAGGAGAGAGAGGAGAGGGAGGAGAGGGAGGAGAGGGAGGAGAGGGAGGAGAGGGAGGAGAGGGAGGAGAGGGAGGAGAGGGAGGAGAGGGAGGGAGGAAAGGGAGGAGAGGGAGGGAGGAGAGGGAGGAGGAAGAGGAGGAAGGAGAGAAAAGAAGAGAGAGGACATCTATAATACACCCTTCATGCAGCCAGCAGTGGCAAGACATAGAAGATTAGCATCAATGTGTTATGCATTAGGGTGAGACTCACTCATTCACAAGCAACGGTTGTCATTATTCACGATATAACGATTGGTAAGTATATATATTGCAGCAGACAAGTACTATAATTGTACATGTGCAGTTCATTATTGGAGTGACCCTATCACAATCAGGAACGTTGTCTACATGTGCAGTTCATTATTGGAGTGACCCTATCACAATCAGGAACATTGTCTACATGTGCAGTTCATTATTGGAGTGACCCTATCACAATCAGGAACGTTGTCTACATGTGCAGTTCATTATTGGAGTGACCCTATCGCAATCAGGAACGTTGTCTACATGTGCAGTTCATTATTGGAGTGACCCTATCACAATCAGGAACATTGTCTACATGTGCAGTTCATTATTGGAGTGACCCTATCGCAATCAGGAACGTTGTCTACATGTGCAGTTCATTATTGGAGTGACCCTATCACAATCAGGAACGTTGTCTACATGTGCAGTTCATTATTGGAGTGACCCTATCACAATCAGGAACGTTGTCTACATGTGCAGTTCATTATTGGAGTGACCCTATCACAATCAGGAACGTTGTCTACATGTGCAGTTCATTATTGGAGTGACCCTATCACAATCAGGAACATTGTCTACATGTGCAGTTCATTATTGGAGTGACCCTATCACAATCAGGAACGTTGTCTACATGTGCAGTTCATTATTGGAGTGACCCTATCGCAATCAGGAACGTTGTCTACATGTGCAGTTCATTATTGGAGTGACCCTATCACAATCAGGAACATTGTCTACATGTGCAGTTCATTATTGGAGTGACCCTATCACAATCAGGAACATTGTCTACATGTGCAGTTCATTATTGGAGTGACCCTATCACAATCAGGAACGTTGTCTACATGTGCAGTTCATTATTGGAGTGACCCTATCACAATCAGGAACATTGTCTACATGTGCAGTTCATTATTGGAGTGACCCTATCACAATCAGGAACATTGTCTACATGTGCAGTTCATTATTGGAGTGACCCTATCACAATCAGGAACGTTGTCTACATGTGCAGTTCATTATTGGAGTGACCCTATCGCAATCAGGAACGTTGTCTACATGTGCAGTTCATTATTGGAGTGACCCTATCACAATCAGGAACGTTGTCTACATGTGCAGTTCATTATTGGAGTGACCCTATCACAATCAGGAACGTTGTCTACATGTGCAGTTCATTATTGGAGTGACCCTATCACAATCAGGAACGTTGTCTACATGTGCAGTTCATTATTGGAGTGACCCTATCACAATCAGGAACGTTGTCTACATGTGCAGTTCATTATTGGAGTGACCCTATCACAATCAGGAACGTTGTCTACATGTGCAGTTCATTATTGGAGTGACCCTATCACAATCAGGAACGTTGTCTACATGTGCAGTTCATTATTGGAGTGACCCTATCACAATCAGGAACGTTGTCTACATGTGCAGTTCATTACTGGAGTGACCCTATCACAATCAGGAACATTGTCTATAGATCTACTCCTGTTTGCAGCTGCACTAATTATGTTTGCCCATGACCTGATATTGTAGACATCATGCAGCAGCTACTTATTTTGCAACAAATGTCTAACAATAAAACTTGGACATGGGGCACTTGAAAGAGTAGGAAACTTCTCCTCATGAGGGAAACACACGTCTTGTAGCAAGGGGGTGAACTGTAGCCTCGTTCTCAGGCCTTGCGCATTCGTTGCTTGCAGTACGAAATTCATGCAGAAGGCCTGGTCCATTTAATCACGTGATGCGTGCCGCAGACGTATTTTTATGTCACACCCAGTATATAGTGCTATAGCAAATATCGCCGTGTTGCAGAGATAACCACAAGTGGAGTTGGAAGAACCTGAAACAGGTCATGCGCGTACGATAGACTATAATAGTAAACTTGAGATGAAGAAGATGAGGAGCTGAAATCCAGGTTCGACCGATGTGGCCAAGGTATCTGAATATAGATGTCTACTATCCAGCTAAATATGGCAGCTTGTGCTCTTTCGCTGCCGAGACTTTTAACACTTAGGTAAGTTCGCACACAAACCATCACTATGATCTCTGCAGGCGTCTTTCAACGCTAAACAGGGCGCTAGCTTATCTATGACATCAGTAGAATGGTCGTCACGTAAGCTGCGGCATGCATTACATGATAAAATGGACCCCATGCCTTCTGCACGAATTTCGTACTGCAAACGACGAACACGCAAGGGCTGGGAACGAGGCTAGGTGAACTGCGTGAGGGGTACCTGGGACCTTAGAACAGCAAAAAGATTTTGGTTGAACAAAGTGCTAAACATTGTCTTTTTGTTCTAAAAATTCAGGCCCTTCCTGCCTTCACTCTAATGTCTGTGTTCTCAAGTGAGGGAGTCCGGGAATGAGGCTACAACCGGACTACATGGTTGCACAGTTAGTAGTCATATGTAAAGTACAAGCAAAAACGACGTGCCACACAGTGCAAATTCATTATAACAAACGTCAAAATATACCATAGCACAACATTTGTCTACAAGAGTGATCTTGTAAGTCGGGGGAGGACAGCTCTAGTAAGTCGGGGGAGGACAGCTACTATAAGTCAAGTACACTAGCTACACAGATCCCAGTTTGTGTCCAGTTCACCTCACATAGAGTTCCATGAGTTGTATCGGAGAATCTTCAAATTGAATTCCATCACCACAGAGCCTGACCTCAATGTAATCGGTTGTGGCATTGGGCAGTCGTACGTTGAACCACGGTGGTGAGTTGAAGGTGCAACAGTTGCTGGTGGGACCACACCCCTGTCCATCCCACAGGGGGTCACCGTTTGGCCAGAAAGTAAGAGTTCCAGGATTTTGGGTTATGCCTGTCTCACAGAAGTAGTTCTGGCCGACAAACGAGGGAATGCGATTTCCATTCGTGCTTCCATTGACACAGGGGCATGATAGCTGAGTGTTCTGTTCATCAATACCAGCAGCAAAGGTCCAGATGTGTTGCCAGGGGGAACCACGTGTGACACAAACTCCCTCGGCATAGACACCATCAATTGATGACCCAGAACCACGGAAGGCATCTGGATGTCCTATCATGTAGCTGATGATCCTCCCACACACCTGGTCATACTGCTGACTACCAGTGGTGTAAGTGAGCCCCTCACAGGCACTAGTTGTTAACCTCCTCCCACACACCCTGTATGGAGTGGTGATCTGCTGCCACACAGAGGGGCACCGTTGGGAGGGGTCAGACATGTTGAGATAGGCTACACGTTTCCAGCCAGACCCACCACAGTAGAAAGATGGTGGTAACTCTTGGAGCAGACCTCGTGTGGCATTTTTGACCTCATTCCTCACTCTCTCTCGTTGTGCCTCAGAGGGGCAGGTCTGGCCGCCATCTCCTTGCAGGACTTGGGCAGGGTAGGTGAGAGTGGTGTTAGCTCCCTGGGCAACAGCTGGCTGAGCTAGGACAGCAAAGCTAGCTACAGCTATGCAGATAAGATACACAAGAGCTCCCATGTCTGGTAGATGTCTGGCAGAAGTAACATCTAAAACTCAGCAGCTGAGTCAGTGTATTTACGCTACAAATGGTGGGCGTGTTATGTGACTCAAGGAATTTACGCACTCAAGAAGTGGGAGTGCACATACCGGTAATTTGAATTCGTGATAAATAATAATCAACACTTCATTAGTCTCCCACTGCTGTAAGGATATACATCTGCACACAAATACCAGTGGACGTAATGCACATCAGTACACAGTACAGTCAGCCCCCACCCCCACTGCTGTAAGCATGTGACAGATGTACACAATACCGGTAAATATCATTGAAATAGTCAATTAAGAATGACGTGAGGCAGGCAAACATTAAAAAAAATATGTGATCATTCCTGTACAATGAATGTGTACTAATTTCCTGTGTATACAAGGTGCATGTTGGAAGCTAATACTATACAGAACAGATCCACTTTTGAATGACTACATTAATTTATTGCTATGCGCATGTGTACACACAAAACAGCATCCCACCGGTGCCATCTTATGCTACAACATTCATGACAGCAGCTACTTATTTTGCAACAAATGTCTAACAATATATATTGAAGATGGGCACTTGAAAGAGTAGGAAACTTCGTCCCTCCTCATTAGGGAAACACACGTTTTGTAGAAAGGGGGTGATGCGTGCTGCAGACATATTTTATGTCACACCCAGTATAATAGCGCTATAGCAAATATCGTCATGTTGCAGAGATAAGCACAAATGGAGTTGGAAGAACCCGAAACAGGTCACGCGCGTACGATAGACTATAATAGTAAACTTGAGACGAAAAAGAGGAGCTGAAATCAAGGTTCAACCTAGTAACGCGATGTGGCCAAGCTATCTGAATATAGACATCTACTACCAGCTAAATATGGCAGCTTGTGCTCTTTTGCTGCCGAGACTTTTAGTGCTTAGGTAAGTTGGCACACAAACCAACACTATGATCTCTGCGCGTCTTTCAACGCTAAACAGGGCGCTAGCTTATCTATGACATCATTGATTCCAGTAGAATGGTCGTGACGTAAGCTGCGGCATGATAAAATGGACCAGGCCTTCTGCACGAATTTCATACTGCAAACGACGAACGCGCAAGGGCTGGGAACGAGGCTAGGTGAACTGCGTGTGGGGTACCTGGGACCTTAGAACAGCAAAAAGAGTGGTTGAACAAAGTGCTAAACAGTGTCTTTTTGTTCCAAAAATTCAGGCCCTTTTCCAACTATGTCAAGCTCACATGAGAAAAGATACCAGGCCCTTCCTGCCTTCACTGTAATGTCTGTGTTCTCAAGTGAGGGAGTCTGGGAACGAGGCTACAACCTGACTACATGGCTAGTCTTATGTAAAGTACAAACAAAAACGACGTGCCACACAGTGCAAATTCATTATAACAAACGTCAAAATATACCATAGCACAACATTTGTCTACAAGAGTGATCTTGTAAGGGGGGGGAGGACAGCTCTAGTAAGTCGGGGGAGGACAGCTACTATAAGTCAACTACACTAGCTACACAGATCTCAGTTTATTCCAAGTGTGTCCAGTTCACCTCACATAGAGTTCCATGAGTTGTATCGGAGCATCTTCAAGATTAACTCCATGACCACAGATCCTGACTTCGATGTAATCAGTTGTGGCATTGGGCAGTTGTGTGTTGAACCACGGTGGTGAGTTGAAGGTGCAACAGGAGCTAGTGGGACCACACCCCTGTCCATCCCACAGGGGATCACCGTCTGGCCAGAAAACATTACCACTACCATTGTATCGAGTTATGCCAGTCTCACAGAAGTAGTTCTGGCCAACAAATGAGGGAACAAGGCTTCCACCAGTGCTTCCATTTACACAGGGGCAAGTTGAACCAGTTGAAGTATTTCGTTCATCAATACCAGCAGCGAAGGTCCAGATGTGTTGACGGGGGAAACCACGTGTGACACAAACTCCCTCAGCATAGCTATCATCAATCGAAGACCTACCACTGCTAAAGGCATCTGGATGTCCTATCTGGTAGCCGATGATCCTCCCACACACCTGATTATACTGTTGACTACCAGTGGGGTAAGTGAGCCCCTCACAGCCTTGAGTTGACAATCGTCTCCCACACACCCTGCGTGGAGTGGTGATCTGCTGCCACACAGAGGGACACTGCTGGGAGGGGTCAGACATGTTGAGGTAGGCTACACGTCTCCAGCCTGTCCCACCACAGTAGAAAGATGGTGATAACTCTTGGAGCAGACCTCGTGTGGCATTCTTGACATCATTCCTCACTCTCTCTCGTTGTGCCTCAGAGGGGCAGGTCTGGTTGCCATCTCCTTGCAGGACTTGGGCAGGGTACATGTAGGTGAGAGTGGTGTTGGCTCCCTGGGCAACAGCTGGCTGAGCTAGGACAGCAAAGCTAGCTACAGCTACGCAGATAAGATACACAAGAGCTCCCATGTCTGGTAGATGTCTGGCAGAAGTAACATCTGAAACTCAGCAGCTGAGTCAGTGTATTTACGCTACAAATGGTGGGCGTGTTATGTGACTCAAGGAATTTACGCACTCAAGAAGTGGGAGTGCACATACCGGTAATTTGAATTCGTGATAAACACTTCATTATCCCACTGCTGTAAGGATATACATCTGCACACAAATACCAGTGGACATAATGCACATCAGTACACAGTACAGTCAGCCCCCACCCCCACTGCTGTAAGCATGTGACAGATGTACACAATACCGATAAATATCATTGAAATAGTCAATTAAGAATGACGTGAGGCAGGCAAACATTAAAAAATGTGTATAGTTGATCAATGAATGTGTATTAATTTCCTGTGTGTACAAGGTGCATGTTGGAAGCTAATACTATACAGAACAGATCCACTTTCGAATGACTACATTAATTTATTGCTATGTGCATGCGTACACACAAAACAGTATCCCACCGCCGCCACCTTATGCTTCAACATTCATGACAGCTACACACGTCTTGTAGAAAGGGGGTGAACTGCGTGTGGGGTACCTGGGACCTTAGAACAGCAAAAAGAGCGAATATGCTGGTTGAACAAAAATTTCAGACTCTTTTCCAATTACGTCATGCTCACATGAGAAAAGATACCAGGCTCTTCCTGCCTTCACTGTTATGTCTGAGGGAGTCTGGGAACAAGGCTACAACCTGACTACATGGCTGCACAGTTAGTAGTCTTACGTAAAGTACAAACAAAAACGACGTGCCACACAGTGCAAATTCATTTTGTGGCATTTTTGACCCCATTTCTCGCTGTCTCTCGTTGTGCCTCAGAGGGGCAGGTCTGGCTGCCATCTCCTTGCAAGACTTGACCAGGGTAGGTGAGAGGGAGGGTGGTGTTGGCCCCCTGGGCAACAGCTGGCTGAGCTAGGACAACAAAGCCAGCTACAGCTACGCAGATAAGATACAGAAGAACTCCCATGTCTGGTAGATGAAGTAACATCTAAAACTCAGCAGTTGAGTCAGAGTATTTATGCTACAAATGGTGGGCGTATCGTGACTCAAGGAATTTATGCACTCAGGAAGTGAGAGTGCACATATAATTATGAATTTGTCAAAAATCATTCTATTCATGATATATTAATATACATTAGTTCCCCACTCCCACTGCTATAAACAAAGGATATGGCAGACGTATGCAAATACCAGTGCATACTATTGAGATGATCAATAACCAGCGTACACACAGCAATATGCACGATTGATCATTCCCACACAAATACCCACACAAGTGTGCCCTATTTGCTGTTGTACATGTACTTGGAAGGTAAAATATATACAGAACAGATCCACACCCAGCATAGTGCTATAGCAATTATTGTCGTGTTGCAGAGATAAGCACAAATGGAGTTGGAAGAACCTGAAACAGGTCACGTATGTACAATAGACTACAATACTAAACTTGAGATGAAGAAGACGAGGAGCTGAAATCCAGGTTCAACCTAGTAACGCAATGTGGCCAAGCTATCTGAATATAGACGTCTACTACCAGCTAAATATGGCAGCTTGTGCTCTTTCGCTACCGAGACTTTTAGCACTTAGGTAAGTTGGCACACAAACCAACACTACGATCTCTGCAGGTGTCTTTCACGCTAAACAGGGTGCTAGCTTATCTATGCATATGACATCATTGATTCCAGTAGAATGGTCGTGACGTAAGCTGCGGCATGATAAAATGGACCAGGCCTTCTGCACGAATTTCGTACTGCAAATGACGAACGCACAAGGGCTGGGAACGAGACTAGGTGAGCTGCGTGTGGGGGTACCTGGGACCTTAGAACAGCAAAAAGAGCAAAGATTTTGGCTGAACAAAGTGCTAAACATTGTCTTTTTGTTCTAAAAATTCAGGCCCTTTTCCAATTACGTCAAGCTCACATGAGAAAAGATACCAGGCCCTTCCTGCCTTCACTGTAATGTCTGTGTTCTCAAGTGAGAGAGTCTGGGAACAAGGCTACAACCTGACTACATGGCTGCACAGTTAGTAGTCTTACGTAAAGTACAAACAAAAACGACGTGCCACACAGTGCAAATTCATTATAACAAACATCAAAATATACCATAGCACAACATTTGTCTACAAGAGTGATCTTGTAAGTCGGGGGAGGACAGCTCTAGTAAGTCGGGGGAGGACAGCTACTATAAGTCAAGTACACTAGCTACACAGATCCAGTTTATTCCAAGTGTGTCCAGTTCACCTCACATAGAGTTCCATGAGTTGTATTGGAGAATCTTCAAATTGAATTCCACTACCACAGAGCCTGACTTCGATGTAATCGGTTGTGGCATTGGGCAGTCGTACGTTGAACCACGGTGGTGAGTTGAAGGAGCAACAGGAGCTAGTGGGACCACACCCTTGTCCGTCCCACAGGGGGTCACCATTTGGCCAGAAAGTAGCAGTATTGGGATTTTGGGTTATGCCAGTCTCACAGAAGTAGTTCTGGCCCACAAACGAGGGGATGTCATTTCCATTAGTGCTTCCATTGACACAGGGGCATGTGCTGGAACCACCGATCTGTTCATCAATACCAGCAGCGAAGGTCCAGATGTGTTGGCGGGGGAAACCACGTGTGACACTAACTCCCTCAGCATAGCTATTGTCAATCAACGAGCTACCACTGTTAAAGGCATCTGGATGTCCTATCATGTAGCCGATGATCCTCCCACACACCTGGTTATACTGCTGACTACCAGTGGTATAAGTGAGCCCCTCACAGCCTTGAGTTGACAATCGTCTCCCACACACCCTGCGTGGAGTGGTGATCTGCTGCCACACAGAGGGACACTGCTGGGAGGGGTCAGACATGTTGAGGTAGGCTACACGTCTCCAGCCTGTCCCACCACAGTAGAAAGATGGTGATAACTCTTGGAGCAGACCTCGTGTGGCATTCTTGACATCATTCCTCACTCTCTCTCGTTGTGCCTCAGAGGGGCAGGTCTGGTTGCCATCTCCTTGCAGGACTTGGGCAGGGTACATGTAGGTGAGAGTGGTGTTGGCTCCCTGGGCAACAGCTGGCTGAGCTAGGACAGCAAAGCTAGCTACAGCTACGCAGATAAGATACACAAGAGCTCCCATGTCTGGTAGATGTCTGGCAGAAGTAACATCTGAAACTCAGCAGCTGAGTCAGTGTATTTACGCTACAAATGGTGGGCGTGTTATGTGACTCAAGGAATTTACGCACTCAAGAAGTGGGAGTGCACATACCGGTAATTTGAATTCGTGATAAACACTTCATTATCCCACTGCTGTAAGGATATACATCTGCACACAAATACCAGTGGACATAATGCACATCAGTACACAGTACAGTCAGCCCCCACCCCCACTGCTGTAAGCATGTGACAGATGTACACAATACCGATAAATATCATTGAAATAGTCAATTAAGAATGACGTGAGGCAGGCAAACATTAAAAAATGTGTATAGTTGATCAATGAATGTGTATTAATTTCCTGTGTGTACAAGGTGCATGTTGGAAGCTAATACTATACAGAACAGATCCACTTTCGAATGACTACATTAATTTATTGCTATGTGCATGCGTACACACAAAACAGTATCCCACCGCCGCCACCTTATGCTTCAACATTCATGACAGCTACACACGTCTTGTAAAAAGGGGGTGAACTGCGTGTGGGGTACCTGGGACCTTAGAACAGCAAAAAGAGCGAATATGCTGGTTGAACAAAAATTTCAGACTCTTTTCCAATTACGTCATGCTCACATGAGAAAAGATACCAGGCTCTTCCTGCCTTCACTGTTATGTCTGAGGGAGTCTGGGAACGAGGCTACGACCGGACTACATGGTTGCACAGTTAATAGTCTTGCGTAAAGTACAAACAAAAACAACATGCCACACAGTGCAAATTCATTGTAACAAAACGTCAAAATATACCAAAGTGCAACATTTATGTACAGGAGTGATCTTGTAAGTAAGGGGATGCTACAGCTCTATAGTAAGTCGGGGGAAGAACAGCTACTATAAGTCAACTACACTAGCTACACAGATCCCAGTTTGTTTCAATTGTGTCCAGTTCACCTCACATAGAGTTCCATGAGTTGTATCGGAGCATCTTCAAACTGAATTCCATTACCACAGATCCTGACCTCAATGTAATCGGTTGTGGCATTGGGCAGTCTTACGTTGAACCACGGTGGTGAGTTGAAGGTGCAACAGGAGCTAGTGGGACCACACCCTTGTCCATCCCAGAGGGGGTCACCGTTTGGCCAAAAAACATTACCACTACCGTCGTATTCAGTTAGGCCTGACTCACAGAAGTAGTTCTGGCCAACAAACAAGGGGACAATGCTTCCACCAGTGCTCCCAGTGACACAGGGGCATGTTGAAGAAGACGAAGTGTTTCGTTCATCAATACCAGCAGCGAAGGTCCAGATGTGTTGGCGGGGGGAGCCACGTGTGACACTAACTCCCTCAGCATAGTTACCATCAATCGACGAGCTACCACTGCTAAAGGCATCTGGATGTCCTATCTGGTAACCGATGATCCTCCCACACACCTGGTTATACTGCTGACTACCAGTGGTGTAAGTGAGCCCCTGACAGTCACCACCACCCGACCTACTCCCACACACCCTGTATGGGGTGCTGATCTGCTGCCACACAGAGGGACACTGCTGGGAGGGATCAGACATGTTGAGGTAGGCTACACGTCTCCAGCCCGTCCCACCACAGTAGAAAGATGGAGGTAACTCTTGGAGCAAACCTCGTGTGGCATTCTTGACATCATTCCTCACTCTCTCTCGTTGTGCCTCAGAGGGGCAGGTCTGGCTGCCATCTCCTTGCAGGACTTGGGCAGGGTAGGTGAGAGTGGTGTTGGCTCCCTGGGCAACAGCTGGCTGAGCTAGGACAGCAAAGCTAGCTACAGCTACGCAGATAAGATACACAAGAGCTCCCATGTCTGGTAGATGAAGTAACATCTAAAACTCAGCAGTTGAGTCTGAGTATTTATGCTACAAATGGTGGGCGTATCGTGACTCAAGGAATTTATGCACTCAGGAAGTGAGAGTGCACATATAAATATGAATTTGTCAAAAATCATTCTATTCATGATATAATAATACACATTAGTTCCCCACTCTCACTGCTATAAACAAAGGATATGGCAGACGTATGCAAATACCAGTGCATACCATTGAGATGATCAATAACCAGCGTACACACAGCAATATGCACGATTGATCATTCCCGCACAAGTGCACGTACACGTGGTTTGCGAGGGGCCACATGCGGACAACGATATATTGTTGGATATACATACACACCAACATGCACATATGTATATACAGTGACAGTGGAACCCCTCTATAGAGGACACCATTGGGAACCAACATTTTGTCCCTTATAGCGAGGTGTCCCTAACTCAGGGGCTTCTGGTATATTTCCGGTAGGCGTGGTATTTCGTAATCAGGCTGTTGAGCACAACGTGGCAATGTTTTCAGAGCTTTCCCTTGCTGTACGCTGGCAGGGAACGCTAAGCAGAGGCTAGTACTACGAGTAACAGCACTAATCTAATGTCAAGTTGTTAATTCCAACAGCGATGGTGGACAATCGTGCTGAAAAGGTCGACAAGTGTCTGCTAAATCGGGGTCGTTGAGTATTGTTTGCGTGCAATTAGGGATCGCGAAAGCTGTCTGTTATACAGAGTAGTGGGGTGTGTCCGCTGCTCAGGGGTTGCTTATATATTGAAGTGAATGGAAGGACAGTTGGGACTTTTGGAATTGACCGTTATATCGTGGGTGTCCGCTGTTGAAGGTGTCCGTTAAGCAGGGTTCCACTGCACCACTAAATATGGGAAGTCATAGATGTTGCAGGGTCAAAATTGTTTAGCTTGACCACCAAGAAACTCACCCTAAAGCATTAATTACCCCCCCCCCCCCCCCCTCCATATCTGCCTTGTACATTCATGTGACGGATGAACTCAGGTCTCCTCCTTCTGTGCATTAACATCTGCCTAGCCAAGTTCCTAGGCCTCTTGCGTTTTCGCTTTTCTCTATTCGGGCAGATGTTAATGTGCTCACCAATACCCGGTTGTTCGCATTCAGGTTAGTACACATGTATGAAGGGTGTGTGGGGGTGGATGTGCTCACCAAAGCGTCCTTGCCCACGTTCAGGTTACATGCACTGATGATCTTGAGCTGAAACTTGTCATCCACATCCAGCAGTTGTGTCACCTCTGTGAGGGAAATGGAGCAAGATTGGTCAATGACAAGCGGGCCAACACAGTCCATTTTATTTTACTCACACTCTCATCCAATCCTTCTCCCTCTGATATCCCCTTCTTCCTGATTCCCATCCACCTACCTTCCCCTTACACACAACCCACACCCCTCTCATCCACCCACCCTCCCACACCACCCATATCCTTCCCATCCACCCACCCTCCCCTCACACACCACCCACACCCCTCCTCACCTGCCCCTCCCATCCATCCAGCCTCCCCTCACACACCACCCACACCCCTCCCTACACATACCACCCACACCCCTCATTGTAGTCAACAACTTTAGTTGCAACCGACTAAGGTACTATTCGTCTAAGCCCCAGTGAAGAGATCTCACCAAGGCTCCCTCTCTGCATAATACAAAGTTACACTCTCCCTTCACACATCTCTCATATACAACCCATCCACCCTCCCACCCTTCACAGTTTACATACTCACACTCCTCCCATCTATCCTTCTACTCCTTTGTCCTGCTTTTGATGGAGGACTCTTCTTATTCCCTCCTCTCACACACCCTTCACAGTTCGCACATCCATATCCACCTTCCCACCCTCCCTTCATTCCCACCTCTCCCCCACTACTTTTGTTCTGTTCCTCTTTCTTCTCCCCACACACCCTTCACAGTTTACGTACTCACACCCCTCTAATCTACCCCGCTGCTACCTTTGCTCTGTTTCTCTTTCTTGGGGATGGATGGTTTGTAGAACTGTTCTCGTGGACAGTTCAGTTTGACGGAAGACCTTGACACTAGAGCCAGCATTGGAGTGTTCCCCTTCGATAGCATGCGTTTGATGCACTAGGAGGGAGAATAAGAGAAGAGGGAAGGTGACGGTAGAAAGAAATGGAGGGGAGGAGGGAGAGAGGGGAGAAGAGAGGAAGGAGGGAGGGGAGAAGGGAGGCAGGGAGGGAGGGGAGAAGGGAGAGGGGGGAGAAGGGAGGAAGAGAGGGAGGGAGGGGGGGGGGGGGGGGGGGAAGAAAGGGAGGGAGGAAAGAAACGAAAGGAGGCAGGAATGGAGGATAGGGAGGTGGAGGACAACATACCTTGTACCTAATGAGACAGTAGTCGCCCAAAAGATATTCATCCCTGCCACACACCTGGGAGGAAGGGAGGATGGGAGGATGGGAGGATGGGAGGGGGGGAATAGAAAGGGAAACGAAATGGAGTGAGAAAAGGAGGGGGAGGGTGGGAAGGAGAAGGGTTGGAGGGAGGGGATGGGTAGGAGGGTGACAGAAGTCATTTTGCAGAGTACATACACTACACATTGGCATATAATGTTGGCATTGTCCAAGGCTTCCACAGCTGTTTATCTAGCTATCTGTCTGTCTGCCTATCTATCTATCTAGCTAGCTAGCTAGCTATCTATCCATCTATCTACATGTATCTATCTATCTATCTATCTACATGTATCTATCTATCTATCTATCTACATGTATCTATCTATCTATCTATCTACCTATCTATCTAAGTAGAAGTGTCAACAGAAAGGCCTGGGAATGAGGCTGGGTATGTGTAGAGCTCAGCGACTTGAATATGGTCTCCATGGTAACTGACACTGGGTGTGGTCAGTAAGGAACATGTCATCATCATTGCACCACAACACGCTCAGATCCATCCCCCTCCTTCCCCCTCCTCACATATAAACAACCAACCTTCAGCATGTAGTGCTTATGCCCTCCCCCCTACACACACAGACACACATACAACTTTCTCTAGGCATATGAGTGTAATTTATATGAAACGGGGAGGGGTGTAGCCCTGTCCCAAGGTAATGCCCTACTTTTTGGTCACTCACTGTTTTCGTACATTAGGTGACCAAAAAGCTGGCTACACATAAGTACAGCGTACCTTCAGTATGAAGTCCACGGCATCTCCCTGCTCATTCATCCCCAGCGTCCTGTTGAAGCTCTTGAGTGCTTTCTCCAGCAGGGAGCTGACAGTCTCGTACGGGGTGGCGGAAAGCTTGTAGCGCTGCTCATTAGCGGGGGCACACACGGTAACATAGAACCCACCCTGTACAGTGCAAGTATACAGTGTGTAAAGTTTACATGTAGTATGTAGCGTTAGTGTTGTTAATACCGTATAGCACTAAATTTTCATGGGTGTATAATTTTGCGAATTTCACGAATTTTCAACTGTTCGTGAAATCGTTTCAACAAAACATTTGGACATGTGAACCACAGTTTTGATGTTCTGACTGCAACAGTGTCGATGGATAACTTCCTGGGGCTAGGCTTCCAAATCTGCACAGAATGCTTTCCAAAGAGATATCTTCGAAGTAGGCATTGCTTTGCTGACAGCTGTCAGTTTGAGCCAGACAACAGGCTTGTACACACACAAATGTATGCCATGCCCATAGTTGGGGCGAGCCTGAGCGAGCCCCACACTAGCGGGACTGCATTGCGGAAGTGTGTGTGTATATGTACGTACGTGCTTGCTTGCTTGCTTGCTTGCGGCCATATACCGTAAATTTTAAATGAGCGCGGTTAAATTTGAAAATTACAAAAAGACCGAGCTCATGCATGCACTCGGTAGCCGGCCGGGTAGCTAGGTGAAGGGCTATTGCCAGAGTGCAGCGTCGGCGACCCAGAGCGGAGACGACTGAAGTTGAAGCACGCATGGCAACTTACTCCTTGCCGCTACAGATCATTAACGGCAGGCTTCCCACAGGCAGTACAAATTTCGATCACGACCGTGGTGGTTGAGAGTCCAGGTAAGGGCCATGCATGAACGGCACATATAAACACCAATAGTTCAGCTCATGACTTTAGTGCAAAGCTTAGTCCATGCATGTAGCCACACTGACAGAAGCTGTCCTGGCTGTTGGCAGTGTGATACCTAGCTATCTCTGGTGAAGACTTATCAAGATATCTACTTGTTCCTGACAAATCCTATGCAAAACCTGTTTGCTGCTTGCTCAGGCTCGCCCCCACAATGTTCTACATTTTCTAGTATATTATGTGTGTGGTGAGCGTGTGTTTTAGACAGCAGGGTCGCAAAATTATTTCAATGAAATCTTCAAGAACTGCTATTTGCGAAAATTTAGTGTTCTACGGTCTACAGTCTTTGATGTACAGTAATACACACCAGCTTGTTGTTGTTTGCAGTTTAAAAACAGGAAATGGTCTGGTAAATTTATCAGTTGAGTGACATCAGGGCAGAAAGGATACTATAAAGGGTTGGTATGGTGGGACTCAAAACAGCAAGAAGAGAGCGAAGGTACCAGTCAACAGACTGTTGCACACACACACTCAAGAGGGCGGCTAGAGTAAGAGCGTGTAACTTCTATTGGAGTTACACGCTCTTACTCTAGCCGCCCGTTCTTATGTGCTCTTGACACTCTATATAACTAGCTAGAAAGGGGGCGACCGTCATAAACACAAAGCATCAAGTGCGTTGTTGATTCATACAAATACACCTGAAACGTTTCCTTTTTTTCTGAAGGTTATTTTGCAATGACATCATACTCACGTGATAAATTTACTGCGCCCTCTGCAGTTTTTTTCACACTGCAAGTGACGGGAACCTGACGAGGGCCAGGAAATGCAGCTACTCCCTACCTTTGGGTTCAGTCGCTCCTGCACAAGTGGGGTGACCTCTTCCGTGTTTTCAATGTCCGGTGGGTAGCAGTAGAGCACTTTCTCTTCAAAGCTGGCAGCGTTTCGAGCTTCAATTGCAAGCCTGCACTTTTCAAGCATTGACACTCTGAAGTCGTCCACAGCTGGTTCGTCAATTGCCTCAAAATCACTGCGTGATTTACCAGTAAGCCAACCAATCTTACTAGCAAGTAGCTTTTCATCACTATCCCCCTTCTTTTCGACCACTTTAAAGAGAGGTTTGTACCATCGAATGTCACATAATCGTTGTGTCTCATCCAAACATTCCTCCAGTTCTGCCTGACGATTCACAAACACCAAGGTGTACCACTCGAGACGTTTCAGGCGATCAAAGAGTGGTAACTGCTTAGCCTGCGTCCACAGCGCATCTTTAATCTCTTCCAGTTTCTGTGTACCTTTGCAATCAATAGGAACCAGGATGCCAGTGGGTAAAAGAAAGTCGACCTGAATGCCGCCGGTCGGGTCGCTCATGGAGTCTTGAGTGAAGAGAGCCATTCTGGCAAACACGCAGTTCACCGGCGACCGATGTGACAGACGCTTTAGCTCAGGAGCTTCTTGCGACTGAATAAGCCAAACTTGGGAGTTGTTTGCAATGACAATCACATGGTCGGCACGTGATGCCAAAGCGCTAGTCTCGTTCCCAGACCACAGTCAACAATCTGTAGTCTGAGAACGAGACGAGTAACCGGAATATTAAATCAGGTGTTTGAAAAAAAAGCTCTCAGTGTGGCTGTGTAGTCTCTTGGCTCTGCCTATAGCTGTGGTCGTGGCGTGGTTGTACCGTGAGAGAAGTGTGGTGAGTGGCAGTAAGACAGTGAAAGAGACCTAGTTCGTTTGATCTAAGGTCTTGGTCCATGAACTAACCAACTGTGTGTAAAGTTTTGCACAGTTTCACACGGGTGCATGCTTGGTTAGTCGAAGCTGCGTAGCGTACAACAGTTCTCTTGATGTAGAAATGAACGGTTGTGTCGCTGCCAGCTTTTAGTTTTTGTAACTCAGTTGTCTTTGAATAGTTTATGAGCCATATGGCTCTTGACAACCTGAACCAGCATCAGGTATCACTTCATTTGAACCGTGGACTATCACTATATGATAATAGTGGTACATGATACATTGCTGCTTGTAAAATTTGATAGTATGAAGTAACTGTATTAGTACCACTAGATTGTGCGAATATGTGTTACCAGTAGTGTAAATTTGACTTCAATGTTATTCATTTCTGGCACTTTTGTACTGTCATTGATGGTGTGAATTCTCACACCTTGCACAATGGTGGTTAAACCTGTAAATTTGACAAACTGAAGAGCTTAATGACCATCTTTGCTAGCAAACCTTGTCATTAATCCACCCCCACAGTTGTTTGAGAATGTCATTGTTCTGGCATTGTGAGCAAGTAATGAGGTTTAATGACTTTCACCAGATAAATTGATGTTTCGACTTCTATCTTGCAATTTGGAAAGCAAATTTGTCAGGTGAAAGTCTAATTACTTTGTTGAAACACCATTAGGTACGTATATCAACGACCATTGGTCAGAGCTACTGAAGTGTTAGCTCAAACCCTCTTCTAGCCTCGTTCCCAGGCTCTTGTGCAGGGGAGGAGGAAAGAGAGCCTGGTACACACTGTTTGCGCATGCGCCAAATTCCATTGGTAACATGCATACTACTCCGTTACACTAAAATTACAGTCAATTTCTGTTTACCTTCTGAAAGGCTGCACTGCCTGGTTATACTCCCTGTGGGATACATACGGGCGGTTTTGAAGTCAAAAACAATATCGCTTTGACGGTAACGGTCTGCACTGCTTCGTTTGAGGCGATCGGTAAACTTCAAAGGGAAAGATTGCATCAGTCACATGCCGCAGCGTTTAGCTGGAATGGACAAACGCGTGGACAATTCCTGCAAGTGAAGAGCTGAGTACCTTCGTCGCTCCCTCGTCATTGTGTACACAGAGCGTGGTCAGTGGCAGGCATCTTTTATACGGGAGAAGTCGGCGTGCCTTGCGGAGGTTAGTGTAACGGAGCAGATTTTACAGAAATTTCCAAATTCCCAGAAATCCTGGTGAAACTGAGCATACGCAAACAGTGTGTACCAGGCTCTTTTCTCCCCGCCCACGCACAAGCCTGGGAATGAGGCTAACCCTCTTCTTGCTCTGCCATGTTCCAATGTGTAGTTTAGACCCATAGGCCATGCCCTAAACATCTCCATTGAATAGTCTCAGCAGACCATTAGCAACATGTATCAATGGCGACCGCTAGTGTGACTGGGCTCATGTCCAATGTTTTACCTAACACCTTCTTAGTCTAGATAAATAGAGGAAGAATTGATGTTGCGAAAGCCTGGGCCCGTCATTACCCTTCGCTGTGTCTATAGCAGAAGGCAGCACTCAAGGATGTTTGTACTACAGTTCAGAAGTACTTGCCTGTGTGTACATAAGTGAAGTATTTTTATGCACTATTGAGTTGCGCACACCATTACACGTAGCCTATGGACCTAGGCCATCTCTCGCTCATCCCATTTCGTTCTTCCAGTTGGTTGTCCAAGAGCAGAACACAGAACTTTGAAATTAGCCAATCAGATTTGTGGACAGTGAGGTTTTAATGCTGTGATGAGTCAGCTTAAATCTACAATTTCATTGTGCGGACCATCACTGTGTGTCCTAACATGGTTCACTCCTGGTATACTGAAAGTGGTATGCACACTAAGTTAATTTAAAATGTCGTGTTTGATAAAGAGTCTGGGAACGTGACAAGACTAGCTACTGATAGACATAGCAGATCTTGAACCAAGCCCCAGCGCAGACGGCTCCAGTTTTCTGTGTTGGGACTGATATACACACTAGATGAAAAAGTCTGTTGTGAGACTAGCTACTCATAGACACGGCAGATCTCACTGGTGCTGATCGCTTTAGTTTCCCACGTTAGTGGTCAGATAAACGAGTCTGGGTATGTTGTGAGACTAGCCACTCTTAGACATGACAGATCTTGATAGGCCCAAGTACCCATGCTTTTCAGGTTATTTGGTGCAATAAACATTTGAAATACAGATTACTAATGACCCGTCACTTCTGTGGTGCTTAGCAAACACCGCAATTACTCCAAAAACATTTAAAATTGCCCTTCTTGGCATCAACCTACTCCTTCTCTCAGCTGCAGAAGTCCAAGTTGGAATTAAAGCTAGCCTCTTTGGATGTACCATTAATCCCAATTGTGTGCACAGCCAGACATGTGCAGGTGACATTCTGACCATACTCAAGGCTTGTAGCCAGGTGACATTCTGACCATACTCAAGGCTGGTAGCCATGCATATGTTGCCATCATCACCCAGACGAAAGGTTGATTTGTGATTTTGTCCCAACAGTCATTCATTAGTGCAAACCCTAGCCTTGTTCCCATCCTCTCTCACACTCCAGCTTCATACCGCAAGCGATGAAAGGTGGAGTGTGAGACTAGCAAACTACACTCAAGGATTAGTTTTGAGTAAGTGAACAGCAAGCACATTACTTGATTACCACCAAAAAAGAAACGTTTTGTAATTTTGTCAGGCCTCCGAACATGCATTCAACCCATCCAAGTGGTACTCCTCCATTGCATAACTAGGAGTTGGCATTCATTGCCATGGCGACAGGCTATTGTGACATGCATGACTTGCAATTTACTGCATAACAATTGATTGAGGTGGAATACAGCTCTGTTGTGTCAGTGTGTCTAGCCAGATATGGAGCACATGAGCCCAAGAAGTAGTGTTGTGTACGCTGGTGGCCATCCTACAGGAATGTTGAAGCTGTAAGTCAGATGATTCGAGCAGTTTCTGTTTCTGTGCTATACTTTTGCAGTGTTTACAGTGTACACTAAGGAAAAAGATTGCATACTTTGTATGGATTAGTAATGCCGATAATATTTCATGAAAATCTTAACAAACTGCATAAAATTTTTTTTGTGGTTTTCATTTTCGTAACTTGTGATAGCACGGTGTGTGTGCTGTGTACAAACGTGCATAGTACACATAATTTTGTGAGTGCGTACCAACTCACAAAACACTAAATACACACAACATATATAATATTGCTGCTTGCTGCTTTGTAAAATTTGAGGGCAGGACAGGGCTAAGCATGTTCACGAAGGCAAATAATTAAATTAGTCTAAATTAATTTTCTCACCCGCAAAACATTATGTAAGAGGTAATTTACACCATACCATGTTATTGTGCATAGGTTGATGGCACGTGGCCCTATCATGTTATTGGAAACCATATGATAGTACAATGTGTACTTGTGTGTAATAATTGTGTTGATAGTTATGCCATCATAATAGATGATTTTGCATGTGATGTCATACCTATATGGAAGTTCAATGTACTTGTGTGTAGGGGTGGGCGTTATTGGTTCAATATGCTTGTATACAGGGGTGGGTGTTGTTGGTGGTTGAATAAACTTGTATATAGAAGTGGGCGTTATTGGTTTTTAACGTACTTGTGTGTTAGCCTCATTAATTCCCAGTATATAGTGTAGATGTGTGTTTCCCAAGCCTTCTCCGCACTCAGTTTATATGGATGCAGTAATATTGCAAGAGTCAGAACCTAGAGGGAGGGCCTGGGAACGAGGCTAGTGTGTATGGTGGTACTACTGGTGTGTTTGCTGCTGCTAAACGTTGTCATAGCAACAGAAAAGCACCAACATAATTCAGGCAGGATTGTTGATAACCACAATTATGATTAGTGTATCTATAATCTAATTTTGTTATTCATCCCACTTCCTACAGTTGTAAACAAACTGTGTAAGTGGGTGGGTACGTGTGGAGCTAGTATAAACAGTCTTTTCTTATATTTTATTTCACTGGTCTCATTCCCAGACCCTCAGTTGGTACACATGAGAAATGCATTATAATTATGGCGCGAAATCCAGGGTGTATGCAAGGAGTGATGGATGATTAAAGGTGAAATTTGTTCAACTGGTTCTGCCGTGTGCACAATTATGGTGTGTGCCGAATGTTTTTGTTCCTTTTGGTGTACGTGGAGTTTAGAGAATTTTAAACAGTTTACTGTGTGACTTGTAAAGAATGTTAGAGAATGGAGGAGGCTTGTGTCTGTGAAGAGGCAGTCTTGTCTTTCATGTTAGTATCAAGCGTCTAACGTCTGTCGCCTACATATCTGTGACGTGTTGCGACATCTGTTGCATGTGTGTCATGTCAGCAAACAAGGGCGTCATGACGAAATCAGCCTCTTCCATTTATGGTATGTACGTATGACTATCCAAACATTGTTTTGCGCCTTCAAAGTCTAAATATTTTGTTCAACAAACTATACATACGTTAAGATAATTTTAACCCCTTAATTAAGGCAATACATTAGGAGGTTAAAGTTATATTAGTGTTGCAGACTAAACTATATATTAAGGAATATTAAGGGGTTAAAATCTTATCAGTATTGTTCAACACAGTTGAAATTTCTCCTGTAAAGAAGCCCGCTCCAAACATGTATGATTATCAAGATGATTAATTCTGTGGTGTTCGAGATGATTCCTCGTTACGGAACTACGCCACTCGTGAAGTAATTTGTACATGGAGTGAATCATACATGAGTTTATATAAGTGGTCCATTTATTTATCTATGTTTTCAACAGAGCTAAAACTATAAATTGAGCGTTAAAGCAGTCTTCAACGAAGCTAAAATCCCAGAGGAGAATTGGGAGAAAGCAAAGAAACCATTTTAGTGTGAGGCAATATGCTATCTAGGTACGTAATTAATTGTTTGGTATCCGCGACTTGTGTGGTAGTTTGTACGTGAATGTGTGTGTGTGTAAGTGGTTCGTTCGTCTTTCGCTGAAGGTTGGGAGGAGGGGATGCAATTACTTCCCAAAATGAATTTCTAGTTGTTAACCCCAACTCAAGTAGATAGAAAATGTTTACATTTGTATTGAGTGACCTTTTAATGGTATTAGTTCCTTCCCTTACTCAAGTACATTGTCTTTCCCCACAGGAAGGGCATGAGTGATTGTTGGAGGTAGCAGAAGAAATGTCGACACCTTCAGATACCGAGACCTCCGTTAAGGTTGCTGTGAGGTATGTACATATCAATGAGACATTCATTACTCTACTCCATACTGATACACCTACCATCCTGTATTGAACTGTCAGTGATGATGTCAGCAGAGCATTAGTTTATCGAGCTAGACCACCTTCAGTGTTGACATGCAGTCGGGTGGCTGTAATTGGGTTAGTAGGATCACAAACATACATGTACGTAGAGTTGTCTTCAGTTTGTTGAGTGTGTACTTCACTTAGGAGGCTTCAGAGGAAGTGGGTATCCTGCACTCCATATTGACTGTCTGTAGAGCTTCAGTGTGTGGTCAGACCATGAAGAGGAAGGTTGTCTGATACCAACTTGAACTCAAAGAATAACTTGCCGACGTTAGAGTGAATGCTCCTGCCCTGAGATGACTGGAGCATTCAGTTGTTATGGTTATGGTTTACCTGGGATGACCCAGTTAATGAGGAAATCCCCAATAGCACTTAGGCTAATTTTAAGGGGTTCCCTGGGACCAACGGCTTAACGTCCCCTCCGAAGGATGCGAAGGAAAACCTACTCAATTTTTGAGGTAGGGCTGAGTGCACCCAGAGTTGAAACGTCGGCAAGTTATTTTCTGAGCTCAGTCAGAAAACCTTCCTCTTCATTTATGCAGGAGCCAACTGAGAAGCTAGCCTCGTTCCCAGTCCTCCACCGAAGCTATCATTACTTGCAGTACGTTATTTGTACACGATAGCTGTGGTGGAGGACTGGGAACGAGGCTACTGAGAAGCCACTGAAAGTGTATACCTCACTTCCTTCAAACTCAAGGGCCGAACAATGTGCACATGGCCAGACATGCACATCATGTGTTTTAGTGTAAACATACACAGCTGGTAGTTGCTGAAGTATGGGAAGCCTGTGTACGCAGTGTTTGTTGGAGAGCAGTACTTATTAATGGTGTGGGTCTAGGTTGACCTTGTACTCACACTACAGGGAGCAAGATTGGCTTGCTCCCACACTTTCACTATATCATGAACCTGTGTTAGCCTATGCAGTCCTTCCCTGTTCTTATATTATTCTGCATATTCTTGCATTGACAGTAATAGAAGGGCAGTAGTGTAAGGTTGGTACAAATTTTTTTTTAGCATACATGGTACAATCATCCCTGAGTAATGAGCTCCTGGACATTAACTGAGGAAGGTTTCAGAAAGAGGCTAAACCTACTAGGGTGCCTGTAATGAAGTGTTCATTCATTCATTCATTTATTCATTCGTTCATTCGTTCTTTCAATCATTCGTTCGTTCATTCATTCATTCATTCATTCATTCATTCATTTATTCATTCATTCATTCATTCATTCATTCATTCATTCATTCATTCATTCATTCATTCATACACTCATTCACCATCCATTCATTCATTCATTCAATCAATCAATTCAATCACTTCTGTCTGTCTGCCCCTGCCAGGGTTCGTCCTCAGAATGCGCGGGAGCAGATCGACATGTGTCGTGTGTGCACATCCTGCACTCCAGACCAGCCACAGATTGTGCTCGGGAAAGACAAAGCATTCACTTACGACTATGTGTTTGACACATTCACAGAACAAGTAGAACTGTATCAGGCCTGTGTCGAGGACCTAGTGAATGGGTAAGTTCATTAGAGCATGAGACACTGCAGAAGATGGTGGAACTAACTCTAAAAGCAAGGACCAACAGTTGTGTCCATGCATGGGGTCCTGGAGGGTGAGGGGATTGTCCGATTTTGCAGAACACATGAAAGTTATGTTTGATTGCTGGGATAACCCACTTAACATAAATAGGGCTAGTACATGTAGTGAGGGATTATCCAGGACTGATGGTTACGGGATACCGCTCGTAGCGTACTTACTGTAAATTCTGCCACGCCCATTTCCATATCTCGTAACCTTAATGCCTCCCCCAAAGGTTGCAATGGAAAACAATTTTTGAAGTAGAGCTGAGCACAACCTGGAAGATAAACATGTGATAACCACATGGTGTGCAACTGTTGCTCGGATTACTGTCATCACTGCTGTAGAGCTAGCTCATGCTTCCCTTCTTTCATGCAGCCTCCGAGCGAGGCTGCATGGCTAGCGCTTAACACCCTTCTCTCATGCAGCCTGGGAGTGAAGCTACAGGTTAACGCTTCCCTCCTCCCACACAACCTGAGAATGAGACTAAGTTAACTCAAAGCTCGAGTGACAAGGATATGCAGGCATCTGTAATTACTATAGAGACAGGAATATGGCTATTGTGCTGCTAGTCTCCAAACATGAGCAATCAACAAACCACATCTCACTAAAAAAAAATGTTATGTAAAGTCACCCACTGCGCAGGACGTGTTTCGGCCAATACCAAGCCTCCTCACTGCAGAGCTATGTACAAGTTTTATGGGCCCATCAGGTTCAAAAAGTCAAGGATTACAGGTCACTCTGTAGCCTCGTACCCAGGCCACGTGGCCCTAACCCTCCGACCACGTGGCCTGGGTACGAGGCTAGTCACTCTGCAGATGATCAAGAAAGAGACTCGCCCTACTACTCAATTGCAATGACCCATGACATTTTGTGGCCACACGTTATGATAATGGTAGAGCTGCTGGCTCACAGCAGTAGTAACCAAGGTATGTAGGTATGTGGAATTTACTATGGAGACAGAAATATGATAGGTATCACCATGCTGCTGCTAATCTCTGATGCGTGTTACTACCACACGTTTTTTGGGGGTCAAACAGTCGAGGACCCTAGACAACGATGGAAGATACTCCCCTACTACTGACTTGCAATGATCCATGACATTTTGTGACCACTAACTTTGTAAGCAGATCAGGGGTCAAAGGTCAGAACCACACACAGTGTGCACTCGGCAAATAATGAAGGAGAAGACCTGCCGATAAGGGACTCAATTGCATTGATCTATGACATTTTGTGACCACTAACTCTATGAACTCATCTGGGTCAATAGATCAAAGAGACTGCTCAATCAGCCAAAGAGAACACTTGCCCTTAATCAGGTTACAGCTGAGTCAGCTGGTGGGTCTCCCTGGATGAGTGAATCTCCTCAGCTGAGTAAGTCTTCTCAGCTGAGTAAGTCTTCTCAGCTGAGTGATCTGTGGCCCTTGTCTTATGAGGTTCTGATGAGCGCATCTAGTTAGTAGTCACAAGCCATCAAGTCAAGGCATCTGACTGAATGTTATGAGTGCATCTTCCTCTTGGCTTGTGGTTCTTGAATCTTTGACCTTTTGACCTTTGATTGATGAGTCCGTAAGCTATATTGTGCATAGTCACAAGATGTCATGATTGGTACACCTGATATTGAGTGCGTCTTTCCCTGACCTGCGGTCCTTGAACCCATATACAGTGTAGTTAGTTGGCCATAGGATATCATGTAGTAGCCTCATACCCAGGCCATCTTGTTAGTATCACCGTTTCTCTCCTCCCACACGGCCTGGGTACTTCTCCATCATCTGTAGAGTATATCAAATGGTCATGGTCGTTCAAAGAGAACAAGGATCACAGGTCACAGCTGAAGGGAAGCAGTTCTGAACGTCTGAATCAACACCCAAGTTAGCATCTGAGCCGAAGTGTCCCATCAGCTGAGTGAACTGGTCCTTTAGGCTGAGCTAAGTAGTATTAATTAATTGCTAAACCAGACTCTCCCACGTGTCAGATTTGCACGTACAGAGTTCATCAGTTCAGAGCCTCATGCACACTGCAGCTACTTATGCACCAGTATATCATATGGCAATGATCATACTACCCCTACACTGTCATACGATATTGTTGTTTACGCTTCACTTTTTACGAGACAAACAATTATTCTCCCCCACAAGAGGCAGCCATATCAGTAGATTATCAGATGTCATACATTTAAGTTTTAAGGGAGATGTGGTTCGTTGATTGTTCACACACATGTACTTGCGTCCAAGCTATGTAGTGCTAATATATCAGATGACAGTAATCGTAGTGACCTTTGGTACCTACCAAGTCATATGACACTTTGTGAGTGGTGAAAACAATATATCACCGCCGTCCTCCTCCACAAGAAGCAGCGCTATTGTACCTTGGTAGATTAATACGTACCTGTGTCCAGAGTTATTAGCCACTTATTAACTAATTCATCAGATGAACATGATCTTATTGATCTTTGATACCAAGCTAAGAGCTTATGAGCACCTCAAACTCATTAGCAACAGTGTACAATTTGTGATTTCACGTCCAAAAGTGAGTAACTTAAATCCATACATGTGGCAGTCCTGGATAGAAATCGAACGTTATTTTGTTGCTTAATTCGACTGTGTTACTGCATTTGAAGGGCTGTAGTGCAAAACATCCGGTAAGAATACACGCAGTGAAGATACATGAATACCTGATAAGTCTACGTAGTGCGTATGAGCCCTGCCCTTAACGGAAGTTCTGCGCTACAGCACTTTGAATGCGGTAACACAGTCAAAATATGCAACGGAATAATGTTCGATTTCTATCTGGGCATGTGTGGTGTTAGGGTCTGGGAACAAGGCTCACTACACTAGGTCAGCATTAGTTGGAGAAATAACACGTTACTTAGGCAACATAAGAATGTTGATTGCCTCTCCAAAAACTGCTGAGCTCACTCACTCAATTTTAAAATAGTGCTATCTAGGAGTCAAGATCGTGAGTGATGGAGGTCGGGCTGAAAGGTTTGCTTCTCCATGGCTCACACTCAGCAGCAGTGGCGCTCACCTGTGCCTACATACTTGTGGGAGGCTCCAGGAGCCAAAAACCTGACATAAATTTAACATTGCATTCAGGGCCGACATTGCAGCGTGACTACCAAGCCTCACTACGCTTCGCTGCACTCGGCAATAATACTTTGCTTTGCACATAATTGCTTTGACAGCCAAGACTAATTAACAGCGTGATGTTCTGGTAATGGCTGCCATTAGTGGGCCATTGGGTGGAGAGCAGTTGGCCATCAGTAGTATTAGTGGATGGTAGTCTTGCATTCCACGACACACAACCATGATGCTTATGTAACAGTCGAGGCAACTACACGAACAGACAATGTTGATTTTGCTAATGTAGTTCTGTTTTTGTACATACTGTTGTTGTTTATTTACCTTAATTGTGTTGTTGTTTATATTCCACAGTTGTTTACCTTGTGTTGTTGTTGTTTATTCTACAGTTGTTTTGATGGCTACAATGCTACTGTGTTGGCGTATGGTCAGGTACATGCCATGTTCTTGCTTCACTGTCATTTCCCTCGTTGGTTGCACCACAAACTGGAGGAGGGAACGGCCTTGAAACAACAGTAGCTCAGTACTATGTTAGCCTCATTCCCAGGCCTGTTTGTGGGCCTTGGAACGAGGCTAAGTACTGTATCTGTTCTTGTATGTGGAAATTTGGTACTAACATAGCAATCTCTAAACACTGAATGACACTCGGTTTAACGCATCACATTATGTAGCACACTTGATAATGTGATGTAACTCTTGCCTCCCCCTCTCTCCTCCCCCTCTCTCCTCCCTCAGACTGGCAGCGGTAAGACATACACAATGGGCACTGGATTTGACATGGCAATGATGCCTGAAGAGCAAGGTCAGTCACAAGACCACCTCCCTCCCCTTTCCCTCCCTCGGAATGTCAGCAAAAGTTTTATGATTTCAAGTTGGTTGGGATGGTGCACACACTTTTCACTATATATTATACCCTAGATCCCACACATGTGGAGAGGAAGGGAGGGATGGGAGTTGTCATCAAGGCAAACCTGTTAAGGTGGCGGGTAAGCTACCACACAAGCGCAATAATTGTTTCCGGTTTACGCCCACCATTGTACAGCTGGTTTTTCTTTTTGAATGAAGCAAATCACTGTAGCAGCTGCTTCAGTAGCTTAATATCGAAGAGCTACCTAGCCGTACAGCCGTACTACAAGCGACAAAAGCATGAAGGAAACCCTGAGAAGTTTCTACGTCGTCGATCGCCGTACATCAATGGCCACACCCACCGAGAAGGCCAGGGGTACATTTTTTCGGGACGCTTCGTGAATCAGGTGAATGACTTTAGCAACTCTCTTTACTATAAACAGCTTCTCCAGTGGTTAGTCGAGGGGGTAACGTAAAGTATTCGTGACTAACAAATGCCCGGGAGAGTTCGTACCGCGAAACGCTACAAAAAGTGACTTTCCAATAACAGTTTCAACTCGCCATCCGTTAAGCTTTACAGCTTATGACCAAAACTCTACGTAGCCCCCTCTAGCGACTGTTGAACTTTCTACTCGCCAAGAATGGAGTATGTGGCTCTCGTACCGTGCGAGTGAAACGTCCTGAAAAATTGTAAAACTCAACCACTGCTCTCCGCGCTGTTTTCTGTAGCATGGTATCAAGATTTGTTACAGAGATTGTACTTGCCATACAGTACTTGAATATCAAGTTTGGCTGTAATTGATTGCACAACTAGTAAGATGAGACATTTTATATATAGCAGATAATTTATTGTGAAATTATTTACCCGCCCCCTTAATCCATGTTGGTTGTTAATTACAGGGGTTATCCCCCGGGCTGTGCGCCAGATCTTCAATGGGATTGAGGAGCGGAAAGCAGCGGCTACAGAACGCAATGAGCCTCAGCCACAGTTTGAACTCACCGCACAGTTTCTAGAGGTAGGTGAACAGATGGAGGTCAGAGATAGTTAGATGGATTGTTAGATACATGTACATGTAGGTAGGTAGGTAGGTAGGTAGGTAGGTAGGTAGTTAGGTAGTCTCGGTACTAGACCTTTGCATGTGTGAGGGTCTTGTAATAGATAGCCCCTCACTTCCCCCTCTCTCCCTCCCACCTCTCTCTCATGTCAGCTCTACAATGAAGAAATTATCGACTTGTTCGATGCCAACAGAGATCCAGTGAGTTACTAAAAGTGTTTAGTATCACTTACCGTATAGCGGGAAATTTTCGCTAGTGCAAATTTTCGCGGAAAAGCGTCCTGACTCTTCAGAAGAAATTTTCGCGGTTTTTATTTTCGCGAAACGCGAAACCCTCAGACCACACCCCTACCGGTTGATGCGACATCTTCGGACCGTCTCTTACGGTTTCGTTGGTATTTTGTACAATAGGAGGCTGATTCTTCTTTACAGCATCCATTTAGAGGGCAGATAGACTGTAGAGAACCATCTTGTTCACATGGGTACTCGACGTACGCACGTAATGACATTATCAATTTCCATCTTAGTTCATTTTTTTGCGGTTTTTATTTTCGCGGAAGCAGGTCTGTCCGCGAAAATCGCGAAAATTTGCACCCAGCGATAATTTCCCGCTATACTGTATGTAGCATATTCACACTACCATGCCTGCTCAAGGTCAAACTGAGAGAATTTCTCTCAGTGGGATTGCATTTCCTGGTGTACATGACATCACTCGACTCACGTGCCTACTACTCATTTGCGGTTCTCAATAACATCAGTAGGTGGATGGTAGGTCAATTGTCACTAACTCGACTCTCGCTCTTTAGCAAACACTGAACTCACTCTGCTAATTTGTAATTACTATGTTGGGATCACCAACACATGTGACCACTGACACACATGCACACACTGACTTGAACATCAATCTTGAAGGTTTAATGCTGTGCATTAAGTATTAGCCAAATATATTATCATAACATCAAATCACAATTACTAAGGTACATGGCAATCATCAGACAAATTTGCATCACTTAATCAGCTTCTAATATGCTTTTGTAGAATCATCAAGTACTGCTAATATTGTCCCTACATACATGTGGACACGAAATGAGTATAAATGAGTACAACTGCATTACTGTGCGAAAAGCATACATGTGCAAAGTCTTCACTACCTTTGCTCTTCTTCCTGTTAACTCTGGGTCCCAGTATGGCCACGCACCACTTAATAACTGTCTGCCCCTTTACTGCCCTTCACCTCACTCAGGTGAGAAGGGATACCAGGCTCTCCACAAGTTTACAGTGTTCATGCACAGAAGAGCCTTGGGGTCAGGCTAATGTTTGAGAAGAAAACCAGTAAAACCAGAAGCAACATAGAACATTAAGATTACCACCCAATATTTGTAGTCACTGAAATGCAACATATTTAACCTATGTATTCAACTCCAGTTTTTACAATTGTTAGAGGCCTCAGTGATGTAGCTAGAATTCCAATGATGCCAGGAACAGAGTAGCTGGGTCCTGGGAGGTAGAATGTTAGATGCTGCAAGGTTGTATTTGGTGATTTTTGAGGATTTCTACAACAAAGCACTTCAACAATACTGTGAATCGTACACCACATTGGTCGCTTACCGTTCCTCTTCCTGCGCAGTGTGGGTAGTCTGTTTCTAGTTTCATTTTGTGGGTCCTCTCTAATCAATACAACTCACATTGTAATTGGCAGTTGCCGACACAAAATGCACATACTGGCACCCGAGCCCATGCCTGGGTGAGCCTGGGTTTTGCTGCACTACTGGGAGGTAGCCTTGTCCCCAGGCTCCACCTGAAAACTCAGAAAAAGTCACACCTGCAAACTTTCTCGTATGTGCTGAGTCAGCATATTGCAAATTCCCATTCCCGTTCCCACCCCAGATTTAGGAGCCAAAGTGTTTTAAAGACAGTAATACATTGCCGTTGTCCTAACCCTAACTCTAACCATTGTTCCTAAATCACGAAGCCATTGTTTCCAAATTAACACAACACCAAGTATGAACCCGGATTTAGCAAGCTGTCAGGAATCTGGGAAGACCAAGTGTTTTAGTGTGTGTGTGTGTGTGTGTGTACTTGACACTGAATGAAACTTATAAGCACTCAATGTTGTTTTCACACTGTGCTGAGTAAATATGAGACTGTTTCAAATGTTAATGGTTTTTGTGTTGTCTTTTGCTGCAAGTGACTGTGCAGACGTAACTTTCGCAAGTAACTCGTAGCTTTGTTGCTGGGAATGCAGGCAAGTGTGTGTGTACTTGATGCCGGATAGTCGCTCATTTCCACACTGTCAGTGCTAAGCAAATAATTATGAGAGTGCTTCTGGTGTTAACGGTGTTGTGTTTTCTTTTGCTGCGAGTGACCACGCTGATGACAGAATGGTTGGATACCTGCGCAACTATTGCAACTAACTCACAGCTTTGTCACTGTGATGCAGAATGTGAATTTTTTGGTGACTGTTGTCCACAGTGCAAGGCCACGACAGTAAGGAGTGTAGTGTCTCCGCTGTTTGAATGCCACAGTACATATCTAAATTGCAGCATTGCACCTGGAGAAAATGAGGCCTTCTGGATGGTGTCCGCCTGTCCCAAAAGCTGGGGAGACAGTCTGGAAGAGGCGTATGTGGAAGGAAACTGTACTGATGGCGCTAGTAACCTCCCTCCCGTTTCAGCCACCAATACTGGACAAGTATACAAGAATGAGTATTGTGCTGTATGCAACGAGGTCATGGATGTTATTGCATGGAGCTACCGACTGGCATGCAATCAAAGATTGTTGGAGCTTCTGCGGACTGCAAGATTTGTCCTGACGCGGGAGATTCTGAACAGAGAATGTGGCCCATGCAGCTTTGTGCAACCAGAACTCTCCCTGAACAACAGTGCAGCACGAACGTGCTTCCCTCACATTGCTTCTTGTTTAGAGCAATCTGAACTAGAGAATCGGACAGGTGTTCGTTTGGATAACTATGATAGCCTTGTTAGGCAGTGCACCACTAACAATGGCTCCTATAGCCTGGTATCAATCAACAACAATGCTCCACCATTCAGAAACCAGTACTGTGCCATGTGCCATGGTGTTAACAGGGGTCTAAGTTGTTACAACCCTCCAAACACCGGACAAGGGTATTCCACCTGTGCAGCAAACACACAGCAAACAGATTCACCTCCAACAACTGTACCCCCTACAACATTCGGCCCCAGAGGCCCCCCAGGTGTCACAGACACTCCAGGTCCTGAAGGCCCCCCTGGGCGTCCAGGCCTCCCAGGACCTCCCGGCCCCCCTGGCCGTCCAGGCCTCCCAGGACCTCACGGCCCCCCTGGCCTCCCAGGACCTCCCGGCCCCCCTGGCCGTCCAGGCCTCCCAGGACCTCCCGGCCGCCCTGGTCCTGAAGGCCCCCCGGGTCCGACAGGTGGCCGCCCTGGTCCTGAAGGCCCCCCTGGCCCCCCAGAACCCACAGGTCTCCCAGGTCCTCAACCCATTTCCTTCAGCTTGGTGCTGGACATCAGAGGAAATGGTCTGGTGGTTGCTAGATCTGATACAATCACAACCAATATCACAGTCACCTGCAGAGAAGGGGAGGTGTTCCACCCCCCCTCTGGTGAGTGCCGTCCCACAATATGCCCAGCACAATTTACCCAAAGACGAGGAGTCTGTACATTTGTCTCAAATCCTGTCCCCACCATTGCATCTGGTAACACAACTGACGGAAACTGCTCTGGTCAGCTGATCTTGAGGACACTCAACGAATCTGAATACCAGGACCTGGGTAACAATACTATACTGTTTAGTGGTGAGGTAGTGGAAGTATTGGGGACCAATAGTCTAGGACAACCTGTCATTTGTGTCAAACTTAGTTTGGAAAATGAGACCACAACGACTTTGGACTGTCCCGATGACCTAAGCTTGCTTTCACTGAATGACTCACAACAGTACAAATATTTGGGAAACAACTCCATATTGTTGGATGGAGAGGTTAGAGAGATTGTGTACAACGATTCAGGCACTCTCTTTGTGTGTGTTGAACAGAATGGAACCATTCCAGTCAACATTACGGTGACATTCTTCTCCTATCCTACTGGCTATTTCATCCTCACCTATGTTGGCTGCTCCCTGTCTTTCATTGGTGCTGTTCTAATCCTCCTGACGTACAGCCTCTTCAAGGAACTGCGTACGCTTCCTGGCAAACTCCTTATGAATCTTGCCATCACTGTCCTCATAACTAGCCTCTTCATCCTCATCGGAGGCCCCATTACAGCTTCAATCCGCAACGCAGACCTCTGTACTTCTGTTGCCGTGATTCTGCACTTCTTCTTTCTGGGTCAGTTCAGTTGGATGAGTATCATGTCCTTTGAGGTGACACGGACGCTCAATCAAGCTTTGAAACTCAGGGCTCAGGAGTCAAACAAATTTAAGTGGAACTTGTTCATCTTCTACTTCTTAATTGGCTGGGGCCTCCCCTTGCTGATTACAATGATTTCAATCACAGTGAACTTCACAACCAATGATCTTGTTCTTTATGGTGTTCGAGCTGATGGTACTCAGGGAAGCTGCTGGATCAACCACTTCCAGTCAGCCATTGTGGCATTTGTTGTCCCTGTATGTTTGTCACTGTCATTCAACTTCATCACGTTTATAACTGTCAGCATCTATCTCTTCAGGGCCTTCCGGAACCAGGCGGAGGTGAAGAAAGTCAACCATGTCTCTTATCTTCGCATAAACCTAGCCACATTTGCACTCTCTGGGCTGACCTGGGTCTTTGGGTTCATCGCTATTCTTGCTGGGACGAGCTGGGCATGGTACATCTTCATTATCCTGAACAGTAGCCTGGGATTTGTGATATTCGTCTTCTTCTTGTTCACAAAGAAGGTCGGTAGACTCTACCTATCATTGCTACGTGTCAGAGCAACAAAGAGTACAACAAGACAAATGACTGAACTAAGAAAAATGGATTGGAAAACAGATTCAGCCAAGTAGTAACAATAAAACCACTGCTGATAATGTGACTTACCATTCTGAGATGCACAAGATTTACTTAGCTGTTTTGCTTGCTGTTTTACTTGTTGCAGCAGATACTTGGTTTTCATACTGCACTTGCCATAACTTGTAGAGAACAGTTTAAGTGTGTGTGTAATTGACATGTGATACATACTTCAAGACTTGAGTCAGTTACATACTTCGAAGTCTTCAGAGGAGGATACTGAGACTCACAGTTAGCTGTTGTTGCTAAGCACATCACTGGGTGTTCTATTTTTAGCTGCCAACATTCAGTATATTATATAGTAGCAAGAGCAGACGGCTCGAGTAAGAGTGCGTAACTCTGTAAAATTTGAAACCAGGCGGAATTTATCACCAGTACTAAAAATAGTAACGTGTGCATGCTGTGTAGACATAAGCCACTGTTGCTAAGCACGTCACTGGGTGTTCTATTTTTAGTGCAGTTCAATAATTTTGCCCGGACTACGGGCTTCTATTGGAGTTACACGCTCTTACTCAGGCCGCCCTGTTCTTGTGTGCTCTTGGTAGTAGTGTAAGTTATTAAAATTAAGACAAGTGTCCCCAGTAGCAAAATGGCTTGTGCAGGCATGAATGCTATCAATGGACTACATGCAAGGAATACTTTTTCACATGGACACTAAAGCAGCAACTCAAATATGGCAGAGACTGGGCATACATGGACTCTGGACATGTGTTCATAGCGAAGTACAGCATTTTCCAAGTTTTTGAATTCTACTGTCTGATTACAGATTTTACAAATTAATGGATGTCACATGTGCTGGAAATATTTTGGCCAACACCAAGCTTCATCAGCTATGCATGTGACTCGGGACTGCTATCTCATGCAAGAAAGGCTGTCAGGTGGCTGGCCTTGCTCATATATTTGGGGCAGCAGCACCTCAAAAGCATTGTCTTGGAATAGCTGTCTTCTTGTTAACAAAATCGTTGCTACGAGTGATCATACTTACATCTCAGAATGAAAACACATGATCTGGAAGTATGTGAAAAGAGACTTTGTGTGCCTTGTTTGTAACCTCGCTAACAATACAGCAATTAACAGTCACATACCAACAACAACCAACTACACATTCACCACTTGTTGTGAATGACAGTCACTCCCTGCTAGCTAGATAGCCTCGTACCCAGGTTCAAAGAAAGGGGAAATGAGCCCAGGTTTATGAGCCCAGGTGCCCAAAAGTCACCAAATACAACCTTGCAGCATCTAACTTTCTACCTCCCACGACCCAGCTGGGAGGTAGAAAGTTAGATGCTGCAAGGTTGTATTTGGTGACTTTTGAGGATTTCTACAACAAAGCACTTCAACAATACTGTGAATCGTACACCACATTGGTCGCTTACCGTTCCTCTTCCTGCACAATGTGGGTAGTCTGTTTCTAGCATACCCACCTGTGATCACAAGAGCAGAAATAGGCCAAGAACTCTTTACATATCTCTTCTTGACAAAGCAAAGTAAACACTCACTCTTGTCCAAAATACAATTGTTTCTTACATAAGTATCAAACAGTATCCACAACTCTCCTAGTCCGCATATTCTCACACCCTGACATGCATCCCTTCTCCTTCATGGACTCCACTTTCTTATGCTTGACTTCTGGCGGCCGACATTTCGGTCTACATTCCGACTTCTCTCTGATTAATACAACTCACACTGACAGTTGCCAACACAACATGCAGACTCTGACGTCTGAACCCAGGCCCAGGTGAGTCCAGGTTTGGCTACGCTACTGGGAGGACCCTTCCCCACAGTAGGAAATTACTAGCATTAGCCTCATTGGTCACACATGTCCACAGGCACATGTCCTATTGTCTATAAAGCTACTTCATGTGGTCATCACTCTCTGATTTAGGAGCCAACTTGGTGTTAGAGACACTAATACATTGCTATTGTCCACCCTAACCGTAATGTTAAGCTAAATCATGAACCATTGTTCATAAATTAAGGGATTTAGTGTTCTTGTGCAACACCAAGTATGAACCCGACTCAGCAAGCTGTCTGGGAACACCACAAGTTTCTTAGTGTGAGCGTGTGTGTTTGAAAATGAAGAAACTAGATGTTAGTTTCACATACGCAATAATCCTTCTCTATCTTTGAGTGTTAATTGCTATGGCCCATTAAAACTCTCCGGAGTAGGGCCTCCAAAAATTGTGTATACAACAATTCGAAACCTCAAATAGCTTTTATGTGTCAGAGGTGTGTGTGTTGGTGATTGCTTTTATACTCTGACTGCATACGAAACACTTGTGGGTCTGGGTTAGTATTCATGAGTAGGATAAGAATATTCATGAGGCAATGATTCCGCTATATCTGTATTGCAATCACTTCTAGAGAGCAGCCTGGGGGCAAGGCTAGTGTGTGTGTGTGCAGTGAAACCTCTCTAAAGTAGACAGACACCATAAGTACTAAGCCTCTTCCCAGGCCCTGCCCAGAAGGAGTTCTGGTGTATTTCATGGAGGCTATGTTATCAGAGCTCTCTTTTGCTGTACATCTGGACAGTGTGTAAATGTATGGGTGGGGCTCTTGTTGCGGGTTTGCTGTGAAGAGGTTTTATTTCGAGTTCTGGTATCTTTCTTAGAGGCATGGTAATGCATACTCTGACCATGTATGGTAATGCATACTCTGACCATGTGGCTATGTTATCAGAGCTCTCTTTTGCTGTACATCTGTACAGCGTGTAAACATATGGGTGGGGCTAAGAAGTAGGATCGTCAATGCTAATCATTACAAATTACCTGAAATCTTTCGAAAATCTTGGGGGTTTTAGCACAAACTGTAAATGTACAAATCTTGGGGGTTTTAGCACAAACTGTAAATGTACAAATCTTGGGGGTTTTAGCACAAACTGTAAATGTACAAATCTTGGGGGTTTTAGCACAAACTGTAAATGTACAAATCTTGGGGGTTTTAGCACAAACTGTAAATGTACAGATCTTGGGGGTTTTAGCACAAACTGTAAATGTACAAATCTTGGGGGTTTTAGCACAAACTGTAAATGTACAGATCTTGGTGGTTTTAGCACAAACTGTAAATGTACAAATCTTGGAGGTTTTAGCACAAACTGTAAATGTACAAATCTTGGAGGTTTTAGCACAAACTGTAAATGTACAAATCTTGGAGGTTTTAGCACAAACTGTAAATGTACAAATCTTGGGGGTTTTAGCACAAACTGTAAATGTACAAATCTTGGGGGTTTTAGCACAAACTGTAAATGTACAAATTTTGCACTGAACAGGCAGGCGGACAAAACCAATTGCTTAATTTCCACTAGGCAAAACAATTGACTAGAAGTGCTCAGTGGAGCACTTACCCGCTTGTCTGTGTAACAATGGAGTGTTGTATTCAGTTGGAGTTACACGCTTGTGCTCAAGCTGCCCGTTCTTATGTGCTCTTGACTGATTAACCAGTGGGGGATTAACCCTTTAACTATACTCGTCATTGGTAGTTAAAGGATTAACCAATGGGGGAGTAACTTTTTTGACTTCTTAATTTTGAGCTGTGGCCCATTCAAACTCACGTGGAGTAAGGCCTCCAAAAATTGTTTACAACAATTCTAAACCAGTACCGGCTTTCTTCTGCTAATGTTGCGTGGTGAGGTAGTTGCTTTTATACCCTGACTGCGTACGAAACACTTGTGGGTTTAGATTAGTTAGCTGGCAACATTCATGAGGGGGGTAATGGTATTCATGAGGCAATGATTATGCCTATTGGTTCTGTATTGTGTGTGCTTGTGTGTGCGTGTGTGTGTGTGTGTGTGTGTGTGTGTGTAATTTTGGGTGAACCTAACCGAGCCCAACACCAGCGGAACTGCATTACGTGTTTGTGCTTGCTTGCAGCCAGATTCTATAGCTCACAATTTATGTGCAATAAACTGTGTGAATATTGCAGAACATGTACAACTCGAACATGACATTGATAGCATTGATACGTAGCATTGACTGGTATTGACCCTGAACCATGAGATACTGTGTGAGGTACTTTCAAACCTCCAAAATCTCAACTGGAAGCCATGAGACTGCAGGGTTCTCGCTAGAAATCTGCTGATGAGAGGTAGCCACAATGTAGGTTTGGTCGGCTAGAGTTAAGAGCGTGTAACTCCAATAGAAGCCCGTAGTCCAGGCAAAATTATTGAACTGTACTAAAAATAGATCACCCGGTCACATGCTTAGCAACAATGGCTTATGTCTACCCACAGCTGTGCATATGTGTTACTATTTTTAGTACTCGTGGTAAATTCCAACTGGTTTCGATCTAGCCGTCCGTTCTTGCACACAGTTTCAATACCGCCGATACTGGTATCAATACTTGGTTACCTCACGCGGGAGACGGCGACAAGACCAACGACAAAGCTTCATGAACAGTATTGTTTGAAAGACTTCCAAGGTGGACCACCTTAGAGTTAAGGAGGGGCCAGGATTGTAGCTGGTAGCGCCCATCTCTGTTGATTATCTACAATTGTTAATTATCAGAAATTATTTAATTACCTAAAATTAGTAATTTGCTTAAAAATAAGCACCCAAAATTATTAATACTTAAGGTTCCTAATTAAGTATACAGCAAAATCCTACATTGTGAACCAGAACTGGAACCAATCTGATCCAGATCTGTACCCAGAAATGCAACGGAAGACCAAACTGTAAATCGGATCTATATCAGCTCTGTATCAGTTCAACAGAAACAAGACATGCTAGATATAAGAGAGGGATATAGCACCATGGATGTGTCAGGGCTTGGTAGCCTCGTTCCCAGGCCCCGTCCGAAAAATTGATTTTTCGGGCAGGGCCTGGGGACGAGGCTAAGGGCTTGGTAGGCTGAGTCCCAACTATAGCCAATAGATTTAAAGTAGCTATTTTAGCAATATGTATCAGCTGTTTTCAAAATAATACTTAGCATGAAACGTATGTGCCATATCGTAGCATAGATAATTGTTGTACACATCTTGTGAACTGAAAAGGTTCTTAGTTGTACAGTGTACAATCGATTTTTCTCCAAAGCTGCAAGACAAAATCCAGAACGGAAAGCCTGGGTTCGAGGGCTACAGATATGTCCTGATGCTACTGATTCAGTTCGGAAAATACACCTGTAATAGAACTTTTTGGCAACAGAACTGTATCGGGTTGGAACATTTTTGGGCTATGTAAATATGGCCCATTCAAACTCTCGGGAGTTGGGCCTTCAAAAATTGTATATAACAACTCAATACCAAAGGATGCTTTCTTTTGCGAATGTTGTGTACTTTGGTGATAGCTTTTATACTCTGACTGCGTATGAAACACTTGTGGGTCTAGGTTAGTATTCATGAGTGGGATAAGAATATTCATGAGGGATAATGGTATTCATGATGCATCGATTATCTTATAGTGTGTGTGTGTGTGTTCAGAGGATGGTTGGAAGCTAGTAATTAGTGATACACACGTGAGGTAGCAATTAGTGCTACGTGAATGACGTAATCATACCGACTGCCGTAGGTGCCCATAGTGAAAGGTGAAATTGATTTACACAAACAGATTTTGTTTGTTTGTTTGGGACGAAACTCACGCAGTAGATACTTACTAGCTCACTTGTAAAACTCAGTACCAGCTAATCAACATGCAAGAATTGTAGTGAACAACCTTAGGTATATATTATCTATGGAACAACTTTAGCTAATTCTTACTGACTAATCTGCCAACAGTTCTAACCATTTTGTTCTGTGTGTTCTTTGTTTTACGTAGGGCAAGAAGTTGCGCATCCATGAGGAGCCAGGAGGGAATATGTATGTTACCGGGACAACGGAACATCGGGTTGAGTCTGAAGATGAGGTGTGTGTGTGTGAGTGTGTGTGTGTGTGTGTGTGTGTGTGTGTGTGTGTGTGTGTGTGTGTGTGTGTGTGTGTGTGTGTGTGTGTGTGTGTGTGTGTGTGTGTGCGTGCGTGCGTGCGCGTGCGTGCATGCGTGCGTGTGTGAGTGTGTGTGTGTGTGTGTGTGTGATATTGTTGGGCCTGTACATGATCTCTCCTCTTCATCTCCTCCCACTCCCTTCTCCTCATCCTTCCACCCCTCTTCTCTCCTATACTCCCCCTCCCCTCCTTTCCTCTCCTCCTCCTCCTCCTCTCCTCTCCCCATCCCACAGACTCTGGACTGTCTCAAGCGTGGAGCTCTCTCGCGTAGTGTTGGCAGCACTAACATGAACGCCCAGTCTTCACGCTCCCACGCCATCTTCACACTGCACATTGTCCAGCAAAGACCATGCCCTGCGGTACGTAGTCTCATTCCCAGACCATGCCCTGCGGTACGTAGTCTCATTCCCAGACCATGCCCTGCGGTACGTAGTCTCATTCCCAGACCACTCAAGTGGGGAGGATCTAGTGACACTGGACAAGGTTCTTCAGAGTAGTACTATATCACGTTCGTTCCCAGGCCCTGCCTAGCTTTTTTGCTTGTGTGTGGGAAGAGTCTTGTTACATGCAAGAAAGGCACTATCTCATCGTGCTGAAGTGACCTGTTTGCGACTGCAAATTGCGTTTTCTGCAATGTGATTGGTAGTTTCACTATTTGGGCCAAATGAGAAGAATAAAGTTAATGTCACCTGGTCCTCCCTGCTTGAGATGAAGTCTGGGAACGAGACCATGAAAAATACATGTATGAAATGCTACCATGCTAATTTCTAAGATACTTCTGTTATGCTTAAAAAATGTTATTTCCAGCAACCTGTGGGTGGGGTCTCAGAATCCATTGTTTACTGGCTACTCTTGTGGGGCTGTCATTGTAGCCTCGTTCCCAGGCCTCCCCCGTTTTTGTTCTTTGGTTTGCGTTCAGTATAATACACAGAAGCGGAAGAGCGGCAAAAACTGAAGAACAAAAACAGGGAAGGCTACTGTCAGTGTACTAGGTGCACCTAATAACCTCCTATCCTTCTTGAATGTTATGTGTTATGGTTCAGGTTCCATCACTGGCTGAGGAGGGTGGAGGTAACTCGTCTGGTCGTCCGGCTGAGCTAGACTGGGAGACACTGAGAGCCAAGTTTCACTTTGTTGATCTGGCTGGGTCTGAGAGACTGAAGCGGACTGGGGCGACGGGAGAGAGAGCCAAGGAGGGCATCTCTATCAACTGTGGACTGGTGAGGAGCGTGAGGTGTGATGGTGTGTACATGAGGATGTGTGAGGAGTAAGGATGGAGTGAGAGGAGATTCTTACCCCCTCCCTTCCATCCTTCTCTTCTTATCCTTTCCCCCTCCTCTCCTCTCTCTTCCTCTCTCCTTTCTTCCTTCATCCTACCCCTCCTCCTCTCCTTTATTCTTTCTTGTATCTATTCATTGTCCTTCCTTCCACTTTTATTCCTCCTACCCTTTCCTTTTTCTTCTCCCCTCTTCCTCCTCCCCCTCCTCTTTCTCTCCTCCCCCTCCTCTTTTCTCCTCCCCCTCCTCTTTTCTCCTCCCCCTCCTCTTTCTCTCCTCCCCCTCCTCTTTTCTCCTCCCCCTCCTCTTTCTCTCCTCCCCCTCCTCTTTTTCTCCTCCTTCTTCTCCTCTTCATTTTCTTCTCCCCCTCCTCTTTTTCTCTTCCCTCCTCTCTTCCCCTCCTCCTCTCTTCCTCCGCCTCCTCTCTTCCTCCCCCTCCTCTCTTTCTTTCCTCTTACCTTCCTCCTCCTCTCCATCTCTAGCTTGCTCTTGGCAATGTAATCAGTGCTCTAGGGGACAAGGCTAAGCGAGGCACCCACGTCCCCTACCGAGACTCCAAACTAACAAGACTGCTACAAGACTCACTGGGAGGCAACAGTCTGACGCTCATGATTGCCTGCATCAGCCCGACTGATAGAGACTTTATGGAGACGCTGAACTCACTCAAGTACGCTAACAGAGCGAGGAACATCAAGAATAAGGTGTGTGTGTGTGTGTGTGTGTGTGTGTGTGTGTGTGTGTGTGTGTGTGTGTGTGTGTGTGTGTGTGTGTGTGTGTGTGTGTGTGTGTGTGTATGTGTGTGTGTGTGTGTGTGCGTGTGTGCATGTGTGTGTGTGTGTGTGTGTGTGTGTGTGTGTGTGTGTGTGTGCGTGCGTGTGTGCATGTGTGTGTGTGTGCATGTGTGTGTGTGCATGTGTGTGTGTGTGTGTGTGTGTGCGTGTGTGCATGTGTGCCGAGTGTGAACATGATTGTGGGGCATTGGTTAATTGAGATTAATACCCATATGGAGCTCATAACATGGCCCCATTAATCTCCTACCTGTACATGCTGTATATCCTGTGCTGATTTGACCTAACTACCGTCTGCCCCTGTGTCTCTAGCTGGTGGTGAACCAAGACAAAGCTAGCCAACAGCTGTCTATGCTGAGAGCTCGTATACAGCAATTGGAAGTGGAGCTGCAGGAGTTTCGCTCTGGGAGGATGGTTGTCAGCGGCGATGGCTCCGTGGTGATGAATGACATGGCCAATGAGAACACCATGCTGCGAACTGAGAATGACAAGTGAGGGAGGAGGGGAGGGTGTGTGGGGGGAGGGTGTGTGGGGGGGAGGGGGGGAGGAGGAGGATTGGAGAGGAAAAGGCAGAAGTGGAAGGGAAAGGAGAAGGAGGGAGGGTTGGAGTGGTGAGGGGGGGGGGGGGGGGGGGGGGGAGAAAAAGGTCATTGTGAGAGGATGGAGGGAGGGTTGAAGGGAGGGAGAGGATGGAGGGAGGGTTGAGTTAAGTGGTAAAGACACTCCATCAGCTGGACATGTTAGAGACAATCCCCCCCGACCCACACACACACACACACACACACACACAAAGGCTGCGTATGCGTGTAAAGGCAATGCAACAAGTGATAGACTCACAGACAGAGAGGATAGCGGCCCTTGCAGCAGAGAAAGAGGTCGTGGCACTGGGACACCATGATGAGTCCACTGGACAAGGTAACTCACTAGCAGTCACCACCTCCCGGTCACCCTAGCACAGGGTGACATCTAAGCCTGGCTTTTTCAGGGAGATGTGGTTCATTGATTGTTCAAGCACTCCCAACTCCTAGTGCCCTTTTCATGTAACTCTCTTATCCTTCTATCCAGTGTTGAGCAAGGAGAGGAAAGAAGAGCCACTGTCTTCCGTCATCCAGGGCTACCTGAAACAGATCGAAGAACTACAGTAAGTTGTCTTGTTCTCATTTTCAGGAAGTGAACATTTTGCACACTGCTGCACTGCACAAAGAGCCTGCCACTTGCCCTCCAGCTAACATCTAAGCCACGCCCATCTATAATAATGATCCTCATTTTTCGCCAGACCTTAGTACTTCAAGGGAGAAATGTTGCGGTGAGTAGCAGTCCTCCACGACAGCTATTATCACAACACGCTGCTCGTACTGTAAGCCACGATAGCTGTGGTGGAGGACTGGGAATGGGACTAGGGGTGAGAGCACTCGGATACAAGACTAACATATAGAAACTTGTGTCCTCCAGCATGGTGCCTGCTTATAGTTCACAAGTGGAGTGTGCTTATGAATAATGCTGTCAGGTTTTATCCTAGTGTGTGGATCTTGTTCCTCCTAGGAGCCGCCTCGTCCTGAGTGAGTCTCTGGCTCACCAGAATCCTCACTCTCCCTTCCGTCGTGCTCCAAGCTCCGTGATGTCTCGTGTCCGCAGTGGTAGTGTGAGCACAGTACCCTTTGACCAGGAGACACAGGACCTACTGGACACTGCTCGGACTGATATCCAGAGACTCAGAGAGAAGGAGGAGAGGAAGGTAGGGTGGGATACAGTTTGCACTGAAAGTGAAAGTGAAAAGTTGTCAATTGTTCCAAGGAAAGTCATATACACTGAAACGAAACTCTTGTTAACGGGTACTAATTAATTAATGAAACCCAACCAAAGTCCCAGTTGAATCTCCATGTTTACTAAACATTTATAACACTAGCTGTTACTCACAGTACTGGCATCTAGTCACCCTATCTTACCAATATGCCGCAAGGGAAAGCTTTTGGTTGTGTCCCTGTTATGCTGAAACAGTACATATTGTCACACCTGCCAAAACCCTAGCCTTGTGCCCAGGCGCAGTCAGGCAAGGAGGAGGAGCCTCACTGCGCCTGCATACAAAGTTACCAAAACCCTTGAGATAAAAACCTTCCTACAATTGACACACAGTATGGTCCTGATGTTGTCTGTCTTCCACTGTACATGTGTGTATAACGTCTGTGACTGTGTAGGGTTAGCACTTGTAGCTGTACTGAATGTATTTGTTTACCTCTAGGTGTCGGCAGGGCCTGAGTTTTCTCCTCGGTCAAGGGGTCACTCGTTTCATCGCTCGACTAGACCTTCTTCCCTGGCAAGAACTAGGTATGTGTGATCACAAGTGGATCTTTTGCATGAATGAGCTTTGATGATTCCCCACCACATGTTTCAACTTATGAAAACCTGCAACAACTCTCCCTCCTTCCCTCTCTCCCTGTCTCCCTTCCTTCTCCCTCCCTCTCTTCTTTCCCTCCTTTCTCCCTCTCTTCCCTCCAGCTCTATGGAGAACGAGGAGGTGCTGGCGGAGAGAAGACCTCCGACTGTTTACGAATCAGACGAAGACACTAACAGCAGCAATGAGGTTAAAACACTTTCGATTACATCTAATGACCCATGATTCCTTGTTCCCAGGTCCCTCCCACCCAGCTTTTGTTAATTGTTTATAGTATGGAAGGCATAATTATGTACTTACATATGTGGCAGTCCTGTATAGAAATTGAATATTATTCCGTCGCTTTCTGTCCCTTGCTAAACATACGAATGTGTGTACTCTATCGTCGAATTTTCAATCCCTTTAACCCTTCAACTTTGACCCTTCACCTTTGACCCTGCAGGACGTGAGTGAGGGTTCAGAGGAGGACGATGAACTCACCATCCCGGCCAGTGACTCCTCTGATGATAGTGACAGTGAGGGGGACCTGGATGAAGCCGGCAGTCTCGCCTCCAGCGTGGCAGAACTGTCATCTGGTACACTTGCATGTATACAATAGTTCAGCATGCTAAGTACACGTTTGATCATGTACCTCTCCTTCTCTCCCTCTTTCTTCTCATCCTTCCTCTTCTCATCCTGTTTCTTCTTTTCTTTCTTCCCCTATCCTCCCCCCTCCCCCTCTCCTTCTCTTCCTCTTTCTTCCCCTATCCTCCCCCCTCCCCCTCTCCTTCTCTTCCTCTTTCTTCCCCTATCCTCCCCCCTCCCCCTCTCCTTCTCTTCCTCTTTCTTCCCCTATCCTCCCCTTCCCCCTCTCCTTCTCTTCCTCTTTCTTCCCCTATCCTCCCCCCTCCCCCTCTCCTTCTCTTCCTCTTTCTTCCCCTATCCTCCCCCCTCCCCCTCCTCTTCTCTTCCTTGTCTTCCTCCCCCCCTCTGCCTCCTCTCCCCCACCAGAGATCAACCTCAAGCAGCAACTGGTAGACCAGCTGGACAAGGCTCAGCGAAACCTCTACACCATGAAACAACAGTACGAGGAGAAGATGCAACTCTTGCAGCACCAGATACGCTCAGTCGAGTCCGAGAGAGACAAAGTGCTCAAAGAGATAAGTAAGTGTGGAAACCAACACAAGGATGTCTGAAGACCTGCATGCACAAGTCTAGTCGTGTACCTTAGCCTCAAACCCAGGCTTTCTGTCCCGGGTTTTGTCTCACAGCTTTGGAGAACAATCAGAACAGAAAACCTGGGTTCGAGGCTACTTGTAGACCCCACAAACAATAAGGGGAGGTCTGGTGCTACACTCCTGTACCTCCACAGAATTTCGGCAGCACAGTCTGACACTAGATCCTCCTCTAAGGAGGTTTGGGTATGAGACTAGTCGAGTAGTCGAGTAGTTCATACACTCCACCTCGCAGTCACATCGTAATAGCAGAAATACACACACACACACACACACACACGCCTCTCTCCCTCCAGCCTCTCGTCGTGGGATGGATCGTCGGGAGGAGAATGTCAAAGAAGTTAAAGGCAGCTATGAGAGGCAGCTCTCTGATCTCCGAGCAGAACTGAAAGGCCTCAAGACAGCACGCAAGGAGCACGCGAAGGCCATGAGGAAAAACGTATGTGAGCACTGGAACTATTTCTGTTGCTAAGTTGTCTTCTAAGTCCTCTGATAATCTATAAAATCATTTTACGTGTGCCAGTTACTCATTTTCTCGTCTCCTTGCCCCACTCCTCTCTCTCTCTCATAATTTTTCCTCCTCTCCCCATCTCTACCTCTCTGCCTCTCCCCCTCTCTCCCCTTCTCTCTTCTCCCTCATACCTTCTCTCCCTCGCCTCTGCCTTTCCTCCTCTTCCCCTCTGTCCCTCTCCTCCACCTTCCACCCCCCCCCCCCTCCCATCCTCCTCTCTCCTCCAGGCCCAGCATGAGATTGAGTTAAAACGTCTAAAGACAGAACTTCTGGAGATGAAGAAACAGCGTGTCAAGATGCTCAACCGCATGAGGTACAGATCTACCCTCCCCTCTACATTTCCTTTTACACCGCACATGCTAGGCCCTAGTAAATCTCATTTTACATCACTAGAGTATCTAACTGACACTCATTCAGAAAGTTATTCATTGTGACCAAAAAATTGCAAGAGCCCACAAGAATAACTCTGCTCTGCTATAGGTCGGAGGCAGCCGTCAAGAAAGCGGATGATGCAAGAAAGTCTCGAGAGGTCGCACAGCTGAAGAAAGAAACCAGGAAGAAAGAACATCGGATCAAGTCCCTGGAAGCTGACGCTAAGAGACGGGAGGTGGTGTTGAGGAGGAGAGCAGAGGAAGTGAGGAGGAGGGGAGGAAAAGAAGGGAAGGGTGTAGCCTCGTATCCAGGCCATGTGGGAGGAGAAAGATGCAGCTTGGATACAAGGCTAGGAAAGTGGGGGGGAGGCAGATAACTGTTCTCAGACAATATTAGTCGAAGGGGTACCTTCTCAGCTAGCTCTTAAGGTTTTTAAGTTTGTAACAACAATTTCATTATCCCTTGTTTATTCCCGCTGCCCATTCCTCTCCCATTCCTCCTCCCCTTCCCCCTCTTTCTCTCCCACCTCTTCTCTAAGCTTTCTGTTCTGCGTCGACAGCAGCGTTTCCGAGGGCGCCTGCAATCTCAGAACTCAGCCCCAGATCTCGCCATCACTAGTAGCTCCTCCACTAACAGTGCTAGTGGGGGGAATGCTGGCAGCAATGGTGGTGGTGTGAATAGTGCTGGTGTGAATGGTGCTAGTGTGAATGGTGCTGGTGTGAGTATTGCTGGTGTGGGAGGTGCTGGTGTGAATGGTGCTGGTGTGAGTATTGCTGGTGTGACTGGTGCTGGTGTGGGGGGTGCCAGTGGTGTAGTGCTGAGGCAGCCTGTGGCGCAAGGACTGGGGGCAAGGAGTCGACTGGAGCGGAGAAAATCCTCTGTGTTCAGCTCCGACAGTGCTAAGAGGAAGTGGAGACTGCTGGAGAGGAAGGTGTGATGGTGGTCTGTGTGTCTGTCTGTCTGTCTGTGTGTCTATATATATCTGTGTATCTTCCTGTCTGTCCGTCCATCTGATTGTCTGTCTGTTCTCACCTTTCTATATGTCTTGTATGTATCTGCCTGGTTGTCTTGGAGACTAGTACATGTCAATTATCATGCATATACCAGTTTATATGCTTTTGTGTCACCCCCCCCCCCCCCCACACACACACACACACACACACACACACACACATACACTCGATCCACAAAGATTTTGGATGGCATTGTGAAGCGGAAGACGACATACTCTCTGTCACAGGACATGGATCGTTGGATTGCACAGAGAGACCAACTCAGTCGGAAGGTAGAGGCACTGAAGAGGCAGAGAAAGGTGTCCCTGCAGGCCGAGGAGGTGGTGAGTGAGGATAGGGGAGCTGGGTTGGGGGGGGGGGGGGGGGGGAGAGAGAGAGGGAGGGAGGGAGGGAGGAGAGGGAGGAGAGGGAGGGAGGGAGGGAGGAGAGGGAGGGAGGGAGGAGAGAGAGGGAAGGAGGGAGGGAGGGAGGGAGGGAGGAAGGAAGGAAGGAAGGAAGGAAGGAAGGAAGGAAGGAAGGAAGGAGGAAGGGAGGGAGGGAGGGAGGGAGGGAGGGAGGGGAGGGAGGAAGGGAGGGAGGGAGGGAGGGAGGGGGGGAGAGAGAGAGGGAGGGAGGGAGGGAGGGAGGGAGGGAGGGAGGGAGGGAGGGAGGGAGGGAGGGAGGGAGGGGGAGAGAGGGAGGGGGAGAGAGGGAGGGAGGGAGGGAGGGAGGGAGGGGGAGAGAGAGAGAGGGAGGGAGGGAGGGGGAGGAGGAATAGGGGGAGGAGGAGGAGGAAAGAGGTGATCAAGATGGTGGGAGATGGAAGGAGGGCGAAGAGAAGGAGGGGGGAGAAATGTTACTGTAGCTACATGTACATAGATATGTCTTGAGATCCTTTGTGACTTTTGGCATAAACCCACAAACTCTTCCCCAGAATGTGGAGGAGTTGACGAGTGTGGATGAAGACTTGGACTCAATCTCTGCACACATCGACTACGTCCAGGAGAACATTGTGGAGCTACAGAATGACCTCATCGCCCTCGATGACTCCAAGGTACCCATGTTGGGCCAATTTTTCAGTGCTATAAATGTCACAATGTCTTTAGTCACTTATCTGAACTTCTGATACATGTCTCCAACACGTTGGTTAACCGAACACATTACGCAAAGCCTCGCCCACTATTTCTGTCAACTGGAAGTTGGCTTTAGGAATCAAGTAGCAGTGTTTCAGGGCCCCCTCTACCTGTCGTATGGCAGCTGTAGACATGGAATAACTTCTACTGGCCAGGCAGCTTCCCAACAGAGGTAACACAACTGTCCAAGTAAACTGCTGGGTAATGCAAACTGAGCGACGGCTTACGGTTGAACACATTCTAGCATTTGCTGCAGCTCTGATCCTAACGTGTTGGGGTAAGTGACTTGCTACTGTACTAAAATTGAAGCTTAATTGCAAAGAGTGTGGCTTACTTGTTTAGTTGTGCTAAGATTTGTTGGACTAACACGCGGTGGAATAGAAATTTTATTGACAACGTTTCGAACAGACCCTGCCAATCTTCTTCGGCCAACACAGAAACAGAGACGAATCTAACATATATACACATGCAACCGAAAGTATAAAACGAAGTATAAATGTCACTCAGCAACTACATTGTATTTAGTTTTCAACCTTGATTTGCATGTCTTGGTGGGAACACTGACGTCAACACACCTTATTGTTCTTTACAGAGTGATAGCGATACAATTGAGGCTCACGCTATCATCACTGCTTGCACACCACGTGAGGCCAAGTACCTCCTCGAACACTTGCTGGATATGGCGCTCAACTGGGTGAGTGAAGGGGAGACGGAGGAGATGGGAGGGAGGAAAGGGGAGGAGGGAGGGAGGGGAGGGGGAGGAGAGCCTTGAGTAAGAGGAAAGGGGTGAAGGCAAAGTAACACCTGGTGTTCAGTTTTGTGAATGAAGGAGAGGAGAGAGGGAAGAGAAGGAAGGAGGGAGGAGAGGGGAGGGGGAGGAGTGAATGAGTGATCCTAACTATGTGTACCTCTCTTGCAGGGTGCCAAAGCAGAACAGCAAGAAGCAGCGGCCAAGTCTCTAGAGGCTCGGCTACATGCCTCAGAACAAGCTGCTGAGCTGATGAAAACCCTTAGTTCACCACAGGTCAGGAGAAATATGGTAGCTGACCCTCACACCATCACCATCACCATCACCATCACCATCACACCCTCACACCCATCACACCCTCACCCACACATAAACTCTCATCACACCCTCACCCACACATAAACCCTCTTCATCACACCCTTACCCATCACACCCTCACCCACCCACACAAACCCTCTTCATCACACCCTCACCAATCACATCCTCATCCCTCACTCCTTCACCCCCTCACTCTCCAGGTATCCCTACCATTCGTTGTCAACAACAGAACAGTGACCAAGCTAAAACGCACTCCTCAGCATCACCGTCCTCCCTCCCCTCCCCCCTCACTGGACCTGGACGGTGACTCCACCCCAACCACTCTCAGTGATTCAGAAGAAAGCAAACAAAGTGACTCTAGCGGTGATACTTCACAGGTTTGTAGGATGTGTGCTTATTTCACGTGATGATACTAATGTACTGTACTGTGCATAATCTGTTCAACACAGGAATATAGTTGTGTCGTATGTCGTACGTATCAATATCTGTTGCCGTCTTTCCAAATGCAGCATATGGCACAACAACAACAACAACAACAACAACAACAACAACAACAACAACAACAACAACAAGGGAAGACAATAAAGGTAGTTGACATTTTTGTCAATATCCACTTCCCTCACTCCTTCTTTTACACCCTTGATATTCCTTTTATCTCTCCCTCCCTCCCTCCCTCCCTCCCTCCCTCCCTCCCTCCCTCCCTCCCTCCCTCCCCCCCCACACGTAGTTGCGTCGCCGCACAGCCCTTCCCTCAGAGCTGGTGGCCGGCCGAGAAAGACCTTGCTCTGAACCTCAGATACAGATAACCAGAGAACACTTGGTTGTGGAAGGTGGGTGGAGCAATCATGAACATTGCTCGCTAGAGACCAAACTATTTCATGATATGATTCGCAACAGATAAAAGTGGCACAGATTGTGACGGATTCTCCAAACTTTTTAGTCGATTGCTTGATTCCTGTTTCTGCCTGCATGCCCCAGCACAGCTGACGAAGCCTGGTATTGGCCAAAATGCGTCCTGCACAGTGGGTGACTTTACGTAACATCTAGGCCTTTTTTTTTTTTAGGGAGATGCGGTTCTTTGATTGTTCATGCAAATGAGGAATTCCACTCCAGGTTTTCATCATTTTGTTAATATGACTTGTTTCTGCTTACCTCTCGCTGTTGAGTGCTTGTACATGTAAGTGCCGTGTAAAGAGAGACCTTGCTACTCCAGGCTCAGCTAAATAAGTGCCTTTCAAGGGCTGATGGCAGCACCATGTCATAATAGCCTCCCACACATACCTATTCATTCATGATAGGGAAACAGGAATCAAACAATCAACACATACATTGGTCTTGTTTCATCTGAAATTTGTCTACACCAAACTTTCGTACTTTAATTTCACTTCACTGTCTATACCATGCAACCTTACCTTGCTGTGTCTGCAGACCTGGAGTCCACTGATGGTGGTGCCACTGGTTCTTACGGTCGGAGAATGAGTGCAGACGACAAGAAGAGGAAGGTGTTGCAAAGAAGGTGAGGGCACAAACCTCAGGACTGCCATCGCTTCACTTTGACAGCCATGAGTCTGCTTTATCTCGTTCAATTAAGGCACTGTGTGCTTGTGTATGCTAAGTATGGACTCTTTACTCCCCCGCCCCCCTCCCTCTTCCCTCTTCACACACAGAGTTGTGACTACGAGCTCTCTGGAAGTCTCTCAGACTACCAACATCCCCACGTCCCCCTCCAGCACCCGGAGACCGCTGAGGTTGGAGAAATCCGAGGGTAGTGTGTGGGCCAGACTGACCACCACGGCAGGGGAGAACCTGGGTGATGCAAGCAAAGGGTCGTTGCAGGCAGAGAGGGCCGACTCTCGCAGGAACGCTCCCAAACTTCTCAACTGCACACACACTGCTTGTGGGCACTCGGCCAGCATTCTGTCTGTGTGTGCTACACAGCACTACCTCTTTAGCGCTTCACAAGGTAAGTGTTAATGTGCTAGCTCGATTGTTTATGAAGGATAAACTTCATTTCTTCTCCTTCCCTTCTCCAACTGCCTACCCCTTCCCTCCTCTTTATCTTGCTTCTTTCTCTCCCCTCTCCTCTCCCATCTTTCACCATCCGTTCCCTCTCCCACTGCCACCCTGCCACTCCTCCCTTCCCTCCTCCTCTCTCCCTCCTCTCCTCCACTCTCCCTCCTCCCCTCTCCCTCCTCTCCTCTCCTCTCCCTCCTCCCCTCTCCCTCCTCTCCTCTCCTCTCCCTCCTCCCCTCTCCCTCCTCTCCTCCCCAGATCGTACTGTCAAAGTATGGAACCTGAAGACCTGCACTGAGCTGCTGACACTCGACAAACACTTCAGCTACGTCAGGAGCGTCAGGTTCTGTCCAACAAGCAGCCTCATCTTCACCGCCAGCCAGTCACTCATTAAGGTACCACCAGTAAAACATGACGACATCAATAACCACACACACGTTACCTTATTTTCAAAACTGTATTTTGCATCTGTATGAGTATTACAAAAGTCTGTATCAGTACTACAAGTTTCGTGTGCTACATCTGAGCATGCATGTCTACTTAGGTAGACACTGACGTCATTCACGCGATAAGATGGACCAGGCCTTCTCCCTCCGTTTTTGCGTACTGCAAGCGATCAAAAACTGGATGGTGGGAAGTCCTGGGAATGAGGCTAACTGCTTTCCTCTCTCTCACAGATATGGGATATGAGGAACCACAGAGCGAGATGCATCAAGACATTTGGGTGAGTGTCTTGAAAAGGACTCTGTGACTGCCCCATCTTTCGACCTTTAACCTGTCTGCCCTTACCCCAATAAATGTAGTGTTACTGTAGTCCCTCCCCCCTGCAGTCCCCCCTCTGGTAGCGGATCCTCCAGTTCAGACACAGTGGTCCAGGACCTGTTGGTCTCCCCGGATGGAGAAACTCTCTTCTCTGCCTCAGGAAACTGCGTCAACATTTGGGACCTTAGGAAGTAAGGAGATATGTTTAAGTGTTGAAAGGTTCGCCACTGTAAGAGTGGGTACGGATTCTGTCGGTGAAAGTTCCGAATCAAAAAGAATGTATTCCATTTTTTATGTTTGAAGCATTGTGTGGAAGTTAAGGGCTCACAATGTTATATGCTGTCTAGATGTTACAGTATCGATTGTGTGAGTCAGTCCTGCCTTATTAGTGATCCAGTGCTTGGAACACAATAATGTAACTGTAACTCTCTCCTCCCTTTCTCTCTTCTCTCTCACTCCCTCTCTCAGATTTATGCACAGTGGTCGTCTGGTGGGCCACAATGGGGCTGTGTGTGCTCTGACAATGAAGGGCAGTCTCATGATCACTGGCTCCAGAGACAGACTGATCAAGGTAACACACAGGAGCAATGACCCATATTACAGTTTCACTGACTCAGCTACTTTCAGCCTCGTTCCTAGTATGCTACTCAACTGCAATGTAATGCTGTACTAGATGGTAAAGATTGTATTTTTATTTTTGTTGTTTTTGTAATTGTTACTGTTTAGCAACATTTCCCTAAATTAGCAACATCTCGGACACATCTTATAATGACATTCTTCTCTCAGCTCTTTGACTTGGAGGCTGTCAACGTACAGGAAGCAAACTGGAGTGTACAGCAGGTTAGGACCACTGGAATATTGATCCACTTCCCACCTTACACACCCTCCCTCTCCTCTCCCTCCCCTACCTATTCCTGGACCTCTACCTCCTCCTCTCCTCCTCCTCATCCTCCCTTTTCCTTTTCTCCTCCCTCTCCTTCCCCTTCCCGCCTTTCCCTCCTCCTCCCACTCCACTTCCCCCCCTCTACCTCCTCCTCATCTCTACCTTCTCCCTCCCTCCCTCTTAGGCCCCAGTGTGCACCCTCTATCCTCCCCACTATGATGCTGTCTCCTCATTTGCAACACATAAAGACCTTCTCTTTAGTGCATGTGGCGTCACCATCAAACAGTGGGACATCAAGGAACACTGTCTAAAACAGGTACAAGCTGATCAGATTGACAAGATATCAAATATGTAGTAAAATTACCTCCCTCTTGTCCCCCTTCACTCCTCTCTCCTCCCTCCCTCCCTCCCTCCCTCCCTCCTCCCTCCCTCCCTCCCTCCCTCCCTCCCTCCCTCCCTCCCTCCCTCCCTCCCTCCCTCCCTCCCTCCCTCCCTCCCTCCCTCCCTCCCTCCCTCCCTCCCTCCCTCCCTCCCTCCCTCCCTCCCTCCCTCCCTAGGCTGTGGATGGAGCCCACTCACAAGGTAATACCATCAATTCCCTGGGAGCTCTTTCTTCTCCCATGATGCCCCTGCTGGTCAGCGGATGTAAGGGAGGACTGCTCAAACTCTGGAGCCCAGAAAGTTGCAGCAGCATCGGTAAACAAAATGCTGTAATGTGTGTGTAGCAATAATAATGTGCCTATCAATATTATGGCCCATTACCTCCCACTGGGGCTGTAATGGGGCATGTAGTCTCGTGCTCCGCCCGCGCGCGCCTCCCGGCGAGAAACGGTCTGGTGAACGAAGTCGAATTTCTTGGGCTTATTACCCAAAACGGGTAATGACCAATGAGATCGCGAGATCGGTAATTATTACGTAGCACTTCCCTTACAACAGTAAAATTTGTTAATCTCCATTCGAGTATCCGTACCTTTTTTGAGCGGGTTGGCCGCAAAATGTTTTGATCGTTGCTAGGTTACAATGTTGCAAAAGTGTGCGCTAGCCCAAGAAATTCGACTTGGTTCACCAGACCGTTTCTCCTCGGGAGAGGGTGGGGTCTGGGGACGAGACTATGGGGCATGGTGGGAATTTGACTAACTAAAACATCAATTGCCCTATATGTGGGACAGACTCAAATCCCCTCACAGTGGGTGAGAGATTACTGGGGATTTGACACATGTAGTCCTATGCTAGCATCGTTCCAGGCTCTCCCAATGTGTGAATGACTGCAAGGCGACGGAAAGCTGGGCGGGGCCTGGGAACGAGGCTAGTCCTATGCAGTATATGAATAGCATTGCCATATTTTAGGAGGTAATCAAATGTTCGACTAAAGGGGTAGCCTCTTCAATCAAAGCCCAATATAATTCCCATCATCAGCCCTGGTGGGAGGTGGTGGGGCATAATATTGATAGGCGCATAATAGTGGGGAAAAAAGGTGCAATTATTGCAGTTTTGATTCTGTAAGTTTTGCAAATTAAAGTACACATTCCTGACTTGCAGGTGAAGTGGTTGCTCACAAGAACTCCATCAACACCATAGCCACTAACGACACCTGTATCTTCACTGGATCAAGGTACAGAGTACAATAATGGGTTTTTCATTCACACCCACTTCATCTGGTACCTGCCACTTAACTCTCATCATGGGTCTTCCAGACCATGACACTCCTACTTTTAATAGCCTGTAGTGCTGTTAATAATGATTGCATGCAAGAGCGCATAAGAACGGGCAGCTAGAGTAAGAGCATGTAACTCCAATCGAAGCCCACAGTCCGGTCATGAACCATACTAAAAATAGAACACCCGGTCACGTGCTTAGCAACAATGGCTTATGTCTATGTGCAGCTGCACAGTACGTGTTACTATTTTAGTACTGGCAGTAAATTCTAGTATGGTTCAACCGGTTTCAAATTTTACGGAGTTACACACTCTTACTCTAGCCGCCCGTTCTTATGCGCTCTTGTATGCAATCACTGTTGCTACAGATTCACTAGCTGGCTTGTGGTGTATATGTAGCACCATGGCTTGTACAGTACTTACAACCTAACTCCAAAGCTATAGCTATACAGAGTGGTACAAGCAAATACATACAAAGGCCAGTAAGAAAAAATAACTGTACTTTAGTATCAGTAGCTACTATACTGATTCAAAACTATTTGTGGCAGTCCCGGGTTGAAATCAAACATAATTTTGTTGCGCAATTTGACCCCGTTACTGCGTTCAAAGCGCTGTAGCATGCCAGCAAAGATGCATGGATGAATACCTGATAAGTCTACATAGTGCATATGAGCCCCGCCCTTAATGGAAGCTCTGCACTACAGCGCTTTGAACGTGGTATTGCGGTCGAAATACGCAACAGAATAATGTTCAATTTCTACCTGGACTGCCACATCTATAGGGTTGAGCTATCGTATTGTGCTACACCTGTGTATTGTGTGAGCATGCATTGTTCTCTATACAGTGATAAAACAATAAAGATTTGGCGTCCAAGTCCGTCACAGGATGGCTGGTGAACGTTCTACAATGTCATTTGAAATCAGTCATATTGAATTTATTGTCATTCTCCCTTGTGTGTGTACTGTACAGTCATATACATGTGTAATAATTTGAATCAGAGTCGGCAAACCTGTACAAGAACCATGTGCATACTCCATGTATGTTGATGCATGATGCTGGCATGCTAGGGCATGCTCAGAGCCAGATACCTATCCTTTTCCCATTGTCCAGTTTTGATCACTTATACCACAACAAACCCATCCTTATGACATTGTGCTGTTTGAGAGTCATGCTCCTGAACTATAACTAGATCTTGGACGAAGGCAGTAGAAGGCAAAAAACTTTGTTTGCAACGTTTCAATCGCACTTTGGCAATTTTCATCAGGCAATACAATACAGAGTGGCGTAGCTATAGGGCCTTCCCACCATCCAGTACAGTAAACTATCAAACACTGGATGGTGGGAGCAAGGCTACCAGCTACAACCTGTCATGTGTGAAAAGTTCCAAATAGCAATAGCACAATGGACCTCCTGTAGAAAGTATCAGCAAGAGGTAGAGTGCAAACTGGTTCCTACAAAATGTATATTGAAGGTTGGAAGTGACCACTACTCTGCACGCATGCCAGTTAGCCTCATTCCCAGGTCAGGCCTGGGAATGAGGCTACATAGCTAGATGCCAGTACACATTGGCTGTGGCTTCATTCCTGTGCCCTGTCCAGTTTCCACCATACAGTCTCTATTTAAGTAAAATGGGAGCACATCTAGGTGAAATGAACCATGCTATCCATGCAATCATTACATTGAAGTCCTATAACAGGGCAAACATGTTTGCATGCATGCAGTAGAAAACTCGCTACGTAAACCAGATAATGGAGCCCTCCTCTGTTTCCTTCCCTTCTCCCTCTTCCCCCTCGTTTTCCTCCCCCACGCCGTGTCTTCTCATTTTGCTACTCCTTTTACCTTTTTTGTATTTGCCAGCTCGAGTCCTAACTGCACTACTGTGAGCATGAATCTGAAACCGCGATCATGTTAGCTACCAGATGGATGTTGACCCATCATGTGTTCATGAACACCAGCAGCAAAGGTCCAAATGTGTTGGCGGGGGAAGCCATGTGTGACACTGATTCCATCGACATAGGAAGTGTTGATTGACAGCCAAGAACCACGGAAGGCATCTGGGGAGCCTAGCTGCAGTGGGAAGGGTTGTTAATCTACACGGTGTTGATTGTCCAGGGAGCCAATTGCACCCTCCCTACCCTGGCCAAGTCTTGCAACAAGGTGGCAGACGCAGTGGGAGGGGTTGTTAATCTACACGTCCCTGGCTAGTTGACCCACCACAGGAGATGATTTAGAGGAGGGGTACTAGCTACTGGCTTTCAGAGTAGATTTTATTCAACATCTGTAACCTAATTCCTTAGGATCCCTTCTTCTGCAGTGGGACAGGCCCCCTGTCTAGCTAGGCTCCCCATGCCTTCCAAGGTTCTTGGCTGTCAATCAACACTTCCTATGTCGATGGAATCAGTGTCACACATGGCTTCTCCCGCCAACACATTTGGACCTTTGCTGCTGGTGTTCATGAACACATGACTCATGATGGGTCAACATGCCCCTGTGTCGCTGGGAGCACTGATGAAATTCGAAACTATATTCCCTCATTTGTGGGCCAAAACTACTTCTGCGAGACAGGCCTAACTCAATGGAATATCACAGATGGTATTTTTTGACCAGATGGTGACCCCTGGTTCAACGTACGACTTCCCTCCCCCACAACTAATTACATCGAGGTCAGGATCTGTAATGTTGAAGGCATTGGAGCAGAGCTTCACCTGACATTAATCAATGCCCCCCTCTTCCCTTTGGTAAGGGATATAATAAAAGCTGTGCATATGTGCATGTACAACCACACTCACTATGCTAGCTAGCTACCAAAAAATTCACAGATTTGCTCATCCAGTTCACTTTACATAGAGTCCATGAACTGTATTGGAGTATCATGTTGAAATTGCTGTGCAAAGTCATCCCCAGGGAAGGTACATAATATGTTCAGGCAGATGTTTTTCTGTACTTGATATCATACAGGAATCATTTTGAGTGTGAGCATATGGGATCAATAAATAAATTAACATCAATAGCGCCCACAAGGAGCACGCAACAGATACAAAACAGATTCAAGTTGTCCATGATCCATGAAGAAACCGGGAGATCATTGACCACTGCGCATGCGTGAAAAGTAGGCACGTTACAGTACCGTATATATTTCAATTCTTTATTAATCGGTACACTGGCCTCAGTACACACCTACTGTCTACTGCCTAGCCCTAGGCCTAGGTCAAGACTATGCATGTATTACAGGACAGGTCTAGTGATTTAAGAGTGCAGTTCTCAGTGTGACGGTATCAGAGGGTCATCGTCAGTTGCTACCCATCATCTTGGGCGAGGTCAACACCATCCACATGCGTCGACGATCCTCTCTCTTGATCTACTGGTAATCATGTCTGGAACAAGAGACAGACCACAGACAAGGTGAAGGAGTTATATTTAATACATGCTTCATGCCGTACAAATGACAGGAAAGAAAGTATATAATTAGAATGATCTACATGTAAATTATGCCACCAGCATAATGGAGAGGAGAGAGAGGAGCTAGTCTCGCATGCCAGACCCAACCAACCCCAGCGTGGATCGCTTTCAGTATCACGCATGGGGAAGGAAGGGTCTGGTGACTCTCAGTAGGTTTCCGTGTGCAAGTGGAATGCATTAACGCAGAAAGTCACGAGGTTAATATTCGATAAAGCCATTAATTAAGTAGGTGCTATGAGCACTAGCGTGGGTAACGAACTTCGCCACTACGCTCTTCCGATTCAGCGGTTTCACACGTCGAGATTAGCTCAAAGTTATGTGACCATAGCCAATCAGATTGTCTACGCGCCATTCGCAACGTAGCACACGGAAACCTACCGAAAGTCACCAGACCCTTCCTTCCCCGTGCGTGATACTGAAAGCGATCCGCGCTGGGGTTGGTTGGGTCTGGCTTGCGAGACTAATAGAGGAGCATACCATGCAGCCCTCCTCTCTTTTCTCTCTCCTCCTGTTCAGGTTGAATCACTTTATCGAAGCATTACGACTGGGATCTTGAATCTTGAAAATTACCTGTAATCGCTTGGCCACTTCTTTTCCAAAGCTCTTGATTGTTTCATTTTAAAAGGACCAAATGGTAACCCTGTGTTCTTAGTAAAGATTAAGAATTTTGTTGATTACGGTCATTTGGAGTTCACTTGATCTCGTGATTAGCTCTTACGTGTAAAAAAAAGTGCGCTGATCATGATTTTGATCCTTGTCACAAGCACCACGTCTCCAGCAAGCAAGATGAATCTTGACCTGTTAAGCAGGAAACTTATTTTGGCGACTCTAGGTTCTACAGTGTGTTTGTTACTCTCGTCTCTCCCTCCCTCTTTCCTTTCTCCCTTGCTCTCCCTCCTCCTCCTCTCCTTCCTTCCTTTTCCCTTCTCCTTCTCCCCCACTCCCCTACCCTCACTTTCCCCCCTTTCTCTTCTATTAGTACCCACCCTCCTGTACCCCTTCCAAGGGTACGTCGGAACAGGACACACGAGGTGCAAATGGTATCAGAGGCCCCACCTCTGTTACAACACAGGTCTCAGTCGTTTCCAAGAAGCATGTCACTCGAACAAGGTAGTGAACACTAAGAGATCCTAACTGATGATAACCCACTCGGTCACATAATGGCACATGTTACAAGTAGAACATGTGTATGTGTAAATCTAGTCTCATGCCCAGACCCTGTTTGCAATTTTATCCGAATGGGGTCTGGGCACGAGACTAGTGTAAATCTATCATATGATACCTGCCACCCTACTACCTTACTGTTGAGCAGACTCTAAGTGGAGACCAATAGAGTGTGTGATGTCATTATTCTCCTTGCGCTCTCTCTGCAAAACGTGCACGCACACACACACGCACACACACACACACACACACACACGCACACACACACACACACACACACACACACACACACACACACACACACACACCTCACTACTACACCAGGCACCACTCCACTATCCCCCACCTCCTCTCAGTCACACCAGCAGCCTTCCTCGCACCCACGTCCAGTTGCTCGCAGACGCACTCCCACAGACTCAGACCTTGAGTCCAGCACCTCCTCCTCCTCTCCTATCACTTCCATCAACAGCACCCACGCACTGTCACAAAGACAAGCGTCGACCTGTGACTCCATTGCAGAGGAACTGGATATTTACACTGACGATAATGGTGCTTATGCTGACACTTTCACTCAACCAGGTCGGGAGGAGGAAGAGAAGCTAAAAATGGAGCTGGATCGAATGAAGAGAGAGAAGGAGACTTGGCAGGTACAGGCTCGTTCCTAGGCACTGCCCAGCCTCCCATTGGTTTCTGTACGGGGGGCACCATTACACTATCATGGTATAAATATTGTGCAATACCATGTATCTTTAGGGAGGAGGGGGGGGGGGGGGGTGTAGGACAATCTCAGAGTATCACATGATTTGCTAGGTCATTAATTGCATTCCTGAGCCAATTAAGTGCACTAAAATCTGTATCTGCTTCCATGTTGGTTTTCGCTTGGGGATCAATCTGGGACCAATTTATATTTATCATGCTGTCTATTTGCAAGCTTCCATTGACCAACTCTGGAATATGATATTTTGTGTATATGAGCTTGTCGTACCCCCCCTGCCATGTATCCGCCCCCCAGCCCCCCATCAATTATCCACTTTGTAGCTCTCTGGGAGGTGGGGGCGGGACACTTTACAGCAGTTATGTGAGGCTATAAAGAGCAGGATATATTGTGCAATATGATTGGAGAGAAGCAGTGTGACTTGTCGATAGGCTGATTGACGATGTGTGCTCCTTTATCTTTCTACAGTCTAGTTTGGCACGGATGCGTCTGGACGAGGGGGAGGCTGAGATGAGGGTGGCTGCCCTGAAGAGACAAGAAGGAGAGGTAGAGAATACGTTGGCCTCGTTGCGTGAACGGGAGAGAGAGGCAGAGAGTAGAGTTGTGTCCCTGCACAGACAAGAGAGGGAGGCAGAGAATAGAGTTGCGTCCCTGCACAGACAAGAGAGGGAGGCAGAGAATAGAGTGGCGTCCCTGCACAGACAAGAGAGGGAGGCCGAGAATAGAGTGGCGCCCCTGCACAGACAAGAGAGGGAACTTGAAGGGACTGTAGGAGCGTTGCGGGCCGAGACGGGGAGATTGGAAGGAGAAGTACAAAGGTGTTGTGGTTGTGTACATGTACTTGTACATATGATCACTTGTATCATAGTAACAGTTTTTGAAGGACAGCTGCGCGAAGAGATGCTACATTCAAGAAGCTTCTCCATGTACCTTCCCTCCCTCCCTCCCTCCCTCCCTCCCTCCCTCCCTCCCTCCCTCCCTCCCTCCCTCCCTCAGGTTTCGTTCCACCATCGTTTCTCTCCAGAAAGAGGAGCAGGCTCTCAACTCCCATGTGTCCCAGTTACAGCAACAGGAGAGGGAGCTGAATGCTCCCAGAGACAAGGCTGTTAGCGCAAGAGAGCAGGCACTCATACAGGTTAGAAGAAGGGAGGTAAGGTGGAGGTGAGGGAGGGAGGGTGGAGGTTAGAAGTTGTTGACAGTGTAACTGCTTCTGAGAAAGGTAGATGGCATGGTGATAACCGTAAGAGTTGAAGTGAGGCGGGAAGCTTGAGGTATGATAGGAAGGGAGGTAAGGGAGGGTGGAGGTGAGGGAGGGGGGTGGGGGTGAGGGAGGGTGGAGGTGAGGTATGGTAGGAAGGGAGGTGCGGGAGGGTGGAGGTGAGGGTGGGTGGAGGTGAGGGAAGGTGGAGGTGAGAAAAGGTGGAGGTGAGGGAGGGTGGAAGTGAGGGATGGTGCGATAGAGGAAAGATGGAAGTAAGAAAATAAGTGCGTAGTGGAGTGGTCAGAGAGTGTGGAAAGATGTAATGTACGTGTTCACTGGCAGCATTCAATGCTTGTGGTCTGTAAATGCAGTTTGCTGTGCACACACACACACTTCTCACACACCCTCACACACACACACACACACACACACATACACCCTCACACACGCACACCTAGCGAGAACAAGAGCTTCGTCTTCGTGAGGAGCAGTTTTCAAGTCAGACTAGTGACCATGACTATCACGTGAAACAGGAGGAGTCGAGACTGCAGGCCTGGGAGGATATGCTGCACATGAGGAGGAAGGATCTTGACCACCGTGAGTTTGACCTGAGGAACTCCATGCCTTCTACTGGGGTCGAGAGTAGTGCTCAGATGGCAGAGTTGGCTAGCAGGTAAGGGGGTAAGAGGGGAGGAGGGAGAGTGGGAGGGAGAGGTGAGAGGGAGGTTGAGAGGGGAGGAGGGAGAGAGGTGAGAGGGGAGGAGGGAGAGGTAAGAGGGGAAGGAGGGAGAGTGGGAGGGAGAGAGGTTGAGTAGAATGGAGGAAAGAAGGGAGGGAGGGAAAATCGGAAGAAAGGAGGGAGAAACAAGCCTAGATGAAAGAGAATGTACATGTAGGAGGAGAGTTATACTAACAAAGCTTTATCCTCTTTGTCTAGGGAGCTATCTCTCCAAGAACATGAACTTGATGTGCAGCACAGAGAGAATGGCCTTCAGGCATGGGCGAAACAGCTGGAGGAGCAAGTTGCCAGGATACAGGAGAGGTGAGGGAGGGAGGGAGTGAAGGAGGGAGGGAGGTACAGGGAACTGTATGGTATAAACTCATACCGAGTTGACTGCTATGTGTAGGGAGAGGGAGCTGGAAGGAAGACAGAGAGCTTTTGAGAGACAACAGCAGCAGGCACCATACTACCCCCCACACACCCCACCTGCCAATGTCCCACCCTACTATGCCCCTCCTTATGTCACACCTTCTGCCATCACACCTTCCACCATCACTCCCACCATCACTCCCACCATCACACCTTCCACCATCACCACTGCACCCACTGTTGGAAACAGCAGGTTCACAGCTCCTGTTACCATGGCAACTACAGGTAAGAAAACATTTCATTTAGCAGTTGCAAACACTGTGACTCACGATGAGGCCTTGTGCACTTTATATCCCACACATGCTCAAGGTGGGGTTGAGCAATCAGTTTTATTTATATCCACCCGTCACCAGAAATTTTGGCAACTTAAACAAGTGTCTAAAGGAGCTTTCCGACTCATAGGGACAACGATTACAATTACAAGTGTGGCAGTCCCGGGTAGAAATCGAACATTATTCCATTGTGCAATTTGACTGCGTTACAGCGTTCGAAGCGCTGTAGTGCAAAACTTCTGTTAAGGGCAGGCCTCATAGTGCAGTGAAGATGCATGAATACCTGATGAGTCTATGTAGCACGTATGAGCCCCGCCTTTAACGGAAGTTCTGAGCTACAGCGCTTTGAACGCAGTAGCACGGTCGAAATACACAACCAAATAATGTTCGATTTCTACACAGGACTGCCATATGTACAATGTAAATCATAGCGTACACATGTACGTACCTCAAAGTGGCTGAAGCAGTTCTGTACCATATTTCCGGGAGTCTCTGGATTGTCCCTTTATCCAAATGGCAAAATGTGAAATCTGCAGCTTGTGTGGCTGAAACCATAGGTTCTCGGAGCCGGAGAGTCTGTACATGTCACTGTGTAGTTCACTGATTGTTCATACTACTGTAACATGTATTGTAACAAGAACGTCCGAAGGTGTACAAAAGTTGACTTGACATGTGTACATGTATACGTGAACAGTCAACGAACCTGAAAAAAGAAGGCCTAGATGTTATACAAAGTTGCCCACCAGGCCTCCTCAGCTGCACTGGGGTGACCGGGAGATGGGGACTACTATCTCATGCACAAAATGCAGTAAGGTGGCTGGCCTTATCCAAAAGGTCAGTAGAAGGCTAGCACATGTGTACCAGGAGCCTGGGTCCCTGGCCTTCCCTGTTTTTCACCATTCTTCTGCTTCCATGTATTATACTGAATGCAAACCGAAGAACAAAATGGGGGAGGCCTGGGAACGAGGCTGGGCTACTGGTACACATCTTTCATCGCTTCACTGGTGCATGTGATGAAAGCTGGGAGTGTGGGAGACTAGGCTAGTGTACCAGCAATGTAGCCTCTGCTTCTGTTTGTCTCAGCACAATGTTATTGTGATACTCCTTTCTCTTCCCCTCAGCTTACTCCTCCTCCTTCACCTCTCCTATCAATGATCTTGGATCCACTACCCCATACCGTCCTCCAGTGGAGCGTAATGACCTGAGCAGAACTGGGGGCGGGGCAACTGGGTGCACACCTGTAACATCCACACCCAAGGTATATACATTGTACATGTAGTCATGTGAACGTCACATGGCAGTCATGTGATGTCATGTGATGTTATCATTTCCTACTTTGTTCCATTCACAGCTGATCAGTGGGTGACTGCATAATACAGGCCTACTTTTTTTCACACACACACACACCCAGCGTAGCTGATAAGGCGTGGTATTGGCTATGCAGTTGGTGACTTTGCACAATGTCTAGGTCTGCCTTTTACACACACACGCATGCACGCACACATACACACACACACACACACACACACACAGTCCACTAAACTAATCAACGAAGATGAAGAAATTGCCCACCTTTTTGCCGATGAAAACAAGCTTCTACTAAGCCAAGATGAGGAGCTAGCCAGACAGCTTCAGGAGGAGGAGGAACGAAGCGCAAGGGAAGCTGCTCAACAGGGGGTGGGGGGGACCGCTCTTGATCGAGACCACCAACTGGCGCTGCAGTTGCAGAAGGAGCAACTGGTAATTGTTAGCCCTGTTCCCAGGCCTCCCCCATTTCATTCTCTGGTTTACTTAGGTAGTTTTCAAGGGGTGTGGCTTAGTATATAAGTACTGGATGTCAACAGGCAGATCTGTGTGCGGTGCAGCTATATGGCACATAGTAGGCGGAGAAGTATTACATCAGTCTTTACAATTAGTGACAAGCAAGAGATATCAAAAAGCTTCTATCAAGGTGAAAGGGGAGGAGAGGGGGAGGATCAAGATCAAGGCAGGGGAAAAGCAGGAAAGATAGAGGAAAGAAGCATACGCATCACACACACACACACACACACACATGCACTACAGACGGAAGCATACGGAACAGATCTGACCATCCACAACAAGTTTGGTGCCACTTCATCCGTCACCAAGGAGACCATTGGAACTGTTCTACAGGAGAAACTCACCCATGAGGTCGACTTGAAAGAGCAGGTGAGGATGGTGTGTGTGTGAGTATGTGTGTGTGTGTGTGCACTTACATGTACATGCACCCCAATGTAATCACAATCATTTTTATCAATCTGCCCTTCTCAGGAAAAACAGGACTTCCTACTTGCCCAGCAAATGTCACAGGGAGGCAACCCAAACGACCTGGGGTCCACCCCCATCAATGATCTCAACTCCTGACCTTCCTGTACTGTAGTTGGTACTACACAGCTGCTGAGTGGGCTATAAAAATCACATGACATTGTGTACATTTTGTAGGGCTGTGAGCCGCGTTTCACATTTGAAAACAAAGCTAGTAGTTTTTATACTGTTCTTTTGTTTTCGTTTCCTTTTTCTGCAATTCATGGATTATTTTTGTGATGGCCAAGCCTTGTTACCTACCCCCTTTTGTGTGTATGAGTTGGTGGATTGTATCAATCTTACTCATTTGTTATATGTGTGTGTTTGTGATATATAATATCATGTATGGTGTAGCAAGTTAGGTAACATCAATCTACAAACTTTTGTTTGTTGTTAAGGGGTTGGGGGGGGGAGGGGGGGGGGGGTAAATTGAAGGGCCAAGAAGTAAACTGGACTAACCAAAATCAAATACTGGAAATTGTATGAATTGCACAAAAATGCAATAAAATTTATACTCTGTGAAAAAAAGGTCAAAAATTAAAATTCTTAAATTTTCTACAGCTCCTGAAATCGTAAGTCAGATTAGGACCCCAGAACTTTCAACCAGAGGGTCCAGACCCAGAACTGGAACAGTATAGAGATATACTGCATGCTTTCAGTGTCCTAGTCTCATGCCCAGATGCCACCTCTCATGAGACTATCAGTGCCCTGGCTAGCCTGTAGGCCACACCCAGATAAGACAAAGGTCCCTAATACTTGCTCTTAATTAATTTGCTAGGATGTAGGTATTGGCGAATTATGCTCAGCCTTTGCCCTATTATGCTTGCCAGTATTGCTGGTGAAACCATCTATGCCAGCATATGCTCCTATGTTAGAAGGTACCTATTATGCTTGAAATTATGCCAGCATAATTCGCCAATGCCTATGACATAGCTAATCATCTCTGTGATATCCTGTGTACTGAAGCAGGTGGTTGTGGCAATTTACTTCAGGCTGGGGGAAGCACTACCTACTTCGGTGATGTACCACAGGAAAAACCTGAACCCATAGATAGTAAACCACGACCATCTGCATCGGATCAAGATCACTTTTATTTCTACCAATCAGAGTCGTTTCTGGACACGGACCTAGTCGTAAAACTAAAAATGGCGGGACAAGGTGCAAACACTAGCAATGTGATTGGTCAAAACAAAAGTGATCCTACTAAAAGTGATCCTCGAGCTTAGTATAAATTCGGCAACAGACGTCTTTCTATCATTCATTCACAGCGGTTCAGCGTTTCGATTGACTATCAGCTTCCAAAAGACGAAAGCAACGATGCCTGGTAAAGTAGCCTCGAAGAAGGGAGAGAAAAAGGCAGCGACCAAGTCCAAGCCTGCCGGGGGGGAAACCAAGAAGAAGAGGAGAAAGTCTCGCAAGGAGAGCTACTCCATCTACATCTACAAGGTCCTGAAGCAGGTGCACCCTGACACCGGCATTTCCAGCAAGGCCATGAGCATCATGAACTCCTTCGTGAACGACATCTTCGAGCGTATCGCCACCGAAGCCTCCCGTCTGGCTCATTACAACAAAAAGCATACTATCACCAGCCGGGAAATCCAGACTGCTGTGAGGCTTCACCTCCCCGGTGAACTGTCCAAGCATGCAGTTAGCGAGGGGACCAAGGCGGTGACCAAGTACACCAGCAGCAAGTAAACTGTGAACTATCTCCTATCAACCGGCTTTTCTAAAAGCCACCACCTTCCAAAAGGTCTCACCTTGCGACTCATGATAAAGTGCGCGCCATCACTGTCTGGTACACGGTGGACCGGACGTGGGCGTAGCCCTTGGCTTTGTAAGTTTGCAGAATAAATATGGAGTGGTTTAGTACTCGGAAAGTTCGCGACGGTTTATACGTTACGAGAGAGGTCCACTTCTACGAGGGCAACAGGGCCAACATCTGGCTGGTTAAAGGAGAAACCAAAGATGTGATCATTGATACAGGTAGATGTTTGGTTTAATAGTAGGCAGACATAGCCTCGTACCCAGGCAAGTCTAGTTAGTTGATTTTTGGTTTCACTTCACTTCCACTGCACACAATGCGGGTGGGTATCATAGCTGCCACACCTTCAAGAAAATCCATGCGGGTGGCTGATGAGAAACTAATAATCAACCATAGATACTATACACTTCCGTGGATGTGAAACGTTTCCCGCCCACTATGAGAATGTGTGATACAATCATTGCAGCGTTAGTAAAACGGATTTCTGTGTCATTTTACCTCAGTTGAGTGGTGTGGCAGCAGCTGGAACAGAGAATAGAATTTCTCTACAGCTAGAAGGTTACAGCAAGTTTAATTTCATGCTGCTTTGCGTTCATCTGCTCCGTGTGGAGAATGCGTCTACTATGTAGACGCAACACGGTAATATCATGCGAGTTTTCACCCCGTTTTTTAGCTTGTACACGACACTTTCTATGGACACTTGTATTGCCCAGTGTACGTTCTAGTACAGTACACAGTTTTAACAGTCACTTGGTCTATCGACAACTACGTCCGGAGATAATCTCACACAAAGTAAGTATCCTGAAATTTCAATCTTGCCTGATTCTGGGGAAAACAAAACGTGTCACAGCATTATCAGTATTTTCTCCCAGTAGATGGACCTACATTACATTTGTATGAAGCCAACATCTGGTTCGAAGATGAAGCCAACATCTGGTTCGAAGCAAAACATCTCCATAGATAATCTCACACAAAGATGTAGTACAGTGCTCCAATGGATGCGAGGGTGAATACGTCGAGTTAGAAGCGAACTGTAGACTTCCTGTAACCTTGAATCTGTAGAGTATGTACTTAGTGATCCTCTGAAATAGAATGTAGACTGCTATCACAGCGCTCGCGTGTCCCAAGACCGAAAGAGTCGCGCGTACACGACAATTTTGGCCACTCTGCTACGGTCTGGCACTGCAAATCTCCGTAAACGCATGCTGTTTCACATCCACTACGGTATGTATTATCTATGAATCAACGAATTGGGGCCTAATGAATCAGTAGCCTCGTTCCCAGGCCCCACCCAGCTTTCTGTCGCTTGCAGTACGGAAAATCGGTAGAGGGCCTGGAATAATTCATCACGTGAGTGACGTAGGGGTAGAGAGAAGGGTAGAGAGGACTTAATTGAGTGTAGGCGGATCGTCGATGTGCCCACGCACGTAGTTGATCGATAATCGACAGTACATGTAGCTGTTTTTTAGTAGGAGCCCGTTCTGGCAGTTTTTTCGCCTTGGCGTTTAATAGCGCCTTGAAAGCCATTCTCCGGGGTGTACAGCGGTCAGTTTGCCAGGTAAGCGAGTAGGTTAGCGTGATTTTCGAATGTATGAGTCTGTGTAAGTTCACCATAGCTTTCCGTACTGCCAGGTAATGTAGCATAGTGCCGTCTAGTCCCATTCTGTCGGCCATAAAGCTATCGCAACTGAATGAATGTATTCTGTCCATACAGCGTGGGCGAGTTCATTCGTTCGCCCACATGTAATTAAGTTCTCTCTACCTATGACGTTTCTCACGTGATAAATTTTACCAGGCTCTCCCCTTTCCTTTCGATTTTTCGGTCGCGCGTGGGTATAGAGCCTGGGAACGAGGCTAATGAATCAGTACAATCTTGGGACCTAGCTAGGGTCACAAAGCTACATTAAAATGCTGCAGCAGCTGGGCATTTGGACCCCTGTTGGCACACACCACAGGAATATATGGGAACTAACGTCTTGCATGGTAACAGACAAAGCTGTCAAGTATCTTTTGAACCAAAAATAGACATAGTTACCAATGTACTATGATGTTTTACTGGATAAGGGGTTATTGCTTAAAAAACCATGTGCACATGGTCAGATCTTCCAGGCTCTCTCTCCCTGTTTTTTTTTTTACATACAAAGTTTGACCCCATATGGATGCATACATGCCTAAATATGTTGAAGGTTTGTTCTGCACTTTCGAACACTGCTCTTTGTCCTCCAAACAGGACTGGGTGTGTGTGATTTGAGGCATCATTTGGAAACATCTGGCCTCATTGAGCCAGCTGGTGCGGAGAGGGAGTGTGAGGTAATCTGTACCCACGTCCACTTTGACCATAGTGGTGGCGCTCATCATTTTGAAAACGTGTTCATTCACGAAGAAGACTTAGCTGGTCTTCAAAATGGCCGTCAAACAGAGACATTAAACTATGTAAAGCCTGCTCACTTTCATCAATCTCCCTACCGAGGGTTCTCCGCACAGAGTTACAAAGTCCCTCCTACCAAATGTCAATCACTGAGAGATGGAGATAGAATTGACTTGGGGGATGGAGAGCATTTGGAAATCATGCACCTTCCTGGCCACACAAAGGGTAGCATTGCCATCTACAACCCTTCCAAGGAAGAGCTATTCACTGGCGACTTTGTGTATGAGTGTGGTATTGGTACAGCTCTGTTAGACTGGCTACCCACTTCTTCCATTCCAGACTATGTTGACAGTGCCAGCAGAATGATAGGCTGGCTAGCCGAGAAAGACATCAAGACAATTTATCCCGGACATTTTGGAATAACCAACAAACAGCTTGTCTCGCGTCTTCTGCAGGAGTATGTGGATGGTAGGAGCAATGGTTGCACAAGATGTTGTGGGTCGTGTCTGCAGGCCAGCACATGGGCATTCTTTCTCCTGGGCTGTTTTCGATGCTGTCCATGTTTGGATCTCTGAAACATTAATAAATTTGATTACCAATTGATGTTTGTAGGTTAGACTGCCACAAATTGTTTTGTTAATCCAACTTTGCTCTCGTGCAGTCTTCATTAGTTACTACTTCAAGGAGAATGCTGTACTCTCGCAAAACTGAGGCGTTTAATTGTAAAAAAAAGTCAAAGTACTTTAGGTAATAGTAGCTTCTTGCTTTATTCACACAAACACCTCTTGCACACTCATGCATATTTTTTTTTACAGTCCAATTGTTTTACTGTTGACAGTCAACTATAATGTTTACCTCAGTATGGAGTGTATCCTCATTTTAACAATCACGTGCTATACAGCCCCCACATTGAAAAAGCAAAACTGCTGTTCAGCTCTCTTGGAATGTTTCTCTATCAAAACTGAACTAAAAGCTATAAAAATATGACAATTCAAAATGGGCTCTGTTGAACAACCTAACTAGCTAATCGTGTGTGTACAATACATACACACATACTATTCAGCTCTCTAAATAGAAAGGAATGTTGCTCTATCATAACTAAAAGCTATAAAAATATTAGAATTGAAAATGGGCTAAAACTACATGTACATCTGTTGAACAACCTCTAACAAGCTAATCGTATGTGTACAGTACATGCACACACATGAAATAGTCGGCATCGTACGTAGCCCTAAACTTTAGTGCTCAGGGTCCACTTCATAAAGGAACCCAGTGTTTGGCATGAGCACACGATTGTAGGACGTACTTTGGACAAACACCCTCCACTTGTCCAGGGAGGTTGGTTTGATCTTGGCCGTCCCACCTGCACCAATGACACGACAAGCCTCTGGTCCAGTGAACATGTCCCCAGACACCTAGGAGAGAGAGGAGAGGGAGAGAAATTATTTACGCAGGGGGGGAGAGAGTTTGGTCATGTGTGACTTTTGCAACTCCTGGTTGCAAAAATATCAACCATAATTGTGAGGTGATCTGCCCTTGCAATCATGCAGCTTACATGGTACCTAACATTACTCCTTTCAAGACCAAGTCGAGTATCTTTTGAACCAATAATAGTTACCAACGTACTATGCAGTTTTACTGGACACTTGCGACAAAATGCTCCCGAGCACAGTCAAAAACTGTTGATCTAAAGTATCATTATCACTCAGTTGCTTGTATGCTCAGGTTTTGGTATACACAGTATATACAAAGCTTGACATGCCTGTACAAATATGTTGATATCCAACCGGATACATCCCTCGTGGATGTGATATAACTATTACATCCACACGCATCACACATCCACAGCACACACATTACACACACCTCACCGTAGCCTCTTATCCCGGCCTCGGTACGAGGCTAACCTCACCCCCACACACAACAAACCTTATCCACGAGCACTACTTCTTTCTTGTCTGATACTTTCTCTGGCTTGGTAAACTCGTAGAACCCTCTTCCTGGCTTGAAGATCAGCCCGTTATCCTGGACATAGGAACGAATGTCACATCGCTCGTCCACCTCTAACACTTGGAAGCGAGACGGGTTCACTGGAGTGAGGCCACTTGTGTCTGTCCCACCTGGGGGTGAGGAGGGAGAGACATTACACATTTACACAAGAAAAGTTCACGTGTGTGTCTGTGTGTCTGTGTGCATGTGCGTGTGCATATGAATGTGTGTGCGTGTGTATATGCATGTGTGTGCATGTGTGTGCATGTGCGTGTGCATGTGTGTGTGTTCATGTGTGTGTGTGCATGTGCATGTGCGTGTGTGTGTGTATGCGTGCGTGTGTATGCATACAAGTCTGTGTACGTACCAGTGTAGGCTGTTTTTCTCCCTGCCAGTGTGTCAAACAGTTGGTGTAAGGACCTGTTCATCCCTGTCCCCCTACCCCTCACCTCAGCCTCATAGGCCTGCAGTAGTGAGTTCAGGAACAAATCAAATCAAGCTTGGTCAGGTGTGCACACACACACACCATGTTCCTTCTTCCCTCCCCTCTTCCTCTCTCTCCCCTCTCAACTTCCTTCCCTCCCTCCCTCCCCTCCCCTCCCCTCCCCTCCCCTCTCCTTCCTTCCTTCCTTCCTTCCTTCCTTCCTTCCTTCCTTCCTTCCTTCCTTCCTTCCTTCCTTCCTTCCTTCCTTCCTTCCTTCCTTCCTTCCTTCCTTCCTTCCTTCCTTCCTTCCTTCCTTCCTTCCTTCCTTCCTTCCTTCCTTCCTTCCTCCCTCCCTCCCTCCCTCCCTCCCTCCCTCCCTCCCTCCCTCCCTCCCTCCCTCCCTCCCTCCCTCCCTCCCTCCCTCCCTCCCTCCCTCCCTCCCTCCCTCCCTCCCTCCCTCCCTCCCTCCCTTCCTTCCTCCCTCCCTCCCTCCCTCCCCCCCCCCCCTACTTCCCTCCTTCTCTCCCCAGACCGACCTGCAGTTGGTCCATGGACTGCTCTCTGAAGCAGATGGCCATCATGAAATCAACGATGGATGCAAACTGGTCGAGATGGAGGTGGTAGCCATCAGTGATACTGGCCAGGGAGCGGTAGAAGGAGGTGGTAGTAGAGGCATTAAACATGCAAAGTGCCTTGGGAGGTGTGTGTGTGTGTGTGCAAGGAACAGTGTCATGGTTGGAAACAGGACCTTCCAAAATCAACCTCCAGCTATAGTCTGGCATTCTCCCTCCTTCCTCCCGCATTTCACATTTGATGTCTTCCAGTCCCACCAGCCCCCCTCCCTTCCTCTTCTCAATCCTCTTTCCTCTCTTCCCCCTCTCTCTCCCTCCCTCCTCCTCCTCCTCTCCTCTTCTCTCCTCTCCCATCCTCTCTCCCTTCCCTCCCCTCCTACTGCTTCCTCCAATTCCCCTCCCACCCTTCCCTCTCTTCCATTTCACACACCTGCACAGAATAAATCTTGACTCCCAGTTCATCGTGCAGCTTTTTGGCCTCTGTCTTCCAGTCTAGTTTCAGTTTGTTCGCGGGGTAAGAGGGTGGATGAGGAATGGCATCTCCGATCATCACCAGTGACCGCTGGGTGCCTGGTGTCCATGACAACTTTGTCCTCGTCTCATGGAGAACCAGCTCGTAGCACTCCTCCCAATCGCCACCACCTGGGGGTCAAAGGTCACAAATGAAGCTTGAGTTGTTTTTATGACAGTTAAAATATTCACTTGTTGTTGGAGAACGTCATTGTTCTGGCGTCTAGTAAACGCTAAACACGGTTGGCGGTTGAGTTGTGTTGAAGATTGCGAGGTAGCAGTCAATGTTGCTCATTAAATTTTCTCTGGTGTAAAGTCCGTCAACCGTCAACCATGTTCACTTTGTGAGAAATGTTTTGCTCAGAGCATCTTGCCTTACGCTGGAAATAAAGGAATTAGATGGTATGTGGCGAAAATAGAGGAGAGTGAAAAAGGCCGGCAGTTGCCGTGAGTGAAACCCAGGACACCTCTGAATGTCAGAGGATTGTGAGGGCTCTGACCTTTTCACTTTCTCTATTTTCGCCTCGTAACATCTAATGAGAAATGTTTTGTTTTTAGATTTCACATTGTATTTTCTTCGTGAGGCTAACAGCTAACCTGTCCCCTGGACATTCTGCACAAAGTTACACAGCTTCTTTCCGTCCGTCGTAAAGTCAACGATCTTTGTGACGTAGGTGTATGCATCACAGTAGTCTCCATGAGCAATGACTGCGATCCTGATACCTGGGATCTCACGCTGGAGACGTTGTACTGTGTTAGTCACACTGCGACGCACCTGTAGAGGGATGGACACACGTATAGTTTGATTATTTGCATTACCATATACATGTACACAGCAGTAGCAAGCGTGCATAAGAACGGGCGGCTTGAGTATGGTGTGTAACTCCGTAAAATTTGAAATCGGTCGGAATTTACCTCCAGTACTATAAATAGTTACACATACTGTGCAGCTGCACGTAGACATAAGCCATTGTTGCTAAGCACATGACCTGGTGTTCTATTTTTAGTATGGTACAATAATTTTGATGGGACTATGGGCTTCTATGTTACATGCTCTTACTCAAGCCGCCTGTTCTTATGCACTCTTGCAGTAGTGTAAGTATAGGTCATAATAACATCTGTAACTATTTTTAGTACTGGCGGTAAATCCTGACCGATTTCAAATTTTATGGATTACATGCTCTTACTCAAGCTGCCTGTTCTTATGCGCTCTTGCAGTAGTATGTTGTATACAGTCATGGTACACATGAAACAACACAATAATTGATTGCTTCAATTCCATTGGACATGCCTACATTACATTCGCATTCGAGTGCTGGGCCAAGGGATTGAAACATCATTTCCATTTCTTCATGATCTGGCTTGTACCTAGCCTCGTTCACAGGTCACTAAACTTTATCTCACAGACAACGTTTCCCATGGGTATGAGATAAAATCTGGGAACGATAGGAACAAGATTTTACTGCACCTGTGTCAGGCAGGGGTACATTGAACCAGTTGTGTCAAATGAGAAGACGATCTCCATTGGACCTCCAGGAGGGGGCGGGGCATCTACCTTTGGCTTCTTAGAAGCTGAGGGACCTGTTCATCAGGGGGAGGGAGGAAGAAGAAAGGAGGGAAGACAGAGGAGGAAGGAAGGAAGAAAAGGAGGAGGAGGAAGGGAAGGAGGGGGACAGAGTAGGAGGGAAGGAGGAGGGGGAGTGTATAGGAGGAGGAGAAGGAAGGGTACAGGGATCATAATAGCACAGCTGATGTTATTATATGACCTTCCTAATTGTCAGTTATCCTTGTATTTTGTCCTATCCTATCGGAGGGCACCTGTATATAGAATAGCCTCGTTCTATAAAACTAGTCTGAGCAATTAATTTGAGGTAGGTGGTGCACCCCAGACAATAGCCCCCCATGCACTCTTTCGGAAACGTTTTGGAGACTGCTCAACCCTTATACTCTACCTTTGTTTCTGAAGCAGCAAAGCTATATGAATCGAGTCAAAGAATTGCACAATTTGAGACCTTAAAAAAGCCATATGGGTTAGGTAACTTATTTTGTAGTGAGTTAGCCTACTGGTCGTACATCGGAAAACAGCAGGGCTGATTTGAAGAGACTTCATTCAATTGTTCATTACTATCTCACTTGCATCTTCCTTCTCTTCACTGCTCCCGGCTGCTGTATCTTCCGTCTTCCTCTTGGCTCCTCCTTTGCCACGCCCACCTTTTGCAGCAGGTCCTGAGAGGAGAGCCAGGCAATTGACCATGCATGTTTCCATAAAGTGAGGTGATGAATTGTACAATTGAAGTGCTAACAAGAGGCTAACAGACCCTGGCTATAACATACATGGCCATTGCAAGCACATCAGTACCATAGAATGGGACATTTCAAATTAAAGGTATTTTTGTCACATGACAATACTGTAATGTAGCACATTTTTTACTTTTCATGTGTTTAATTTTCTTTTTTGTCACAGCAACAAATATTCTAAAATTGAAAAATTCCCCATCTACAGTTACACACACACAGTCACACCCACACCCACACTCACACCCACGCACACACACACACACACACACACACACACACACACACACACACACACACGCACACACACACACACACGCACACGCACGCACACACACACACACACACACACACACACACACACACACACACACACACACACACACACACACACACCTTCCTTGGTGGATTTCTTAGCACTGGGTTTCTTATCCTCAGTCTCTTCTGCCTTCCGTTTCACTGCAGCCCTCCCTTTCCCCTTCCCTTTACTCTCATCCCCAGCAGCCACCTGCAAACCAAACATTACATGTGTGAAACACAACAATTCTTTGGAAGGGCAGACAGAGAACACTAACTCGGAAAAATTCCCTACTGTATTCTCACTGATTTTCACATGATCACTGTGATCATGCAATGTTCTTATATAGAAGTAAAGGAATTGCAGTGATTGCATGAAAATCAGTGAAAACTTTATTGAGAATGCTTCTGACTTTCCACTTACTTGTCTGTCCCTTCCACAAAGTCACTGTACAGCACACTCACAGTGCTCACATGAACAGGCCACTAGTGACCTACACACTAATGCACTTGCCCTCCATTATGATGGTTTGGTGCCATTTCGCCTACTCCCATTTTGCCTACCTATGATACCACCATGCAGTGCTGCTATACGTATGCAGTTCTGCTTCTGCATGTAAGACTGAATCCATGTCAGGATGCATGTACACAGCGTTCATCAGATTCTATACACCCAATTTGCTAAAGTTCTTGCTGGACATGCATGTACAAAAGTACATGTATGAATTAAGTTACCGCATGTGTGAGGTGCATAAGGGGCATGGTATGCATAATGTGCATGCATGATGGCAACGACAAGACAAACCATGTGGAAGAAAGAAGAAAATAAATGCTCCAATCAATTGTAGTTATTCGGTCGCTATGAAAACAAGATGCTCGGAAAGGGGTCGATTTTCACCCCTTTCCATACACACATGCAGGAATGGAAGGAGAGAGGAGGAAAGGGGAAAAGAGAGAGAAGGAAGGAGGGAGCCTGCACTATGTCGCTAATATTGGAAGCTCATGGCACTCGAGCTATATAGAACACATGGAGTATGTGCAGTCATGCTTGCAGTACGTGGGCGTCAAACGTTGGCGTGGCAAGGGTGTTGGTGTGTCCGTACTACTATTAAAAGCTGCTCAGTATAAGTGGAAAATCTACCAGTACACAACCCGAAACTTACCGTCGCCTCCTCCACCTCATAGAGAAAGTCCGTATGAGGAAGCAGAACACGATTGACCGAAGTAGATTGCACAAACACGTCGAAGTCCGCGACCGCCGAAAGATCCAACTGGAATTTCTTGGAGCTCTTTGGTATGTCGAGGATCTCGCGAACTTGGTCTCCCGTCACTATTTTCCCGTCCGACTGTCTACGCACTATCACCTCCTTGTAGTCCTGGATAACCTCGGGTTTGGTTAGCTGGTAGAAACCGCGCCCTTTCTTGAACGTCAGCGACTTCTCCTGCACAAATGCTTTGATGGAGCATCGCTTCGTTACCGCAACGGTTTTGAAGCGCAGCCCAGCAACAACGGATGCCATTTACTCCTATTCAGTGGGCAGGGAAGATGGTATTTTCAATTTGTAATGCAATTTTTCAGCGGAAATAATTAGACCCCACTCAGTACGAATCCTTCCGCTGCCAGCATTCTGTACATGCAGTAATTAACCAAATTTTCCCGGCTTTGCCAACAAATTTAAGAACCTTGAAAAGAACTTTGTGGTCAACACTTGCCTCAACAGTGTTCGTACATGTACAGTGATGACTGCATTTGAGCATATCTCCACAGCACACCTCAAGCGAGAGGGAAGGGTCTGGGAACTGATCGAGCAATTTTTCCTGTGAACTTGGGGGGCACTTTGGGTGATCCGCAATGTGTATTGCTTGACGCATGCACTGCCATGCAGGGTTTTCAAGGCATGCAATCCTTTTGCACCAAGCTCCTTGGCAGTGTGCTGACAGAATGAGAAAAGAAGACAGTACAAGCATGAGTGCTCAAACATGACATGGAAGTGCACAAGCTGCCAGCTATATGCGGCAGTAGAGTGTAGTTGATAGGAGATGCTTACAAGAATCACAAACCCCACCAACTTGCACTTCAAACCAAAGAAGCACACTAAAACTTGTCTTTTCAGACATGTGCTATAACTGTTTCAACCCCCTCCCCAGCTTTTAATTACGAGAACCTACTAGCTGCCACTAGCGGTTCCATGCAGACCCGGGCAAAATTCTGGTCAATTGTGGTTATTGCTAACGGAAACTCGTAGCGGCTCCACTGCGCTTGTCGCCTGCCCGGGTAACCTGGCAGCTCTGAAACCGCCAATGCTAGCTGCCCTGGAAATTAGGCTCATAAGGATGGCAGCCAACACCAAAAATACATTATTGCAAGACAGTTTAATTAACTCAATAAGCTTATTCATGTAAATAAGGGGAAAGCAAAAGTTAAAGTCATCATTTCCACAACATTCGAGGTTACTAAGGTGGTAGAGTGCAGGGGACTTTGTCTGCTGGATCGCAAGCAAACACAGAGAACTGCATGCTGTTAAGTTGGTTGAAAACTGGGTAATTATCACTGACACCAAACTTGTATTGCCCAACACCAACGTGATTAAACACAACTGAAATCACTTGTGGTTGCTTCCAGTTCTCCTGGGTGAATTCCATTTTAGTTGGGAACACTTTTGCACAAGTAATACACGTCTCGTCGTCAACACAATTCTGATTTGGGTCGCTAGAATTGCAGAACGTAATGTTGATTATCACTGGTAGCTTGGACGCTGGTCGTGTTCGCAATGAGAGACTAAAGTTGCCTGGTTTGTTGGGTTGAGTGTAAACATACCCATCCTGTCGTCCTGGAAGGTTCTCTGTGATTAGACCTGCATTCCCATCTACACATTTCTCTACCCAATTGTCCGGAGGAGCAAATACACTATCAGGTGCTGAGCCGAACGTGACCTTAAGATAGTCAAGCTGATACGACCAGGAATCACCTGGAAAGAAACCGTTTGTGTGTGGGTGAATATGCTGAAAGCGTAGCGGTATTTTGTTATTGCTAGCATCAACCCAATAAGACACAGTGTCAAGTGGCTGCAGATGACCACTCTGTTCAGTCCACTTGTCCGCTGTGACATTACGCCCACCGACTTCAATCACTACCTTGCCGACGTACTCCTTCGGAACGTGATCTGGCATTTGCCAAGGGCCCACGGTGTCAAATTTTGGGTAACCAAAAGGAGTGGCACACTGTTGGATATTGAGGCTTGGATCTCTGCACGGCCAATCGTTCACTGTATAGCTGCAAGACCCGTCCATTTTTATCTCAAACACTGTCATCTCTGTTGTCTCCTTGGTACCTGGCGCCGCTCCCTCCGGCGCAACAACCAAGAGATAGTTCGACCTGCTTTGCTCTGCGACGACGTGGCTTCCTACGAGGAGGGCACGATTGTTGGTGACATCCTGGTACACTTCGCTGAATTGCCAGTACGCGCAGAAGATACCCTCTGCTGTACTATTCACTATGGCGTGGAAATCTGTCGGAATGGGAGGGACGTCTGCAGTAGTAGTAGTGGCCGCAGCTGCCACCAGCATAAAGCAAACAGCCACGAGAAGCACCATTTCGCTGTGGGTCAGTGTGGGGCAACGTGAAAGTCGGATCTCCCACTGTGCTTGCACGCGCAATCACCGTTCTTGCCACGCCCACGTTTGAAATGCACTACGCCCACACACGCATAGTACCCATGGATCTCCAGGGGGAGGAGGACAAGCCCATGCATGTGCACAAAATATCAAATTCAAAAGTTGTTCAATAGAAGCCAGCAAATAGACACAGCATAAAATTGAAATTGGTCCTGGATTGATCCCCAAGCGAAAACCAACATGGAAGCAGATACAGTTTTTAGTGCACTTAATTGGCTCAGGAATGTCATTAAGTGACAGTCATGTGATACTCTGAGCTTGTCCCTAGCCCTCCATCCTTTCTCATTTCAAGCATGTCAAGGGGGAGGCCAGGGGCATGCACTGTAGCCTTGGTGTCTCCCCTGGTTCTCTGCCACATCCTTATCTTCAATGCATCTTCACTGCATAGCCTGTACTTCTGATCATCAACTCCATTAGTCTCAGGCACCCCGGATGACTTTACAAGTGAGCTGGTCTCCTACAAGTATATACAAGTGTCAATATTATGGAGCTTAATACACAGACCAGTCCATTTTTATCTGACATGCATATACCTCCGGTTTTCCTGAAAGCTGTGCATCCACAACAAGTCTAGATAAGATGTCAGTTGTTTCTGCTTTGTACTTTTTGTCTGTGCTTGGCAGATATACTGGTTTTACGTGCTGAAGCCAAGGTGTTACTACTGTCTCAAAATTGAACAGTAAGATCTGACTGGTCAGCAAATACTAATAACATCTGCTAGACACTCTCTCACTTTTCTGGGGGGTGAGAGATGGTCTGGCTTGATAGACTAGTCTAGCTGACTGCATCCTCTAATCTAAGGTTGCCTATGGCTAGGGTTGTATACCGTGAAAGCATGTCAGTCACTTTGTAAAACTGCCAGATATCTGAGGCTAGGCCTGCTGAGTGTGGACGATGAGTGTAGACTAGAAGCCTGTTGCGATAAACGTTTGTGTGTTTTTTATAGCAGTTGCAGATTAAACAAATTGTGAACTATGAATAACATAATGAATACTAGATCTTCTCTCACTTTCTGGAGGGGAGAGATGCTCTGGCTTGATAGGATCATGCAAACATAGATAACATACACCGTAGGTATCATATGATGCAACTCTGTATGACTTCATGCAGACCATCATGCCTCATCCACGACTTGCAGCATGCAGCTTTACAGTGGTTAATATAAATTCAACATATTAATAATGGGGTATACTGTAGTACACAATAATATCATCACAATGTTAACACAACGGTACCACAGTAGTATGGTAGCTGCTAACTAAAAACAACAATGACTGTAGACCTGTGCTGTTCACCACATGAGGCATTTCTTCTCCGGGTTCATTGTTGAGTTCACTGGACAACTGAAGGCACGGGCAAACTCAGGACTATTCACCAGCGCTCCAATCACCCTGCAGAAAAATCAGTAAACTTGATTTGCACGACATTGTATTCTCTCTCATCCCAATCCTCCCTCCTTTTCCTTCCTTCCTATAATTATACCTCCCCTCCCTCCTTCCTCCTCTCCTCCCTCTTCCCTTCTTCCCTCCCTCCCTCCCTCCATCCTCCCTCCCTCCTTCCCACACAACATCCTTCCCTCCCTCCCTCCTCCCTCCCTCCCTCCATATATAAACATCTCCTTTTGCATGTGAGGGTACATACAAGGAGGCCTAGAGATACGGCCATTGTCTACATGCTGAGCTATTGCATGGCACAAATAAATTGGCTGTCTCTAGGGCTAGAATAGAAAGATAGAACAGTTTAGAAGTTAGGATAAGGTAAATAAAGTTATATTAAAGAGTTTCTCAATGTCCAAATTCGGTGTGACCCGAGTATGGCCTTCCTGCTCACGTCTTGTAGAAAATGATGTCTGTTTTTACTGCTGCAACTCTCGAGGTTTGAAAACAGGTGCTTGAAGCCCTCCGGGTTTAGAAAACCTCGGCTGCCAACTTCGAGCGTTACAGTGCTTGTATCATAGCCATTTCTCCTTCCTGTCTCAACCAGATCCTCATACTTATTTGCTTTCCGCCTGTGTGCATCTTCAAAGTTAGTTTCGTGGCACACTGTCAGCTCCATGAGAACAGCAAATTTCTGAGCAAGGCTCCATAGCACAACATCAGGTCGAAGGTCAGTTGGGGCAATACAGGCTGGGAATGTGTAGTCATAAGCTGGTAGGTCTGTGATGGCCTCTACACCTGGCGGACAGTTCTCCCTCACAAACTGGTCTATCACCTCCCTCCCTCTCTCCCTCCCTCTCTCCCTCCCTCTCTCCCTCCCTCTCCTCACCGGTAAGGACCCGGGCTATGGGGGTCACTCTTAGTGGAGGCAGCAATGCCCTGCGGAGTGAACAAGGAACACCACACCTGCAGAAGACGTGTTGGTAAGTGACATCACAGGTTGTGATTGCTTAGTACTTACGACAGATTCTCATACCATCTGCTTCACACGTGCTTTTTGTATTGCAAGTGATGAAACTAAGAGTGTGAGTGTCTAGGAAGAAGTAGTCACCAATGTTGCTAATAGAATCATTATTGGTCAGTACCTGTCCGTAGGCGACGAAGTACAGCTGGTCTGGTGTGTAGGGAAGGGCGGGGAGATTTGGAGGTGTCTGGCCACTCTGTCCAATGACATTGTGGTATGCCTGGGTGCGGAGAGGTAGGGTAGGAAGGGGAGTGAGAGAGGGATAGAGGGTGGGAAGGTGGGAGGATGAAAGGGAGCTACAGTATAATGGAAACAATTCTCAACTTGTACTTTTGCAGTTCACTGTACACGTATACTTGGTAACTGAACCCCCACCCATTCCCATCCCTCACCCCACACAACCCTCCCCCATCCCTCCCCATCCTCCCACACCCCCCACACATCCCTCCCCACACAGGCACACACCCACCCACCCCTCAGTGTGTATGTACCTGGTAGCCAGACTTGAGTCCACCATTGTCAGCAATGTTCTCTCCAAGAGTCAAACTGCCATTCACCTGTAGGGGGTAAGAAGAGGAGAGAGAGATAAATAAGAAAACAGAGAGGAGGAGAGGAGAAGGAGAGGAGAGGAGGAGAGGAGGAGAGGAGGAGAGGGAGAAGGAGAGGAGAGGAGGAGAGGGAGAAGGAAAGGAGAGGAGGAGATGGAGAAAGGGGAAGAAGAGGGAGAGGGAGAGGAAGAAGGGAGGAAGAGGGAGAGGGGGGAGGGGAGGAAGAGGGAGGAGAGTGTGGGATTGAACTAGTTTTGTAAATGGTACGAATCACGCCAGCAACTGGTAACAGACTGTGGCAGCATTGTACCCTAGCAACAAACACTGACTCAGAGGTCAGAGGTCAGGTGGTTTGAGCTAAGGAAGAGGTGCTTACGTGGTATCCGAACAGCTCGTACTGGGAGTATTGGTCCACAAAACATTGTTGACGTTTCTTGAAGTTAGCGATCGAGTGGTTTGTCCACCATGGTGTCAGGATACCATCCTTGTTATAACGCTGGCCTGGTGTGTATGTGTGTGTGTGTGGAAGAGAGGGTCATTCGAGGATGGTGGCTTGCTGAAGGATGGGGAGAAATACCTTGATCATCAAATCCATGGGTAAGCTCATGGCCAATCACAACACCCAGTGCACCATACTTGAAGTAGCTGGAGGAAGGAAGGAGGGAGAGGGGAGGGAGAGTGAAGGAGAAAGAGGAGGGAGGAGAAGGGAGAGAGGGATAAAACACGTAAACGTACCTATCCTGCCATAGATTTCAAAACCCTTATTGTATATTTGTAACCCACTAACACAAGTCATGTGAGTTATAGTGTACAGATATTCATAACTACTGACCAGTCCTGTTCCTAGACTCCATGTTGGAAATTAGATACCGTATAGCGGGAAATTTTCACTGGTGCAAAATTTCGCGGAAATGCGTCCAGACTCTTCAAAAGAAATTTTCGCGGTTTTTATTTTCGCGGAACGAATGTGACGCTCTGACCACACCCCTACCAGTTGACGGCCACGCCCCACATGCGAACCGAAGAAACGACATTGAACGACGAAGCAAAGAAGCAAGCTTGTGCAAAAACGCCCTAGTGTTTTTGTGCGAAGGCCTTCGCAATTACGAAAGTTATTAAGACTGCCGCCGTGGGCGAGAAACTGGCTCTGTTGAACAGGATTCAGCAACTTTGGAGCGTCTCTTACGGGTTCGTTGGCATTCTGTAAAGTAGCAGGCTGATTCTGCTCTACAGCGACCATTTAGAGGGCAGACAGACTGTAGAGAACCATCATGTTCACACGGGTACTAGTTTGTATCGACTTACGCACATAATGACGTCATCAATTTCCATCTTGGTTCATTTTTTTTGCGTTTTTTATTTTCGTGGAAGCAGGTCTGTCCACGAAAATCGCGAAAATTTGCACCCAGCGAAAATTTCCCGCTATACGGTAGTACTTACTCTGGCCACCCAGCATGGAAGAAGGGGACGTTCAAGATACCCTCCAGGAAAACTGCGGAAAGGATAAAAATAGTCAACCAGTCAATCAATGAATCAACCAACCAGTCAATCAATGAATCAATCAATTAATGAATGAATGAATGAATCAACCAACCAGTCAATCAATGAATCAACCAGTCAATCAATGAATCAACCAGTCAATCAATGAATCAATCAATTAATGAATGAATGAATGAATCAACCAACCAGTCAATCAATGAATCAACCAGTCAATCAATGAATCAACCAGTCAATCAATGAATCAATCAATTAATGAATGAATGAATGAATCAACCAACCAGTCAATCAATGAATCAATCAATTAATGAATGAATGAAGGAATCAATCAATCAAGCAGTGGTCATAAATCACATACCAAACTGGTTGAACTGTGGACTGTAATATGCATTCACTGCAGTGGGTGCATTCAGCCATCTATTAGAGGTCAGAGGTCAAACAAGTTGAAGAACATTTCCTACTAACACCCACACCCTCCCTAGCCTCGTTCCCAGGCCCTGCGTGTTCGTCGCTTGCAGTACGAAATTCGCGCAGAGGGCCTGGGAACGAGGCTACACCCTCCCCCCACCCCACTAGCCTCATTTTCTGGCCCATGCAAAAATCAGAGGGAACAATGCCACCTCCCTCCTCACACGCCCTCACCCACCCCACTCACACACCCTTACCTCCCCACTCACACCCTCACCCTTCCCACCCCACTAGCCTCATTTCCTGGCCCATGCAAAAATCAGAGGGAACATGCCACCTCCCTCCTCACACATCCTCACCCTCCCCACTCAACACTCCCTCACCTCCCACTCACACACCCTCACCCTCTCCACTCACACACCCTCACCCTCCCCACTCACATCCTCACCCTCCCACTCACACACCCTCACCCTCCCCACTCACACACCTTCACTCTCCCCACTCACACCCTCACCCTTCCCACTCACATCCTTCATCCTCACCTTCCCCACTCACATCCCTCATCTCCACTCACACCACATTTACCCTCCCCACTCACACCCCCCTCACCTTCCCCCTCACACCCACACTGACCCTTCCAACTCACATCCCTCGTCTCCACTCACACACTCACCACTCTCTCACCCTTCCCACTCACACACCCTCACCTTCCCACTCACACTCCCTCATCCTCCACTCACACACCCTTACTCTCACTACTCACTCCCTACCCCACTCACACACCCTCTCTCAAACACATACTCAGTTTTGTCAACGGGTTTTCTCAATCGTCGAAGATCATCAGCTGTCGAGATTGTTGTATACTGGAGCATGTTCCCGAAAAAGTCTGCATCAGTAATGTTGTACTGGAAGAGGTGGGGAAGAGGGAGAGAGAGGGGGAGGGAGGGAAAGAGAGGGGAAGGGAAAGGAAGAGGGAGTGAAGGGGAGGAAAAGGTAGGAGAGAAAGGAGTTACGAAGGAAATAAGAGGGGAGATGCAGGGTTAATTAAACCAATTTCCATGGCAATGTTAATTAATCACTGTCATCACAACACAATACACTGTATGATTGTTCAAGATCATGAAAATCTCTGACACGCACCTCTGCGTAGAGGTTTTCCAAGTAGCTGTCATTGAATATCTGGTCAGGGTAGGCCACCATCTGGGTGATGGCGTCCACTTTATCTACAGAGCGGTGCTTCGTTGTGTTGTCAGCCAGCCTCGACCCATGAGACGCTGTTTGAAGGCATTTTTCACCTCCGAAATCATCACAGAGACATTCCCCTGTGTGGGATGAAAAGGGGTGGAGGAGAGGGAGGAAGAGGGGGAGGGGGAGAGGAGGAGGAGAGGGGAGGAGGAGGAGGGAGGAGGAGAGGGAGGAGGAGAGGGAGGAGGAGAGGGAGGAGGAGAGGAAGGAGGAGAGGAAGTAGGAGAGGAAGTAGGAGAGGAAGAGGAGAGGAAGGAGGAGAGGAAGGAGGAGAGGAAGGAGGAGGAGAGGAAGGAGGAGAGGGAGGAGGAGAGGGAGGAGGAGAGGGAGGAGGAGAGGGAGGAGGAGAGGGAGGATGTACATATAGTACATGTAAGGGTAGCAAGTAGGTACTTGATCAAGTAGCCTAAATAGTTAATGGTTCCTACTGTATATTGGTTCCTATATTGGTGAATATTGGGCCCCAATAGGAGGGCAAGGCAAAGGTGTGTCTTGGTCAGGGGGCCAAGGTAAATATTGAGTCTCCTCCCTCTCCTCCTCCCTC